>OY282450.1:65785879-66213379 GCA_958295655.1 Palloptera scutellata
ATCATTATATTGATGACAGACTTACACGACCATTAAAAATTACTATTGCAAGTATTGACAGAAAAAATTAGAAATTTCTGAATTCCGTTAATATTTCCTAGCACTCATCATTCCAACTAAGGAAGGGATATTTTGCCTTACACGATCATTAAAAATGTCATTATTATTGACAGTGTAAGGTCACTTATAACAGTTGAACGACTCTCTCAAAGAAACTATACCAACGCAGTGTTAAACGCGAATCGCAGGGACTCTCTGCTGGTCCCTGTCCCAGGAACAAAGTCACGAATTAATACCATTTTTTGTACATATTTAGTTATGGTATTTACCCACGGAAATTTACCCGCGACTTTGTAAATACTTGGAAGTATACGTATACTAATAGTTTACACAAAATAGTTCAAAGGCGTATTATTTTTAATGTTCAGGTTTTTTTCTTGCAAATATTGAATAAAACGTAAAAAATTTAAGTTGAAATAGAAGCGATAACATCGCTTTAACATTCGTTTTTAAACAAATTTGGAAAGTTAAGATTCTATATTCAAATAAATATACAAGTTGAGACTTTGGAGCAAATTTTGAATTATGGCTGATCTAAATCGGGCGTTCGGTTTGGTCTCTGCAGCATAACATAATTTACCTCGAAAAAATACCACGATTTTCTTAAATTTTTTCTATTTTTTGTCAACTTTAACAAGACGTAGAGAAAAATGAAAAATAGTTCCATGGAAACAAAAATGTTGGGTCGCTTATCCTGTAGAAAATTCCATATATTTTGAAGTAATCAAGTATATTTTACTGGAAAATCGTTAATTTTGTGAAACAATTGTAACATTTTTGCCCAAAATTATGCATACATTTCGAGTTAGCTTGTGAACAGTGAATTACTAAAAATCGTCATTTAAACTAATTTCTTTGTGTAAAAAAACAAAAATTACCTTGGGCTCAGCGGTGCTGGATAGTATGTCAACGACGTGTGCTCCGGGGTACTCCCGTAGATATCACGATGTGTTGCCGCGTTAGTTAATTGCGTGAAACTTTGTAATGTCCCAACATCACCACTCAGTGATAGTGTCGATGGTGTTGGTGATTCTCCACCAGAACTTACTGAGTTATTGTGATGGTTCTGATGAGAACTTAATTGATTCTGCTGTTGCAGAAGCAATTGTTGCTCATGTGCCAGTTGTTGTTGCTGCTGATGGTATGAATCTCTCAAATCGGGTACTGATGTTAACGTATAATAGCTGACACCACCTCCATGGTGATCATCAAGACATTCATCCTTAAGAGTATCTTGGATAACTTCATCAATGCTACTAGGTGTGTGTGAAATTGCGCCACCAACAACACCACCACCACTACTACCACCACCAGCACTATTGTTGTGAAGATGTTGTAAGTGGTCGTGCGGATTGATGGTAGCAGCGGCTGCTCCATAAGTGGCGTACAGTGCAAAACTGTTACGCATGTTGTCGTCAAATTGTTGCTGTGGCGTTTGCGGTGGAGATTCGGGTTGCTGATGTTGTTGCTGTTGATCTTGTTGCAAAGACGTTAACGGTGACTGCAAATGTGTTGTTGCTGCTGCCACTGTTGCGGCTGCTGCTGAGCTGGGATAAAGTATATTTTGCAATTCAAGATTATGCTGCTGCCAGTGACGGAATGGATGCTGATGACGTGATAAATCGTAAGCGCAACTATTACTATGTGTAGCTGCTGCTGCCAGCCAATGTTGTTGCTGCTGTTGCAGCTGTTGATGCTGCTGATGTTGATGCTGCTGATGTTGGTGATGATGGTGCAACTGATGTTGCTGTTGCTGCTGCTGATGATTATGTACTAAACCAGCAACAGCTAAATTCAAATTTGGATCTGTATTGCTACTGAGTATATGTTGTTTGACAAGCAACTGTTGCTGTTGCTCGCCACTTAATAATGAGTCATTTGATATTTGTTGATTATAACGCAATAAATATGTATCGGACGAGGATGTTGTATGTGGCGTATACAGTTGTTGATGTTCTTGATGCTGTTGATGCTGTTGATGTTGTTGTTGTTGCTGCTGCTGTTGCTGCTGAGAGCTATTAATATTTGCAATTATAACCGAATTATTAATGCCACGATAATTAGTTGGTAATATTTCACTTGGCAATTGTTGGTGCTGTTGTTCATTACTATTTTCAACTAAATGCTGGTGATAATTTTGTGGTTGATTATGTTCAATACTTTCTCCTTTATTAATTGATAACTTTTCACTTAAATTATTATTGGTAATATTATTATTATTGTTGTTGTTTATCACTGATATTGCTGTTGTTATGACCGGCACAATTGTCGATTGAGTTGTGTTTTCTGTTGTTGCTGTTATTGGCGTTGTTGTGCTTATCGCATTTTTACACTTATCAATTCTTAAACTTTTATCTCGTTGCTGCTCTTTAGTGTTGTCGACGACTACGTCACTACTACTACCACTACTACTACCGCGATTAATTTGTGTATCTGTAAAATTTTCTTCTTCTAATTTCACATCTAATGTAGTTGTTTTTGATAAAGTTGATGACGAGGTTGTTGGATTTTCTGTTTTGATTTCGTCGTCGGTTATTTTTGTTGTTACGGCTAAAGCGACATTATTAGGAGGCGTACTTGAAGTTGTACGTAACACTGTTTGGTTTGATTGCTCGTTGAGAACTGATATGAGTTCCGATGATGTCGACCCTAACGACGACGAAGACGATAATAATTTTGAGAAACTCGTGTACGATGACGACTTCGCCAGCGACTGCGACTGCGACTGTTGTGTTAAAACGGACGTAGAAACTATGGAGGTTGTTGTTGTTGTGTTTGCTTGCATTTCTTGTTGTTGCATTACCATTTGTTGTTTTTGTTGTTGTGGTGCTGAGTTTATTGCCTGTGCCTGAGAGAGCGAAAGAGTTTGTATGTGTACGGGTGATGTCGATCTCGCCTGTCTCCTGTTCTCACTGTTCGTTTCGTTTGCTCCTTTTGTTGCCCTTGATGTTTCTTGCTGTAACAGAGCCTCTTGCAAATGCAACGCTGTTTCCTCGCACTCAAATTGGCTTATGCTACCCGCTGCATTTTCTCCTTCTCCTTGTTCTTGTTTTTGTTCGATTATTGCTGACGTCGCTACACCATTTAACATAAATGGTCCTGTTTGTTCTCTCTCATTTCCCCTCATATTATTATCCAACTGATCTGTTAAGGTTTTAAAAGTTCTCGCCAAAACACCACTGCCACCGCTACCGCCACTCTGTAGTCCTTGTAGTCCTTGCAGTCCTTGTTGTGCTACAGCTTTATTGAAATTTTTTCCATTCGTAGATAATTTTGCATTGCATTTTGTGATTTTCATTTTAACGGCATTTGCCAGCAAATTTGTTGTTGCATTTTTTATTGCTTTATCCTTGTTGACACCTTTAGTTGTTTTTGTACCAGTTGTTGATGTCTGATTGGTTTTCGTGTTTCGCGAAGGATATTTCATTGTTTTCTCGTTAGCATTTGTTTATTTCTTATTAATTGTAATATTTGTTAAACAAATTTATTTCTTCGACCCTTTCGATTTCACTCTTTTTCTTAAACTTTTGTTTTTTCCTATATTTTTATAAAACACATTGCACTCATCCATCCGTTGATTTGGTTTCACATCACATTCGTCCAGCAATTCGCTTCACTCGCGTTTTTTAACTGAAACTGCTACAAAAATTTTGAAAAAATGATTTTATTCATTTAGAGCAACGAACAATCTCAATGAAATATAATAAAATTAAAAATAAAAAACAAAATATGAATTAAACACAGCAACAGAAACACCACTACCACCACGATCACCTGCACTCATATTTACTCCTTCATATATTCATAAAAGCATACATACGTACAGGAGAGCATCTACATAAAGCCATACATGTTCATTTTCTCATTCTATAAAGATTCTCAACATTTTTACTCTCAGCTTAAATAATCTGTCTCATTTTTAAACTCTTGAAATTAAAATTCACCTCATGGTTGATATTTTAAACTCAACACTATATGCTAACTAACTACAAACATGCATACTATATTGTTATCTCACTTCCTCGCATTATGTTTTGTTGCTGATTCTATATGCCTCTCTTTCTATCGTTAATCCCTTATGCATTTGTGTTGTAAGCTACGCCTTCTTTTTATATTCTTGTGTCGATGTGTTATGCATCAGTTGATTGTTAGAAATTTTATAATGGCATACATTTTACCACACTCAGATAAACACATGCACTTGCACTTACACTTACGCATTCTCAGAATCATTCACGTACTTTGATTTATAATATATAATATTTAAATTTTTTTTTTTAATTGACTTTTAGCATTATTTTATTTAAGGTTTTGTGTTGTGAATTTGTGAACTTTATTTTCCATATTTTGCAAGTTAATATTGTAGTATTCTGGACAACAATATGCAGGAGCAGACAAGAATAGAGAACATTATGAACGTTGTAGATACTAAGAACAAAAAATTAAGTTTCTTTCGAAACCTCGGAGCCGTTTAGTTTACACTGCGCGTCTCCAGGAGCAATGTTTCGGGCAATATCTCAAGTATTGGCTAAATGGTAATAATCATAACATTTTCATGACATAGGCACATATGTCTTCTTTCTTTCCTTTAATGGCACAACAGCCATGGAGGGCCTCGGCCGACCTTTTCGCATCCACTCATGTTGTGCTGGTTATAATTGGACCTACAGTTTTATTCCGAATCCGAACGCCGGGTTTGCCATTGCCTGCCAACGTTTTGATTTTGCCTCTGCCGAGACACTCTGCGAAGCAGACCAACGCACTACCAACTTCGCCACGGCTAACTGGCATATGTCTTTCTTCTTTCTTCTTCCTGAATCTTGGCTTGTTCTATGGTGATTCCCATAATTTTTCGGCTCTAGCGATTGCCGTTCATCAGCTGGAAAAAACATTTAAAATTCGTATTTTGTACGGAAAATTTTTTCTCTAGGCTTTAGTAGCTATCATACACATGTGAATGACGGGGCCCTCAAGGAAACATGGGCGTTATTCACTTTGGACAACCACGTCTACCTTCCATACATGTGAAATCTTCAAGGAACGTTACTTATAAATACTGAAAACAACAAAATTTAGTGTAGTGAGTTAGGCTAGTAAACTATTTAATGCAAAAACCATACAAATTCAACCAACTTTTGAATGCAGATATTTTATCAGCGGGTGTGTAGGGTATATAAATTTCGGCCGCGCCGGAGCTTTACGTTCTTCATTATTTTTTGCATGGAGCGTGAGTCTCTTTAATGTACATAGGAATATGCTCGTATGGCAAAGAAGCAAAAATCGCTGTTTACAGAGCTACCCTGCAGTCAGTTTTAACGCGAGCTGCTAAGGAGCGATACAGAGAGTTGAGGAGGGAGGAGAAACGTCTTTTTCACAAGAAAAGATATGAAGAAAGTCGCGTGTTCAATGATATCGAAATGTTGCGGGACAGGAACGAGGTCCGAAAATTCTTTGAAAGAACAAGACGCCTGACTGATAGTTTGAAGACTGGGGCCTCTTCCTGCAATGAAGACGGAAATCTCGTGACAGATGTTCAGGGCATAATGAGATTATGGAGGGGACACTTTTCGCAGCTGCTTAATAGCGATGACGGCAATAATCCCGCCACTGCGGAATATACTTTGGAAACTCCAATCACTGACGGGGTTGAAGTACCGCCGCCCGACTATGAGGAGGTCTTAACAGCCATTGCTCGGCTGAAAAACAATAAGGCTGCAGGTGCAGATGGCCTGCCTGCTGAGGTTTTTAAGACCGGAGGCGATGAGCTCAAAAAACGCATGCATGAGCTTCTATGCAGAATATGGTCGGATGAAAGCATGCCAAGGGATTGGAACATCAGCGTACTCTGCCCAATCCATAAGAAAGGTGATTCCACGATCTGCGCCAACTACCGTGGGATATACCTTCTTAATATAACTGTCGAAGAGTAAGGAAGCAAATTTTATAAATTATAAAACTTTAAAAACTATTGAATATATATTTAAGACGTGTATCTTAAAGGAAAGTACAAAATCACAATTTAGAATAATTAAATAAAAAGTTATTAAAAAAAAAGGTTAAAAAAAATAATTATGGCGCCAAAGACTAGAATGAGCAAAAAACAAAATCATAAGGAAAATCATTCAACTTCGAGTGAAAACAGTGACGAGGAAGAGACAAATAACGGAAATTTATCGATGATTATTGACATTTTAACCAAACAATTCAAAGTACAAGAAAAAGCTATGAGAAAATTTAAAGAATCACAGCAATATATTAGCGAAAGTTTTGATAAACTAAAAAATGAAATAGATCGTCTAGTCGAAGAGAATAAAAACAAAGATGAGCAAAATTGAAACAGATTTATTTCATGTCCCAAGTATACCAGGCTTAAGGCCTGGTAAATCCACCATCGACCAGGTATTCACACTACGCCAAATCCCCGAAAAGACCCTTGAAAAATAGACCGATATCCACCATCTATTCGTTGATTAGAAATCCGCCTTCGACAGCACGACTAGGGATCACTTGTTCGCCGCAATGTCTGATTTTGGTATCCCTGCAAATCTCATTGATCTTTGCAAAATGACACTGACCAACACCACCAGCGTAGTGAAAATTGGGACAGACCTCTCCGCGCCATTTGATACCAAAAGAGGTTTCAGACAAGGTGACTCCCTATCGTGAGACTTCTTTAACCTTATGCTGGAGAAAATAATTCGAGCTGCGAACATCGACATCTCTGGCACTATCTTCTACAAGAGTGTCATGCTGCTAGCATACGCTGATGATATTGACATCATTGGCAAAAACGCTCGAACAGTCAGTGCAGCATTCTCCATTTCTTGGAAAGGGAGTCTCGTCGAGTGGGTCTAGTGGTGAACGAGAACAAAACGAAATACCTTGTGTCAACAAACAAAGAGTCACGGCGTCTTGGACAAAATGTCACTGTTGACAACTACACTTTTGAAGTCGTCAAGGATTTCGTATATCTAGGATCCCGCATAAACACCAACAATAATGTCAGCCTTGAGATCAAGCGGAGATTAACTCTTGCCAACAGGTGTTACTACGGGCTCAGTAGGCAACTGGGAAGTAGAGACCTCTCTCGACCGATGAAAATAACGCTCTATCAGTTCCTCATCCTTCCCGTCCTAATGTATGGCGCAGAGACGTGAACATTGTCCAGTATGCGTGGAAGACGTGTATCGAATAAGATGGAACGATGAGCTGTATGAGCTGTACGCCGACACTGACATAGTCAAGCGTATAGAAATTCAGCGTCTTCGCTGGCTGGGTCATGTTGAGCAAATGGAAGAAAGCGCTCCGGCTAGAAGAGTTTTTATTCGAACCACGGTGGAGGAACACGCAGAAGGGGGCGTCCTAATCTCTGTTGGAAAGATTGACTGCACTCGGCCTCATCAACTGGCGCGCGCATAGAAAAAGTGAATGGCGAAGCTTTATAGAGGCGGCCAAGCCCGATCATCGGTTGTAGTGCCAGCTAAGTAAGTAATCTGTTGAAATTTGCAGAAAAGAACTAAGTGCAATTGTAACTAAATTAAACACTACTTTAAACAGAGAAAATTTTGTTAATTGTCGCATTGGACTAGTGTGGAAAAAAAATTCCACATTTCGTATTTTTGATGGCAGAGACTTTTTGATTTTTTATTCTGAACCCTCGGTTTGAGCCGTCCAGTATAAAGAACGTAAAAATTTGAGAACAATTTTTTTAGATCGTGAACCACTTGGTTTGTTTAAAAGTCTTTCGATACTATACGGTTAAACCACAATGCAGGAGGAACTATCTTGAGTGAAGCAATTTCCTGCCCCCGATTCGCAGCAAGCTTAAAACATTTAAGGTCAGTTAAGTTTATAACTAGTTTCGAATTAATGTAAGCGGCAACGTAAGCTCTGTTCATCTTGCTCTGTTCATCTTGAAAGAAAGTTTGAATTGCGAGTTGAAACCATTGACCAGTTGAACGAAGGCGGTATTTCAAGGAAATGAAACCGCAGCAGACCTCGGATCAGGAACTGGTCAGTATACATCGCCAGCCAACATGATGACAGAATTTGAAAGTGAAGGACGTGAGGCAGCAAACGAGAAAGACGAAGCAACATCAGCAATAATTGAGAAAACATAATTGCTAGCACTCACAATCGGCGCAACGACCGGGATTTCTGCGACAAGCGAACTACCTGGCAGACTCGCTGGTGTAGGCCGCAAAGAAACAGCAATAGTATTCGAAGAGACTGCATCAACTTTCGCGGGAACAATTAAAGGATCTAAGTAGTTCCCCGCTTGGATTAGTTGTATGACTGAGCTGGTGCGACAGAGGAAAGAGAGAAGTACACTTATAGAGGATTGCAGGAGTTCGCTCAATGTACTATACTAGGTACTGACTCACCATGTTTCACTCACTTCAGACGCGATTTTAGAAGACGCGACATTATTAGTTGGGCTACTTAAATTCATAAACATTCATATTTCGTATGAAAAACATTTAGGCTAGCATTGCTCGAGATGAAATTATCATTGGTGCTCCATTCGGAGGTAGAGGTAGCCATATTTTTTTTTTTAACAGTAGAAGCAGAACATCAGGAAGGCAGCAGCAACTCAACAGCAACCGGTTGAGGTTGCTGTTTATGAGCGCAGGTCGCAGCTACAACTTAGACTAACTTAAAGTTGTTGTCACGCATAATGGCAGTTGAAGACAGCACCGTTGCAGCGAAAAATGTAAACATGTGCAAATAAATTTAGGTTGGAGATACAGAGTGGACAATTTATTATTTGGAATTTGATTTTGATGTAAATAAGATATGAATAATCTTTTCTCAATGTGGTTTTTATTACTCGAAAGTACATTCCTTCCGATTAATTGTGGAACACAATTGCAGTAGCTCATACGATGAACTAAATTATTCAGTAGATTTTCGGCTGTATGGAGCTGTACTTGACCAATGGCTTCACCAATCGTTGTTGGATGGTTATCGTAACACTTATCTTTACCGGCAGTGGTAGTGCGTTGGACTGCTACGCAGAGTGTCCGGGGTTCGAATCTCGGCACATGCAAAATCAAAAAGTAGAAAAGATAATTTTTCTACATGGCACCACCTCTTGGCAGGCAATGGCAAACCTACAAGAGTAAAAATTGCTATGAAAAGCTTTTCACTTCGCCGTTCGGATTCGGCATTAAACTGTAGGTCCCTTTCATTCATGTACAAATATAACACGCACAAAATGAGTGGATGCGAAAAGCTCGGCCTAGGCCCTCCATGCGTTGTTGTGCCATTAAAAGTAAGTAAAGTAAGTATCTTTACCGGCTCCCCACAAATAATAATCCGATGGTATCAAATCGCAACTACGTGGTGGACAATGTACATAACCCAAACGGCAAATAACGCTATTTTCAAACTTCTCACGCAAAATATCGATTGTGCACGTTTAAGTCCATATCTTCTAAAATAGGCCACAAATAATCAGTTATCATTTTGCGGTAGCGCACACCATTCACCGTAACCCATCTTCCTTCTTCTGATTAGGAGAACGTATTGTTTTAACCATACTTACTTAATTTTTAGAATTACACAACAAGAGCAACATTGGATTGGACAGTTTGATCATCCCGAACGAAGATTTTTTCATTCGTTCGGAGTATGTAACCGTTCACACCGCCTGAATATTGTTCCTGAACATTTTATAGCGAACACCCCGGCCATTTACACCGGCCAAACGAATGACGATACTTTCGTTCGTTCAGGCGGTCTAAACGCAGTGTTCTCCTGTGTTATCGATACTGGTTTTTCTAGTTGACAGGTTGCCTGAGAGTCGATGAGTACATACAAATAAAGAGCTGGGATGGTGATGGCGCTCGGTGTAAATTTTAAAATCGAATTTGTTGTTTACTTTCTGAAGAGTTTCCATTATTTGAAGCTTTTTTTGTTTGACAAAAATTGGACCTAGTTTTCGACTAGTTTTCGGGGAATTGCTATCTTCCGTTATTTTTATTTATTTACTATCTTTTATTCTTTGTTGCACGTTGCGTTACTGTTAAGTTCAGAATGACCGAAGTTGACACACATATGACATAATTTGTCATTTTTACAAAGCATTAAAGAAAATATATCTTATCTTAACTTAATCTGAGTTTCCAGATTTTAGACTCTGCGAACACAGAGGGCAAACGACTAGAGGTTCAACTTTTTCACTCATGTTTGTACACAGCGAGAAGTAAGTATAAGTCACCATATTCTAACTCAGTTTTGAGGAGAAATTTTAATAGGATGTTAATTTTTGAGTCGATCTATCAGTATTCGTATGTCCCTTAACACAATAACTCCAACAATACTTCAGCAAGTTCAAACTCAAGCAATCTCGACACAGGGCAAGACGTAGGTAGGTCAAGTTCGGAAGATAACAGAACAAATTTGGCAGTAATTAAGAGCAAATATTTAATATTTATTACTGCAGCAATTCCAGCTCTTAAAAATTCTTTAAAAATTGAATAAAAGGCACGCAGTTTTAAAAATTATAACATGTACTTCAAATTGAAGTATTATATACCAAAAAAAAACATACTGGAGTCTTTCCATTATGCACCGTTCTGCATTTGATATCCAAAAAACACTGAGTTAATCCTTTTAAGACTGTTCATTACCAAGTTTGAGATTTGATACCCAATAAACACTGAGGTAATCCTTGTGAAAATAACTGTTTATTACCAAGTTTGCTATTAAGGATAGTTCAAGTTACAGCATTCAAGGTCTTTAATATATTTATTTATATATAGTTTACTACTAGCCTCTGCTTGAACTAGCCAACGTCTGCATTTAGTTGATTCTACAAATTTTTACAAAAGGGCAGAAAATTTGTTTGAAGAAAAGCTAAATTAAACTGTGTTTTCCAGTGCGAAATTGTCAATATTGAATGCTTACTAGGTAGGTTCACTTAACATTTTGTGCTTTTTGAATTATTCTTTTATGCATGTATATGCATGTAATTTCTATAATGTTTTTCTGCCATTGTTTATAATCCGTAATTTCAGAAACGAATCCTTATAGCATTTTTTCCACATGTGTAAATTTAATTTTTGAGACAAACAAATGAAGAGAAAATCAAACAACACAAGAAGGAAAGCAAAACAAAACAAAATCTTCGTAGGCCATGTTGAGGAGTCATCGACGATCAATAACAACATAATAAAAATAAAAAAAATTTTTGTTGTTTACCATGTCCTTTTCATCCCTTAGGATTTCTATGCGATCATATAGGCACGTGTTCGTTGTATTTAATATTTACTATTTTATTTTCACAAAAAAAACAAAACAACAATTTTTGACCATATTTTTTAGTGGAGAGTACCTGCTGATAATGATCAATCTGTCCCTATTATTTGTCATCAGATTTTGATACATTCCCCAAATAAAAATTGACATCTCTTTAAATAGGTTCATGTATTGTGGAAAGGACTAAGATCAACACGTTGACAGTAAAGTGTAAAGAATAAGTATTTGCATATTTGCATGTGTACACTCAGGGAAAAACCGGTCTAAATTTAAGAAATGTGTGTATGGGTCTACACCTGGGGGTGTAGGGCACAAGTTCATAACAGTCGCAGGTGCGTCCATTTTCAATCCTTGCGTTTCTATGTCTTAAGTCGACACACAGCCTCCTCGCGGCTTGCCCTGGATAACGCATGCACGAGTTTCTATACAGAATATCGTCGGATGCCAAGTGATTGGAAACTCAGCTTACTCTACGCAATCCATAAGAAACGTGATTCCACGATCTGCGCCAACTACCGTGGGATAAGCCTTCGTAATATCGCATAGAAGGTACTTTGCGAAAGACTGAAGCCCATCGTCAACAAACTGATTGGACCTTATCAGTGTGGCTTCAGGCCTGGTAATTCAACCATCGACCAAATATTCACACTACATCTCTGGCACTATTTTCTACAAGATAGTCAATATCACCTGGATACACTGATGATATTGATATCATTGGCACCAACGTGCCAGCAATCAGTCTCGTCGAGTGGATCTAGTGGTGAACGAGGACAAAACGAAATACCTTGTGTCAACAAACAAATAGGCACGGCGTCTTGGACAAAATATCACTGTTGAGATTAAGCGGAGATTAACTCTTGCCAATAGGTGTTACTACAGGCTCAGTAGGCAATTGAGAAGTAGAGCCAACGAAGTTCGACCAACGAAAATAACGCTCTATAAGTCCCTCATCCTTCTCATTCTAATATATAGCGTCGACCCTGGACATTGACCACTAATGATGAGAGGCTGTTAGGTGCGTTCGAGAGGAAGATACTCAGTAAGATCTATGGTACAATACGCGTGGACGACGTGTATCGAATAAGATGGAACAATGAACTAAATGAGCTGTACGCCGACTCTGACATAGTCAAACGTATAAAAATCCAGCGGCTTCGCTGGCTGGGTCATGTTGAGCGAATGAAAGAAAGCGCTCCAGTTAAAAGGGTGTTTTACGCAGAAGGAGACTTCCTAATCTACGTTGGAAAGACCAGGTATAGGGCGACCTGACTGCACTTGGCCTTATCAACTAACGTCAGCGCGCGCATAACATAGGCGACTGGCGAAGCTTTATAGAGGCGGCCAAGATCGAACATCGGTTGTAGTGCCAGCTAAGTATGTAATAAATCAAGTCCAATCGTTGGTGAAAGTCTGTTGATTTTGAAAATTACTAAAATAAGAACGAAATTCTTATTTTAATATTGATAATAAAGATTTTATTTTAAGATTATTTTGTTCTATCTTTAATAATATGTGTTCTCTAGAATTAAGAACGCAAATTATTTTGAGAAAGTTTTTTGAATGATCTAAGAATTCGTTCCTGTTTTAACATTGTGCCGATTTAATTAGAATAAATTCAATTTTATTTACGGCCGAAAAGTCTATAAGATATTTTTGTTCGTAAATCAAGAAATTAGGAATACATATTGTTCTTAAAAAAAACCATTTAAGATGTTTCGCTCTTAAAGAAATAAGAAGAAAACGTGTTTCAATTAAGTAGGAACGAGCTTGGTTTTTGATCGTAATTTTTTCTCTGTGTATGTATGTAGATAATATGTATGTATGTACTTAGAGACATTTTTAATTTAAAAGAATTTTAAATGGGAAAAGTGCAAATATTATTAAAATAAGAAAAATATTGCATAAAATTTATGAACACATTCTGTGTTTATGTTTATTTTTCTTTTAACGTAACACACACGCTCACAATTGAATTGTGACTTTTGCCTGAAGGTCTAAGGCTCATATGGCGTTTGCGGCAATGTACAAGAAAAGTAGGTATGTGAAGGATCTTGAAAGATATTTTGATATAATATATAGTATATACAGTAAAATTAAAATGATGTATTGCTACCTCTATTCTTCAACCACGTATCTCCATTTTGACCGAAATTGATTTTTTTTGTTTACATTGTACAGGGTGTTTTTTTTAGAAGTGTGGATATATTAAAAACGATTTCGAGCAAGTGGCCGCCGCGGCTGGTTCGAATAAATTCCAGCCGAGAGGCCCGGCCCAATTTTCGACCACTTTTTGCAGCAATTGGGACCGTATGTCAGCAATAATACGCCGAATATTCTCTTCCAAGGCGTCAATCGTCTCGGGCTTATCTGCGTAGACAAGCGATTTCACATAAGCCCACAAAAAATAGTCCAGCGGTGTTAAATCGCACGATCTTGGATGCCACGCCACAGTCCCACGACGCGAGATCATACGCTCACCAAAAGTTTCCTTCAATAAATGGATAGTTTCGTTGGCTGTATGGCATGTAGCGCCGTCTTGTTGGAATAGAACCAAAGGTCGTCCACATCAACATCCTCCAATTCAGGCACGAAAAAGTCATTAATCATGGCTCTATAGCGTTCCCCATTGACTGTAACATTATAACCGGCTTCATCTTTGAAGAAATATGGACCAATGATTCCCTCTGCCCATAGAACACACCAAACGTTGACTTTTTGAGGATCTAAAAGTGAGCTTCATCGGATATTGCACGCAGCGCGTGACAGCTGTGAAAAATACCAACTCCGAGAAAAGTATTGCCATATTGAAAACCACAATTCTAAAGAAAACACCCTTTACATATATAAAATTACCTAATAATGCAGATAGACAAAATTTCTCAGTATGTTTGTAAGGGAAAAATGGTTAGAGTCAGTTCTTCAACCTCGTATTTCCACTTGAACTTCTTGATTTTAATGACACAACAGCCCATGGAGGGCCTAGGCCAAGCTTTTCACATCCACTCATGTTGTGCGTGTTTTATTTGTACATGAATGGAAGGGACCTACAGTTTAATGCCGAATCCGAACGGCGAAGTTTTCATGGGCAATTTTTACTCTTGTAGGTTTGCCAGCCAAAAGTTGGTGCTGTGTAGAAAATTTGTTTACTATTTCTTTTTTTATTTTGCCTGTGCCAAGATTTGAACCACAGACACTCTGCGTAGCACACCAACGCACTACCAACTATGCCACGACGACCAGTAAATTTTATTTTCAATGTTTTTGTCATTTTCTGTAAAATTGTACTTATGGAGAAACGTGGCTGAATATACTATGTATATACTATGTATATTCAGCCATATCCAAATATTTTCACTCAATGGTATTCTCTCTATGGCAAACCTAACGTTCGTTAAGCCTGTCTCATACGTTAAATAAAGTTTCTTAACATTTGGTTATACTGAAGTACATAAACATGCTTAATTTGATCAGTTAAGTGTTAGTTAGGATATGTCTCACAGATGTGCTTTCAAACATGTGCGAAAATCCAGATTAGTAAAAAAGATCTCTAAAAAATTGAGAATTCTATATACTTACCATAGTCTACGTATGCAATAAAATGCATAATTCCGCTAGTCAGCCAGATGTTCGTTAGGACAGGAATCCGTCAGTCAGGCCTCAAGTATACAAACAAAAAATTTCAATACCTACACGATAAACATGAGAAAGTCTTAAGCGATCTCAACCACACTTGTTAAAGACATTTCTTAAAGCCAAGAAAAGGTTGAATTCTGAAATACGCAAAATGGGTCATGTGGGCGTGGCACCTCCCTTACAGGTGAAATTGTCAAAGACTGATATTGATGGAGATCGCCGTGGCTTAGTTGGTAGTGCTCTGCCCTGCTATGCAGAGTGCCCGGGGTTCAAATCCTCGGCAGAGGCTAAAATAAAGAAATAAAAGACAAAATGTTTCTATACAGCACCACCTCTTGACTAGCAATGGCAAACCACCAAGAGTAACATTTACCTACAAAATGTTTTTTAATTCATGTACTAATACAACATGCATAACATGATTGGATACAAGAAAATCGGCCATGAGCTGTTGACACTCAGTTTTTCTGAGCACTTCCCTCTAACTTAACGTTGGACTTTTAACAAAACAACTTGTCTCTTGTCTACATGTATACCTGGTCCATAGAAAAATTTAAACCTTGTTTGGTGAAACAAGTTGTTTGATGAAAAATCTTAGGTACACACAACAACTTCAAATAGCCCAATCATTGTATTACAAAAGATTGTTTGTCTGTCAACGGACAATGCCGCTCGACGGTTAGAACTTGGTATTCTTATACTTACTTACTTACTTAACTGGCTACTACAACCTATTATCGGTCTTGACCGCCTCTACAAAGCTTCGGCTCTGCTATGCGCGCGCTGGCGCCAGTTGATAAGGTCAAGTGCAGTCAGGTTGCCCTGTACCTGGTCTTTCCAACGGAGATTAGGACGTCCTCTTCTGCGTGTTCCTCCACCGTGGTTCGAATAAAACACCCTTCTAGCCGGAGCGGTTTCTTCCATTCGCTCAACATGACCCAGCCAGCGAAGCAGCTGGATTTTTACACGCTTGACTATGTCAGAGTCGGCGTACAGCTCATACAGCTCATCGTTCCATCTTATTCGATACACGTCGTCCACGCATATTGTACCATAGATCTTACGGAGTATCTTCCTCTCGAACGCTCCTAACAGACTCTCATCATTGATGGTCAATGTCCACGTCCCTGCGCCATACATTATTTTCGTCGGTCGAGAGAGGGCTCTACTTCTCAATTGCCTACTGAGCCCTTAGTAACACCTTTTGGCAAGAGTTAGTCTCCGCTTGATGTCAAGGCTGACATTATTGTTGGTGTTTATGCTGGATCCTAGATATACGAAATCCTTGAAGACTTCAAAAGTATAATTGTCAACAGTGACATTTTGTCCAAGACGCCGTGACTCTTTGTCTGTTGACACAAGGTTTTTCGTTTTGTCCTTGTTCACCACTAGACCAACTCGACGAGACTCCCTTTCCAGGTTGGAGAATGCTGCACTGACTGCTCGAGCGTTTTTACCAATGATGTCAATATCATTAGCGTATGCTAGCAGCATGACACTCTTGTAGAAGATAGTGCCAGAGATGTCGATGTTCGCAGCTCGAACTATTTTCTCCAGCATAAGGTTAAAGAAGTCGCACAATAGGGAATCACCTTGTCTGAAACCTCTTTTGGTATCAAATGGCGTGAAGAGTTCTGTCCCAATTTTCACTGCGCTGGTGGTGTTGATCAGTGTCATTTTGCAAAGACGAATAAGCTTTGCATGGATACCAAAATCAGACATTGCGGCTTACAAGTGATCCCTAATCGTGCTGTCGAAGGCGGCTTCATAATCGATGAATAGATTATGGGTGTCGATCTGTTTTTCTCGGGTCTTTTCCAGGATTTGGCGTAGTGTGAATATCTGGTCGATGGTGTATTTACCAGGCCTGAAGCCACACTGATAAGGTCCAATCAGTTTGTTGACGATGGGTTTCAGTCTTTCGCACAGTACGCTCGATAGAACCTCATATGCAATATTACGAAGACTTATCCCACGGTAGTTGGCGCAGATTGTGGAATCACCTTTCTTATGGATTGGGCAGAGTACGCTTATGTTACAATCCCTTGGCATGCTTTCATCTGACCATATTCTGCATAGAAGCTCATGCTTGCGTTTTTTGAGCTCTTCGCCTCCGGTCTTAAACAACTCAGCAGGCAGGCCATCTGCACCTGCAGCCTTATTGTTTTTCAGCCGAGCAATGGCTGTTAAGACCTCCTCATTGTCAGGCGGCGGTACTTCAACGTCGTCAGTGATTGGGGTTTCCGGAGTGGATTCCGCAGTGGCGGGATTATTGCCGTCATCGCCATTAAGCAGCTGCGAAAAGTTCTCCCTACATAATCTCCTTATGCCCTGGACATCTGTCACCAGATTTCCGTCTTCATCCTTGCAGGAAGAGGCGGAGAGGTATTCTTATACTAGTTTCGAAAATTTTTAAATTTACTTGTAAATTTATCTAAAGAGTTTTTAATATGAACATATGAACTTATATACAAATATGACACGCACAACATGAGTGGAGGTGAACAAATCGGCTTAGGCCTTCCACGGGCTGTTATGCCATTAAAAAAATACAGAAAAAATAAATGTTATCCCTATCAAACCACTTAGTTTTCCAGATGAAATTATGTTCCACCTCCGTTATATCTGTTTGGCTTGTAAAGAGACGTGAACTTAGGCAACGGAGTTGTTTCATCTGTATCCCTGGACATCGACAGAAGTTGTCATCATGACAACTTGTGCACAGACCGCCTAGTCGGAATACGCCAATGTTGGAGCATTGCTGCAATAGCACAACCGGACGGTTTTTACCCAAGTAAGTGCCCGTACTTCAGATTTGTTGAGCCCTAAAAGAACTCTCGTTTTCTTCCACTCTAACCTAGGCCATAGGGCCCGAAAGACTAAACAGTCATCCTGGTTAGTCCACAAGTCGTTTATCAACGCAATTATACATATATTCGTTTATATTCCTAATAGTTCGCCTATCAGAGTTTGTACTGAGGTATCCTCTTCGTTTATATTCGTTTGAGAGCATTTTCTTGCCAAATCGTCTGTTATCTCGTTTCCTTCAATATCCTTCTCTGCCAAAGTAACCAGCAGAGAGAGACCATGTGATGCTCAATATCCACAAGTGAAGGACGAGATTTCATTGAATTCATATCTAGTTAGTTAATTAAATAAAAATTCATATCAAGTTAATTTATCTAGAGCATTGTTCATTTCAAATGCAAAATTATTAATCTTATTATATTTTGTTGTTATTCAAAACTACTTACTTTCAAAACCAGCATGTCTGTTTAACTGACCTAAGAGGTCAGTGAAGCCTAATAATTTTAAATTATTTATGTGCAATTTGAAAGCCAGAATATGTAGAAATTTTAAGCAGTAGTTATCTTTGGGAAATGATTTTTTTTGATGAATTTTCAAAAATAGTGTCCAAAATTGATTAAAATTCTAAAGCTTGAAGAATAAGATTGGGGATTGCGCGTTGATGGGAATATGTATTTCAAAACTATGGGTTTCGTAAGATCAACATCCTCTTTTCCTCCCCCGGGGCTCATAATTTCTCTCCCCGGCCCTGTATGTAGGTATGTAGGTGTACAAGTATGAAACCGGTAATGACATCTCTGTGTCGCTAGATAAAACTCTACGCTCTGTCAAACATTTAGTTCTGTCAGCAATATTCAGTTCATAAACAATCAAGTTTCATACAACAACATATTTCTTTTCGCTCCTAAAAATGTCAAATTTTGTGCCTACAAACTACGATATGCCGACATCATTGATTTTCTGTTTCCTATTGAAGAAATCTGCTTTGGAATCTCAGCGAATGCTTGTGGAAGCTTACAGCCAGCACGCTCCAGGTAAAACACAGCGCAACGAGTGGTTCAATAAGTTTAAAAGTGGCGATTGATGGTAAAACGCAAGAACAACTTGCAGAACGATTAAATGAGACCCAAATATGCATTTCTCAACGTTAAAAAGCCATGGGATTGATTTTGAAGATGGGAAGATGGGAATTGACTGAAAGACAGCGTGAAAATCGAAAAACCACCTGTGAAATGTTGCTCGCCAGGTACAAAATAAAGTAATATCTTCATCGAATTGTTACTGGCGATAAAAATTGGATATATATCGAGAATTCCAAACGTAAACGATCGATCATATGTTAAGCCCGGTATACCGGCCAAATCGACAACAAAGCCAAATCGCTTCTGTGTTTTCTGGGGTCAGCGAGGTGTCATCTGGTTTGACCTTCTAAAACCAGGTAAAACAGTGACTGGTGAACGCTACCAATAACAATTGACCGATTTGAACCGTGCTTTGTGCCAAAAGCGTCCAGAATATCAAGCTAGCCAACACAAAGTGATTTTTCTTGATGACAATGCACCATCACATCGAACAAAACAGACTCGAGAACTGGTAGATTCGTACAGCTGGGAAGCCCTCCCCCCATGCGGCTTATTCACCAGACTTGGCTCCATCTGACTACCACTTATTTTAATCAATGGAGCACGCACTTGCTGAGATTCTAACGAAAATGTGAAAAAATGGCTCGATGACTGGTTTGACTCAAAAACCGAACATTTTTTTTGGCGAGACATTTACAAATTGCCAGAGAGATGAGAAAAATGTGTAGCTATCAATAGCCATTACTTTGAAGATTGATTGTATAACCATTTTTCTTAAATAAACGTGTAGTTTCTTAAAAAAATTAACGGTTTCATACATGTACACCTGGTATCTCACTTTTAGGTGCAATTTTCTCAAGATGTAAAACTCGTCGAGCTGTGATAAAGAAATGCCTTTGCACATACTAATTGTTGGCCACTTCTTAAATCTGATCTACATACTACTCAAATGCATGAAAGCTAGCCCCGAATTTATATAACTGATCGTAAATGTTTTTCCGTATTAAATACATATTATACTTGCTCTATTAATGGGCCGTAACTAAATGAAAGTGTGTATTTACATTTTGTAATTAAGAAGAAATAAGAAATCAGTTTCAACATCTGATGATTTCCGAACACAGACATTTTTTTGTTGTTTTTTCTTTTCGTTGTTATTTTGTGTTCATTTTGTTATGATGAATACAGAATTCTCTTATCAGCCAGCGCATATTAAATTAAAATAATTTTTTATAAGTAAATCAAAGGTTAAAACACATTCAATATCATTATTGTGTATTCAGAATTTCAAAATAAAAATGAACATACTACATACCATATTTAAATACCATGTGTGTTTATACATATATTGTATCGTATATGTATGTATGTATATAAAAATTATTGAACACAAAAACTCGTAAAATTAAAAATTTTAAATGATTTTCAACTACATAATAAATTATTTATTCAGTCAGCATGTACTATAACGAAATGTATGTACTTTTAAAAGTCAATTTTTTTAGACCTCTCAAGAGCACGAATAAGATGAATATAAAATATTAAAGGAGCACATTTCAATTGTCCAAACAAGTCGTTTGAGGATATTCAAAAATACATAAAAATACTATAAAATATACGATAGTATTACAATATTATTTTACGACTTTTTGCTTAACTTCATTAGAACAACCTATAATTTTTGGGTGCAATGAGAACAACGTAAGTGCCACTCTAATATCAAGTAGTATGTAGGTCCTCCAACAAATACATTTCACCCACAAACTAAGTAGCAGCAAAAATATTTATTTTATTACTTAAATTCTTTTATTTTCATGCTCTGGTTACTATAATGGAAGTGAGGTGAAGTAACGTGAAGTAATAAAATGTCACTTCACCGTGGACAAAAGTAGGGCCAGTTATAATACAACGACCCGCCACTGACAACAATACAGCTAAAAAAAAGTAATTAATTACTTAATAATCGGATTTATATAAACTCACAACTGCCTCGCAAACCGTATAAACTTTTAAGATTGTAAGCAAACTTTCAAATTTCATATAAATTTTGACAAGTGTATACACTTATAGCCTTATGAGGCATTTATGAGGGTACATGAATTTCTCTACTAAGTATGTACATGTATATGTAAGTTGACCAAATATTTTCTTTTCCAACCTTTGCTGTAGCGTAAGTTACTGATCTTCGTGCGTGCTCGGTTCCAATGCTCTATTTGGCAAGAAATATTGATATTTCTTCGTTTTTATTTGTGAACACAAATTCTTGTTGAATTTTCAGTCATTTTTCTATTTTTAGTCGTGTTTTTGTTAAAACATATAAAAGAAAACTTAATAAAAGATTGAAACTTAAACATAAACTTTATATTTTATTATTCGAATTCATTAAGTGAAAAATTATAAAAATTAGTAACAAAAATTTCGCTGTTCGACAACTTAAACTTAAGTAAAACTACTCTATTACCATAAGTTAAATAAAATAGTTTTTAAAATTGATTAATGGGGGGCCTGGGGCGTACGACACAAGGTAAAGTTCGTAACAGTCGCAGGTGCGTCCCTGTTCGATCCTTGCTCTTCTACGTTTCAAGTCGACACACAGCCTTCTTGTGGAGTCCGCTGGATAGTGATCTGACAACCGTCAGTGAGTTAACTAATGTGTGCGGCGGGCTTCTCCATGGCCTTGAATGAATGGCTGTGCGTCCGGCTTGGAACCCGCCACGCTAAAATACCCACCAATGAACCCTCAAATGAAGCCTCGACTAAAGAACCCCCCCTAATGTTGACGACCCCCGCAAACACCCAAAGGACAACGATTTACGGATATGCACCTGGAATGTCCGAATCCTCTATAGGGAAGGTGCCTCTATCCAGCTGGTGGATGTCCTCCAACAATATAGAGCTGACATCACCGCTATACAGGAAATGCGATGGACGGGACAGGGTTGCTCCAAAAGAGCCTCCTGTGATATCTACTACAGCTGTCATGCGTCGAGACACGAATTTGCTGTTGGATTTGTGGTTGGGAAGAGACTGCGTCATCTAGTCTCGAGATTCACGGCCGTGAACGAGCGCCTAGCCACTTCCGCATCAAGGCAAAATACTTCAACATCAGATTAATTTGTGTCTATGTCCCGACGGATGAGAAGGATGAAACGACCAAAGAAGACTTCTACGAGCTCCTCGATAAAACTTATGAGCATTGCCCCCGCCACGATATTAAAAGGAGAGTCTCTTTGGTCCGACGATCGGAAAATTCAGTCTCCACGACGAAGCCACCGGTGCAAATATCGACTCAGACCACTACTTGTGTATGTGTAGCAAATCGCATACGGAAAGATACAAAGAGAAAGCTGGATGTCGAAAAACTGCAATCACAACAGACAGCCGAAGTCTTCGCCAACCAACTTGCACTCCTCCTATCGCAAAACACCACTCAACTTGATGATATATGCACGCAATGGACGCACATTTCCCGCTCTATGCGTACGGCTGCCGAAGAGGTGCTAGGCTACCACCGTCGATGGAGAAATATGTGGTACGCTCAAGAGTCGCGATGCTACTGAAGCAAAAAACGCTGTTTACAGAGCCACCCTGTAGTCAGTTGCGACGCGAGCTGCTAAGGAGCGATACAGAGAGTTGAGGAGGGAGGAGAAACGTCTTCTCAGGCGCAAGAAAAGACATGCAGAAAGACGCGATGTCAATGATATCGAAATGTTGCGGGATAGGAACGAGGTCCGGAAATTCTTTGAAAGAATAAGACGCCTGATGGTTTGAAGACCGGGGCCTTTTCCTGTAAGGATGTAGACGGAAATCTGGTGCCAGATGTTCAGGGTATAATGATTTTATGGAGGAAGCACTTTTCGCAGCTACTTAATGGCGATAACGGCAATAATCCCCTGTGCTCTGCCCAATCCATAAGAAAGGTGATTCCACGATCTGCGCCAACTACCGTGGGATAAGTCTTCTTAATATTGCATATGAGGTTCTATCGAGCGTACTGTGCGAAAGACTGAAGCCCATCGTCAACAAACTGATTGGACCGTATCAGTGTGGCTTCAGGCCTGATAAATCCACCATCGACCAGATATTAACACTACGCCAAATCCTGGAAAAGACCCGAGAAAAACAGATCGACACCCATCATCTATTTGTCGATTATTAAGCCGCCTTCGACAGCACGATTAGGTATCACTTGTACGCCGCAATGTCTGATTTTGGTATCCCTGCAAAACTCATTCGTCTTTGCAAAATGACACTGACCAACACCACCAGCGCAGTGAAAATTGGGACAGACCCCTCCGCGCCATTTGATACCAAAAGAGGTGTCAGACAAGATGACTCTCTATCGTGCGACTTCTTTAACCTTATGCTGGAGAAAATAATTCGAGCTGCGAACATCGACATCTCTAGCACTATCTTCTACAAGAGTGTCATGCTGCTAACATACGCTGATGATATTGACATCATTGGGAAAAACGCTCGAGCAGTCAGTGCAGCATTCTCCAACCTGGAAAGGGAGTCTCGTCGAGTGGGTCTAGTGGTGAGCGAGGACAAAACGAAATACCTTATGTCAACAAACAAAGAGTCACGGCGTCTTGGACAAAATGTCACTGTTGACAATTATGCTTTTGAAGTCGTCAAGGATTTCGTATATCTAAACACCAACAATAATGTCAGCCTTGACATCAAGCGAAGACTAACTCTTGCCAAAAGGTGTTACTATGCGCTCAGTAGGCAATTGAGAAGTAGAGCACACTCTCGACCGACGAAAATAACGCTCTATAATTCCCTCATCCTTCCCGTCCTAATGTATGGCGCAGAGACGTGGACATTGACCATCAATGATGAGAGGCCTTTGGCTGTTAGGAGCGTTCGAGAGGAAGATACTCCGTAAGATCTACGGTCCAGTATGCGTGGACGACGTGTATCGAATAAGATGGAACGATGAGCTGTATGAGCTGTACGCCGATACTGACATAGTCAAGCGTATAAAAATCCAGCGACTTCGCTGGCTCGGTCATGTTGAGCGAACGCCGTGCAGTCAGCGGCAACCTGACTGCACTTGACCTTATCAACTGGCGCCAGCGCGCGCATAGCAGAGGCGACTGGCAAAGCTTTATCGATCATCGGTTGTAGTGCCAGTCAAGTAAGTAAGTAAGTAAGTAAAATTAAATAATATATTTTTAAAATTAGTTTTCATCATTGTTATCATATTTCAAATTTTGAAGGAATGGCACATTAACTGTACGGTTAACAAAAACATTTCGATCCAGAGCCTTGTTCGTCATTCGAAAAGTTCGTTAAGCAAAACCATTATTCCCTTATAAATCAGTGTAAAGTAAACGCATTATGCGTTCCAATTTGTGGAAAATGCGACACAACACTGTCATTGAATAAATCTGTTTAACCACTGCCTGATTAGGGTGATGCTTTTTATTGTACAATGCCACAGTTTCGAATGCTTTGAGCATTTATCTTACTGCACTAGATGGTTGTTGTTCTTCTGTTACCTCTTCGTCTGATAAAGTTTACTTAACATCTTCTTGCTGTGAAGCACATTGCAAATCCATAAGCACTTCGGTTGCCAGCTCCTCACTGTGCTCTGCCACAAGCTCAGCGGTGTCATTGTTATTCACCTTAAGCCCCATCTTCTTACCAAAAAAATATAATTTCATTGGTTACTGGCTCCATGGACACTGCGTGGATCCCCTCAGGAAGATTCAAAAGTTCTCTTAGTAATAATTTCTCATGCCTTTTCAATTATTTTAAGACATGTAACGATGCGGAAGTGATCTTTCCAAAACTCGGTTAGAGTGAGATTAGTTCCTTCAGTCAGTTCAAAGCAATGTTGAAAAAGTTCTTTAGTGTAAAGCTTCTTGAAGTTAGAAATAACTTTCTGATCCATAGGCTGAAGTAATGGAGAGGTGTTAGGAGGCAAAAAGTGAACTTTGATCAATTGAAAGTCTTCAGTGAGATTATCTTGTAAGCCTGGTGGATGGGAAGGAGCGTTGTCCATAACAAGCAAGGCACGAAGTGGCAAATCCTTCTCAACCAAATAGTTTTCGCAGGTGGGCCAAAAACATTATTGATCCAATCAGTAAAAAGGTCACGTTTCACCCAAGCTTTGCTGTTGGATCTCCACATGAAACTTAGCTTGCCCTTGTCGACATTATGTTTTTTGAAGACGCGTGGATTCTCTGAATGATAGACGAGGAGTGGTTTTATTTTTAAGTCCTCGCTTGCATTGGCACAAAACAGCAAAGTAAGGCGGTCTTTCATTAACTTGCGGCCAGGCATTACTTTCTCATCTGCTGTTATCAAGGTTCGCTTGGGCATATTTTTCAAATAATATCAAATCTGGGGCAAGTCACCATCATTATCCACAAGCTTCTTGAAATCGCTGCTTCCCCATGTCTCTACGCTATGGATGCCAGAAAGTTTTTTAAAGTTTTCGAACCACTCTTTGCTTGCTTTAAACTCTTCTTTCCTGGCTGTTGATGTTCCTGGTGTCTTTTCAACAAGATCGACAAATCTGGTTTTAGCCTATTCAAAAACTAA
Source organism: Palloptera scutellata (assembly GCA_958295655.1). NCBI lineage: Eukaryota > Metazoa > Arthropoda > Insecta > Diptera > Pallopteridae > Palloptera > Palloptera scutellata. The sequence goes on from OY282450.1 coordinate 65,811,283, forward strand.
GTATATTATGCGAAACATTTGCATTTGCTTTTCGTTAATCCATATAAGAAGTAATCTTATCTTAATCAACATTATCGAGGATACGTGGTCGTTGTGACGATATTCTAGACACTCCCTTTGAAGCATTTATAACCTTGAGCTTGTCCGTATTCTTGCGGATGGTGGAAATGGTTGATTTTGATAGGTTGAATGTGCGTCATAGATCAGATACTCCAACACTTTGCTTATATTTATCGATGATTTTATGCTTAATTTCTATAGTTATTTTTGTTTTTTCCTATATTCTTGTCCTGCAAATCTTTTTTTGAAGGCATCTTTGTATGTTAAACTACTCTTCTCACAAAAAAAGAAAAACAAAAATAAACGTTTTGTTAACTCTACGAACACAAGCGATGCTACCGATGCTACTGAAACGAAAGCCAAATACAGACATAAGTTTTACGCGCAATTCGGTATTTCCACTCTATCGTTGGCGGTGAACGTATTTTCCATCTTTCAAAAATTATTTCGTCAGTCACCAACAATATGACAATTCATAGATAAATTTTACACAAAACTTCGTTAGTTAAACGAAAAATTAAAAAAAAAAAATTTACTTCATTATACGAAATGTTAGCTATGCGGGACGTTCATTAACCGAGGGCCCACTGTATTTACCTTTTGTGTTTGTTTTTCCATTTGGTCCATTTGGAAACAAACATGGCAAGTCTAGCGTCCTAAATTTGTTTTCCGTTTGTAAATTTTTTGTGTATGCTGCGCTAAAAACGTTTAACAGCTGTTTTCGCGGCTAAGTATAGCTCTTGCAGCTGTGGCATTGCATTCCGTTCAGCCCTTAAAGCAATGAACCGAGCACGCACGAAGATGAAAAACTTAGGCACATATACAAAATTGGATGGGAAAAAATCGCAACCAGTAAAACGCTGTTTTACTGGTGAATAAACACATAACCGTCAAAATGACAGAAGCTTGTCAACAGAGGCTCCTGGACCATCATTCGTCATTCAACATAGCCATTCGTCATCCGCAATCCATCGTGGTAGGGGGTGGGATTTGTGCAAATGGCAAGACATCCTTCATTTTTGTGAAACAAGGAGTCAAAATCAACCAATAGTACTACACAGCAGGACGTTACGGAACGACTAAAGTTTCCGTTTTTAATTACACTAATTTTATTATGTCCAAATCTGTTGTATACTTACTTACTTACTTACTTAGCTGGCGCTACAACCGATGATCGGTCTTGGCCGCCTCCACAAAGCTTCGCCAGTCACTTCTGCTATGCGCGCGCTGGCGCCAGTTGATAAGGCCAAGTGCAGTCAGGTTGCCCTGCACCTGGTCTTTCCAACGGAGATTAGGACGTCCCCTTCTGCGTGATCCTCCACCGTGGTTCGAATAAAACACCTTTCTAGCCGGAGCGCTTTCTTCCATTCGCTCAACATGACCCAGCCAGCGAAGCCGCTGGAGTTTTATACGCTTGACTATGTCAGTGTCGGCGTACAGCTCATACAGCTCATTGTTCCATCTTATTCGAAACACGTCATCCACGCATACTGGACCGTAGATCTTACGGAGTATCTTCCTCTCGAACGCTCCTAACAGTCTCTCATCATTGATGGTCAATGTCCACGTCTCTGCGCCATACATTAGGACGGGAAGGATGAGGGACTTATAGAGCGTTATTTTCGTCGGTCGAGAGAGGGCTCTACTTCTCAATTGCCTACTGAGCCCGTAGTAACACCTGTTGGCAAGAGTTAGTCTCCGCTTGATCTCAAGGCTGACATTATTGTTGGTGTTTATGCTGGATCCTAAATAAACGAAATCCTTGACGACTTCAAAAGTGTAGTTGTCAACAGTGACATTTTGTCCAAGACGCCGTGACTCTTTGTTTGTTGACACAAGGTATTTCGTTTTGTCCTCGTTCACCACTAGACCCACACGACGAGACTCCCTTTCCAGGTTGGAGAATGCTGCACTGACTGCTCGAGCGTTTTTGCCAATGATGTCAATATCATCAGCGTATGCTAGCAGCATGACACTCTTGTAGAAGATAGTGCCAGAGATGTCGATGTTCGCAGCTCGAATTATTTTCTCCAGCATAAGGTTAAAGAAGTCGCACGATAGGGAGTCACCTTGTCTGAAACCTCTTTTGGTATCAAATGGTGCGGAGAGGTCTGTCCCAATTTTCACTGCGCTGGTGGTGTTGGTCAGTGTCATTTTGCAAAGACGAATGAGCTTTGCAGGGATACCAAAATCAGACATTGCGGCGTACAAGTGATCCCTAATCGTGCTGTCGAAGGCGGCTTTATAATCGACAAATAGATGATGGGTGTCGATCTGTTTTTCTCGGGTCTTTTCCAGGATTTGGCGTAGTGTGAATATCTGGTCGATGGTGGATTTACCAGGCCTGAAGCCACACTGATAAGGTCCAATCAGTTTGTTGACGATGGGCTTCAGTCTTTCGCACAGTACGCTCGATAGAACCTTATATGCAATATTAAGAAGGCTGATCCCACGGTAGTTGGCGCAGATCGTGGAATCACCCTTCTTATGGATTGGGCAGAGTACGCTGAGATTCCAATCACTTGGCATGCTTTCATCTGACCATATTCTGCATAGAAGCTCATGCATGCGTTTTTTGAGCTCTTCGCCTCCGGTCTTAAACAACTCAGCAGGCAGGCCATCTGCACCTGCAGCCTTATTGTTTTTCAGCCGAGCAATGGCTGTTAAGACCTCCTCATAGTCAGGCGGCGGTACTTCAACGCCGTCAGTGATTGGGGTTTCCGGAGTGGGTTCCGCAGTGGGTTCCGCAGTGGCGGGATTATTGCCGTCTTCGCCATTAAGCAGCTGCGAAAAGTGCTCCCTCCATAATCTCATTATGCCCTGGATATCTGTCACCAGATTTCCGTCTTCATCCTTGCAGGAAGAGGCCCCGGTCTTCAAACCAAGAGTCAGGCGTCTTATTCTTTCAAAGAATTTTCGGACCTCGTTCCTGTCCCGCAACATTTCGATATCATGAAAATCTGTTGTATACACTTATTAATTGTCACCCTGTATATTGTATAAGAACATGTTAGAAACAATAGCTCTTTTTTATTTAATAAAATATTGCTTTGATCTGTTTTCCCCATTTTTTTCAGATCAGTAGTCTATACATTTTTTTGCAAGCCATTTAACAAATTTTTCATTAGCTATTTATTTTTAAAATTCATTTCATATTAATTGTTTTTCTTTACCCGCCAAGAAGTTAAAATATTTCTCACACTTTTACTAGGAAGGCTTCTACAAATCACTTTCTCAGTGCTCATTTGAAATTGATCCTGTGGCTCACGTGCACCATAAAACATACTGTGTTTTTGAGCGTATAGATTGGGGAAAATCAATGCTCCTGTTACACTGCAATCCATTTTACTCAGCTCGTTCGTATGCATTCAATGAAACTCAATGCCTCATAATATTTTATGAGTTTTTGATGACCATAAGAAAATAATGAGATTGAATTCGTTAAGTCCGTTGCTTTTCCAATTTCATACCAAAGTAATTAAAAATTTGTTTAAAATGTTTTGTAAAAGTACCTACGTATGGTATGCATACTTTTATACATTTAACTAAAACTTTCCTTTAAAATATTTATGATTTATATACAAATTTTCTGCTTAATTTGTATGGAAATTATTTTGTCGTATGTAAGCAAGAAGAATTTATTCAATTTCCCAATGGCATTTGTTGATTTAAATTTTCCGCACGCACTGTTCACGCTAACGCTCATAGATTTTAAACGTTTGGAATTAACATTTTAATGGAAACTAAAAGATGTGAAGCTTTGCTAAGAAACATGAATATAAGAGGTAAGTGGGAGAATTAATGGGTTCTACGGTTAAACTTATCTGCTGCCAGACAACCTGGAGACGTTCCCCGTTCATCCTAAATTAGATGTGCACCATGGTGGTAAGACCTATTCTCACCTATAGTGCAGTAGGCTGGTTGCATAGAGTAAATTTAGCCACAATGAAGATCACCCTCACTAAAATCGAAAGGCTAGCCTGTGTTTGTTTCACAGAAGCCATGAAAACATGTCCGACGCAGCCATGGAGGCACCGCTAGATCTAACGCCTGTACATATGGTTATAGAGGTGGTTGAAAAAATGGCAGTTATGGGAATATTAAAGGAAGGAGCTGGTAGGGGAAAAGTCTTTAATAACAGGGATCCGGAAAACATATTTACTGAACTACCCCTAGCCATCTCCCCTAGAGATTATATGAACAAAAAGTATAATGAAAGATCGGGAAATCGGGTATAAAAATTAACAAATTAATTCATTTAAATTAAATGAAAAATTAAATTTACAGTGTATAAAAATGTATTCAAGGAAAAGGGATCGACCGAGCGGTTTGGCTATAAGAAGAAAATAGAAATGGTAGGAATAGGAAAAGAAAGAATAGAAAAAGAAAAGAATTGAAAATAATAGAAAAGGAGAGGGCCATTAGGGTGGCTTGAATACAAGTAAAATCACCATATTTTGGTTATCTGGACACAAACAACACCGTCAAAAATTTGAGTTATATTTTTCCAACTCATTCAACTTTTTTCAGTTGAAACTCTTATTTTCAACAATAAAGTTGAAAATTTTATCAACCTCTTTGGGCGAAGTAAAAAATTCAACTTTAAAAGATTCTTATTTTCTTTTAATAGCAAAACAGACCATGGGGGGGCTAGGCCGAGATTTAAACTCTGCGTAGCAGGCCAATTACGCCACAGTGTATTCCATCTTCGGCGATTGATATTGACCATGAAAGATACTTTGAAAAAGGAAGAAAGGAACAGTAGGTCGTCCTGCTGGATGCGCCTCACTAAGCTTAAACAATCAAATCAACTAATTGGATTACATACGTCCCCAAAAGAGCTACCCTTTATCTTAAGCTTAGCATAAAACCAACCCAGAATAGTCATGAGTTTCCTTTCAGGGCACCGTAAATTGTGAGAGCACACGAAGAACTTAGGCATAGGTTAGAAAGGTACCAGAGCTATGGGAAAATTCAGGAACTCACTCGCAGGAGAAAAAGATACTTGGGGCACTACCACTCAGAATATAGGGACATCATAGCCTTGAAGCCACATCTCCAACTAATATTCCTCAGCAGGATTGGCTTATCTGACAGCTCGTAATCAAAACACTATCGGAGGTACCAATCAATTAATCAAATACTAAGTATTTTTTGTAGCATGCAACTTAATATTCATTCATTGAAGTCATAGTTAATGATTAATAACACCAGTTTACAAAATGAAAATGAACACGGAAATATGGTCTAAAATTTGTTCATTATATAAATTTTCGAGATAATCGTCAGGTTAATTTTATATTTGTCTTTCAAAAAAGAGTTTCCCATTAAATAATAATATCTAATGTTGCAACTAACTGATCTGGCTTAAGATTAAAAGTTATTTTCAATCAGTAATAAAAGTTTTTTACAAATTCATTCATAATTTTTTTTTTTATTGACGTGCATTTTAAGTGATCCAAGTGACTAAATTTCAATTGACTTAAAGTAACGCCAAGTCAAAGAAGTCATGATGGTGAAGTTATAAGATTTGTATACCCAGTTGTATGGCTTTTTCCTGTACATAATCAAATATTTTGCTGACCGACATTATATGCTCTGATTTTAGATACTTAGATGGTGTCCGGTGCCTAATTTGCTGATGTACCTTATTAGCCCACAGTAGTAATTATTAAATTTCTTTTTTTTATGTGTTTTATTTTGGACTACTTTTTGTTAATATATTTAATTCAATTTTTTACGATTTTTAGTCAATGAGGCTGTGGTTATACTGAAAATTTTGCTCGGTGAACACCATGACATTGTTTTTGCACCGAACACGATATGCTGGATACACCGAGCACAAAGTGTTCGCCGAGCAAAATGTTAAACACAATCACGCCTTAGTGCTTGATACAAATAAAACGTTTTATTTTATCTTCTTAGATATTGTGCCGAAGAATATTAAAAACGGAAATCTGTTCATATGTTGCTTTTTTGACTGAAACTGGGATTCAATTTGGAATGCCCTTTCTACAATGGAAACGTCTCACTTAGAAGGTTCTAACTCCAACAAAATTAAGCTTTGCAAAATTGTAAACATCATTGATAATATTTCTTCTGTTGATGCAGAGGTGAAACACGGAAGTTCTCTTACAATTTTTTAATATATTTTGAATAATTAAAGGTATTCAGTTTAAGAAGGATAAATATTACAAAATCAATCCCTGAATTGCCGTTTTCAATTTTATTTATTTATAAATATTTTAAGACACATGAACTGTCTGTTGACTCTACTTTACTTTTAATGGCACAACAGCCCATGGAGGGCCTAGGCCGAACTTTTCGCATCCACTCATGTTGTGCGTGTTATATTTGTACATGAATGGAAGGGACCTACAGTTTAATGCCGAATCCGAACGGCGAATTGAAAAGCTTTTCATAGCAATTTTTACTCTTGTAGGTTTTCCATTGCCTACCAAGAGGTGGGGCCGTGTAGAAAAATTATTTTTTCTATTTTTTGATTTTGTCTGTACCGAGATTCGAACCCCGACACTCTGCGTAGCAGTCCAACGCACTACCACTACGCCACAGCGACCACACTGTTTGTTGACTCATGGACTAAATATGAATAAAGTTCCCCCCACATATTATATCCACTTCCATAAAAGATTAAAACAATATATTTACATACTAACAAGCGGATACAAAATAGGTTTAAATTTTTAAGCCTCCATTAATTATTCTTTTATTCATGATATCCCCAATTCCCATTACTTTGGATCCGCTAGAACATGCCTACTTGTCTAATGTGACTGACTGACCACTTCAGAGTGTTGAGTATTATTATTGTGTTATGTTATTATCCTAACTGATATGATGAAGCGAGTTGCGAGTCTAATTGATATTATCAAAAGCAATAGAACAGTAGAGTTAATTGGTTATTGGTTAATTTTCTACTTGATAATGATGCTGATAATGGCGTAGAAACACATTTACTTTCAATTATTTTGGACTGGCCATACTTAAGAAAGGATTAACCACTTGAGTGGAAGAGATATGTAGTATGTTTGTATGTATGAAAAAACGAGAATGGAAATATATATGCGTAAGTTCAAGTGCGAAACGATAATGGTATCAAATTTTTAAACATTGACAGAAACCATAAGGAGCCTAGCTTTGTACATACTTTGAGGCTACTTTTACAAAGTAAATATGAGAAAGAAATAGCCCAAAACTAATAAAGTATGTAAAATTTATGAAAATATTAAAAATGATTACTTATGGTTTTGAATGTAAATAAAACATAAATTTCAAAAAAAAAAAAAAAAAAGAAAGACATTACGTTCATTCACATACGAGTACATAATTGTGTGGCGTTTTTATGTATTTGCAATATTAAACCAAAAACTGAAAATATCTAATATTAACATGCATACAAAATGCACATAAATACGTCAACATGACATGAGATACGAGTCAACATGGTGCATTCTACACTGATATATACATACTTACTACAAACATACGTAATTGCATACATACTACACACAGTCAATGTAATGTAGGAACACTAGCTCATAACATTTAATGATGATTCAGAGGAATAAATACGAGTACACATTAAATAATATTTTACATACATACATACATACATACATATATTGTTGTGTGTACTTAAGTATTGCATCCATAGAACTATTTGAAAGTCATAAATATGTCGAAATATGTCGAAATATGTAGATATCCTTTCCTTGTCCTTTTTATCAATACAGGTCACTCTTGGGAGTGCTTTTGTGAATGTTATGAACAAGTGTTAAAAATGTAATTTTAAATTATATAAATACATATGTAACACAAGAAAAGTTTCGAATATTGGAACATAAATTTGTAATTTAAATTTCAAACAAATTTCCATAGTAAAAATATCTTCTAAAAATTCTCCACAAACATTCGTTTGGCCTCCAACACCAAGCACCGTCATCGACCGAGTTTACATTTCTGCTTCATCGATAATCTTTGCTCATGTGTGAATTTTGCCACTCAACCTAACCAAACAAACATCGTGTTCTTTATTATCCTTTCAAGTAATAAATCACTTCATTTTCACTGGGAGGGAGGATTACGAGTATGCTCATGCACATACTTGTTCATATGACTAATAATTTTGGTTTTTTAAGCATGTTTGTAAGTATTTCATTGACACATTTAGATGCCTCGCTTCTGATTTATGTACGAGTAAGTGTGTTTAGATTTGTAAAAATATTAACAGATTTCATTCATTTTGGAGTAATCCATTCTATGTAATTTGTTACTAAATACCAACAATGTAAAGTTAGAACTACATCGTTCGTACATAGCATATATTTTTTCCATTGCCTATGGTTAATAGGTAAGAAGTAAATAAGCAAGTATGGAAGTATTTGATATGCTTAAAGGTCATTTACCGTTTCATTTACACTAGTACACAAATATGTACTGCACGTTCCCATTACATAAATAAGTTTATTATGCCCAATGATAAAAGGTAAAAAATGGTAGTATTTTTTCCTTCAATTGTCATATTCTTATCACACCAAACTTAAGTAAGCATGAAGTTGGTTTGTACTATATGTAAAATATTATGTTCATATGTAAAATACATCCATACAATACGAGTACATATAAAAGTGCGTATGTAGGTAAAAAATTTGATTTTGTTTTAAAAGAAGTCTATAGAGAAATGGTGGGAAATTCCAAAGAAAATCTAAGAAATGTATGTTTATAATCCATCCACATTATAAGTTCATATGTAATATTAAATTTCGGCACAACTTATAAAGTCGATGTAAATCGATGTGTTTCTATTCTTCAAGATTGAACCGCTTCAACAACTTTTATAAGCTGTATTAATTGAATTTGTAATTAACGCATATAGTGATGGACATGAGAAAAAAATTGTCGAGGGCTTTTCGATCCAATGCATCGTGAGCTTACATCTATAATCTTCGATACATCGGACAAATTTATACCCCCAAAATGATAATTTGCATCCCTTCTCTTAAGTTTGGCTATTTTCCGTGAGCCAAATAATTATTCGACGGTCTCACAAAAACTAGTAAATGCCTCTCATAAGTTTATAAGTGTGTAAACTTGTCAGAAATGTGAGAACTTGTGTGAAATGTTTACGCATGAAGTTTACGAGTTTACATGAATCCGACTATTATTTTTCTGTTTTATGTTTGTGCATAACTTTTGTATAATTTAGAGCTTATAATTAAGAACTTAGTGTATATAAAGTAAAATAAATTTTTTTGCGCAGAGTGTCCGAGGTTCAAATCTTTGTACAGCTAAAATCAAAAATTAGGAGAAACAAATTTTCTACACGGCATCACCGCTTTGCAGGCAATGACAAACCTACAAGAGTAGACAATTTTAAGTTACAACATTAAAAACACAATTATGTAGATCGATAGAGAATACTTCAGCTAAAAATTCCCGTTTGTTTCAAAGTTAAGCAGCGTCAAAGATTAATCTTTCAACTCAATATATGTTCAGAGTTGGGTTCAATTCTAAATAATGATGTTTAAATAATTCTTTTCTTTTAATAATACAACAGCCCATGGAGGGAGGGCCTATCCGAGCTTTTCGCATCCACTCATGCCGAGCGTGATATTTTTGTACATGAATGGAATGCCGAATCCGAACGGCGAAGTGAAAAGCTTTTTATTAGCAATTTTTACTCTTGTAGGTTTGTCATTGTCTGCCAAGCTGTGATGCCGTGTAGAAAAAATGTTTTTATTTTCACTTTTTGATTTTGCCTCTGCTGAGATTCGAATTCTGGACACTCTGCATAACAGCCCAAAGCACTACCACTACGCCACAGTGACCACATGTTTAAATGCAGTTTTTATATAAAGTTTGTGTTCAAGTATTGACAATAGCCGCATTCACGATCTGTAGTTTTTGGTATTGTATCGTGTATTTTTGGTTTTTGTGGTAAATTTTGTAACTTTACAAAAACAAATACATGCAAATAAAAGTACAACCAATTTACCAAATTTACAATCGTAACACCCTATTGTAACATTGTGTAGTATTCTGTATTTTCTTGATAGTGATCTCACATTATAGATTCTACTAACAAAATGTAAACAAGATCAGCTGTTTTTGCAAATACTAACTAAGTATTTTCAACGAGGTCGTTCACGACCTGATGTAAAATTTGATATATTTAACTAAAATTACTACAACAACTACAGATCGTGAACACGGCTAATATATAATATGTATATATCAAACGAAGATTTTGAGTTATTCCAATACGACAACAACGTATAAAACTATATAAAAATATTATCTAAAAAGTTTTTCTGCCCCGAGCTGCACCCAACTAAAATGTTTAACTTCTTCTAGTGGCACCTATAGTAAAAATAGTGTGACGAATGTCTGCCCAAAATAGGCACCACAAAAAACTTTTCCATCTTATTGATTATTATAAAAGTAAAACTGGCAGAGGTATTAACGGGGGTGCTCTTCAAAGATTGACGATGCTGGAGCTTAAATTAAGAAAAATTTGGCAGGAGTCTAGTAGAAATTATTTTATTGTATTTATTAATAAATACACCAATTGGAGTATTTGAAAGTGATTTTATGTCGAGCAGTAGTGATTCCGTATGTATTTCTAAATTATAGTTATATAATATCTTGAGGCACTTAAGTAAATACTGTGTTAACTTTAAAAGCGGGATATTTTTTGTCGATGAAACATGATTTTCTTGTTTGTTTTATACTTAAGTATTTACAGTTGATTGTCTTTTTTTGTTATGATTGTTAAGAAATTGTAAGCATGGGTATCAAAATGTTATTAATTTTTCATAGCTAATGGAAGATGTGAAGTCATTGATAATAGAAATATATGGGAGGCGTGGTTTTCGTCATATAACTTATATTGACCAACAAAGGTAGTGTGTGACATTTCAATTGGATAGGTAAATATTTTTCAGGATATTGATTTTTCAAATATTTTTATAAATGAGCTGTGGCTGTATTTCTTGTGCGATTGTGATTAAACTTACCTAAACACGAAACTTATATTTACCAACGAAAGTGGTGTGTAATGTTTCAATTGGATTGGTAAAATATTTTTTAAGATATTGATGTTTAAAATATTTTTGTATATGGGTGGAGGCGTGGTACAGAATTTTTATATTGTGGCATACAAAGGACATGTGACAAATTTAATTGCAATCGTACAATATTTACTATTTTTGTCCACCAGCCCTCTGAAAGTGATACACTGTAGGCTGTATAATCATTCCTTTTTGCAGCGATTGCCTTGAAACGACAATATCAGCCCTTTGCTTATAAAGTGGTAGTTAACAATTGAGGATTTAATCATTAGAAAATAAAAAAATTTTGTGTTTTTATCGATGGAAATAAAAGTTTGGAGATTTTAATTTCGGAAATTGCATTACACAACTCAACTCAACTAGAATTTAAATCAGAGATAACTATCAGTTAAGGCAGATTAAAGTCAGCGGTTGAAACTTCTGGGACTGGGATCGAGTAGCCTAACATAAATATAATTCTGCAATTGTTCGCAACTGTTCCAGTTACTACAGAAACTCCGGAGCAAACATTAACTGCCCAGAAAAGAATAAATGTGTTATGAAAATTGAAGTGTTTACAAAAGGTGTGCATACAAACAAATTATTGACATACGTACAGGGCAGCGCCCTCTATCATCAAGTATGAAAAAAGTGAGGTTGCATATGTGTATGGTATACACATAAATGATGGCAGCACTATGCGCCCTCTGTCAATTGATAGGGAAGTTTTCTATTCTTTTATCGATTGATGGAGGGCGCTGATTCGCGTTTAATTCATACTCGATTGATAGAAGGGGCTGCCCATCAGTTTCTATTAAAATTTGTCATTTCAAACAAAAATCGTTAGAAACTCTAGGGCTGAAAGAAGGGGAGAGTATAAACTGAAAAAAAACAATAGCAAAAAAAAATAACGATTGTGTTACAATAAAATCTGCAGTAAAAACTGCATACTCCAGACTGGAAGACAACGAGAATATAGGCTTCGGTAAAAAATGGAGGCCAAAATACTATTATCGGGGGGAAAAAACCAAGAACCAGCACCGAGAGATCGCGAGCGTGTAGACTTCGCAAGCAACTTGAGGCACAACAAAACTCGAGTTTCAGCTCCATAACATTCGTGAGTTCTCAGACCGGCAAGTGGCAAATGTTTTAAATCATATCATAAATTTTGAATAAGCCCGTTCGTAATAGGAGTTACTAATGGATTAGCAGGAATAACTCGTCGTTATTCTGATTACCCAGATATTTATACTACATGAAATGTAATTTTAATAATTGGTTCATCAATTTCTTTACTAGGAATTATCTTTTTTCTATTTATTATTTGAGAAAGTATAATTACTCAATGGCAAACAATTTATCCTATACAACTCAATTCAGCTATTTTTTTTTTACTTTTGTGATTGCAGGTACTCTAAAAATTGTTGGGACTCCCCCCTTTAGGAAATCCTGGATCCACTCTTTCGAAAAGTGATAAAAGAGCAATAAATTTAAAAAAGTCAGCATTAATAGTTGAAGTATTTCCATTATAATATTGCGAAAATTGTCAATATCCAAAAATAACCACGTAAAAAAAAATATTGACGGAAACTCGGCAAGGATTGGTTCAACCACATACCTTCTATGTATAGCAAAGCTGTATTTGTTTTAAGATAGTATATATTTAAGCAGTAATGTACCATATCTAACTAAGCAGATCGCAGAACCTCTAGAATTTATGACTTCAAGGCACAAAACAATGTTCCACCCAGCTTTTAATGATTATAAGATCAAAAAAAATTTTCCATATACAATAAATTCACTTTAAAATGTGCGAACATCAGTTAGCAACAAGATCGTAATGCACTCCAACCACCAATCACACCTACACTCGTACTCCATATACTTAGTATGTATCTCGCGCTCCCAACTCAAAACCAAGTATGAGTACATTGATGTGGTAGCACTCAAACAGTGAATGCTTGGGGAGACCACAAATGTTGAAGAAATGTACATACTATGTATATACTTATACTATATGCACAAAGAATAAATACTTATAAAAATAAATACAAATGAAAAACAAAAAAACGAGACGTCAACCATGAATAAACAGAAGACTAATGGCAATTATAATTACCACTGCATATTTGCTGTACATACTACATATGTACATATGTAGTACTTACAACGTCTATTATATCTGTTTTATTTAATAATAACAGCAAAACGAAACAAAACAAAAGAAAACAAAAGAAAAATTAAATAAAACGAAACAAAACTGAAAATAAATATATTGTAAAATCGAACATTACAGTAAGGCATTACATGTGTGTGTGTTTGTAACTTGGACAACGGCGGCGACGACGACGACGGCCACGACGGACGATTACATGAAACCAGCATGACGAACAACGACCCTAAAATATGCCTCACTTACGACACCACCAAAGGAAAGGAACAACCACTATGTGACTATGTGGCCTAGCTGCCTGTCTGCCCATTCGTCGGTTCGTCTGCCTATGAATCTTTCGATACGTATGGAAAAACTTTTTATAATACGAACACTTGTTGCCTGCCTGCTTGCCTGCCTTCCTGCCTGCTTGTCTGCTTTCCTGCCTAGCTGAATGCCTTGCCCCGTTCAATGTAGTGTTTTATACTTGTACTTGTATACTCATATTTTGCGGTGCGATACTGGGCATTGCGGTGAAATGCGGGGCACGGAACACCTAGAACCCAAAAGTCGACAACATTGCGGACAAATATGTATTATATGTATGTATTTATACTATGTACATTGTACATGTACATATGTATATACATACATGGGTTTCTTCTTATCAGTAAACACAGAAAACAAGAAACAAATTATATGAAAGAATTGTAGCAGAAAAGCGCACTTGGAAAACAAAAGAACCCGTAACGCTTGTTTTGCTGAGCTACTTCCTGTCAAAGTTCAGCAAAATATAAAAATATTAATTTTTTTTATTGTATGCATGAATAAAATAAAAATAACTTCAAAACACTTATTACTTATGGTATTTGCAAAACAAAATAATTTTTATGAAAAATTTGTTTAAAAACTTATGTACTACTTGTAAATACTGAATTTGATCAGCCAGCTGAGAGAAAGGCAAAGATTTGACGATGCTCGTGAAGATGTGGCAACACCAAAAAATGAGAAATGTTTAATTTATTGAAAGGCAATGATTTGTCGATGCCAGTCAAGATTTGGCAACGCCAAAAAATAAGAAATTTTTAACTTATATTTTTTTAAGAGCGCCTGTTATCTGTAAAAAAAATCATTTTGTGCAATAGTCCACCCACCCACATACCATTAACGCCACAGCAACCATTATCGGGTTAAGAAAACTCTTTGAATATTTAGATAAAAATTTTTTTTTTTTAATTTATCCGTCTGTCCTATTTTCTTGCATTATGCTGTTGATAAAGTTTTCCATTTTCAGATTGAACAACAATAACAAAGAAAAACGAAAACTAAAACCGTTTATTTACTCGTATCCTCGTGTCCTAAGTAAAGGTAGCAGACACATAATGTTTTAATAAATAAATTTGTACATCAATATGTACCAAAAAAAAAGTGAAAAAAGGACCGACTTCTTAAGAGCATATACAAAGATTCATAGATATATTGAGCAAGGAGTTTCGCTGCAGTTACATTAGTGGAAATATCGATGCAAAGAAAGAAAAGGTATTGAAAAGGTATTCAAAAGGAGTATCTGAGCCTGATTCAAAATAAGGAAATAGGGAATAGGTATGAAAATTGTTTAAACAAATTAGATTTCTTCGACAATCGTTCCAGAAAGAAAAACTTTTGAATGTTAATTTTTTAACAGTCCACTTCTGTGTATTCAACAACAAAGTAAGTATTTAAAAAATTACCGTTAGAAAAAGAGTTAATAGTTCAATTTGAAAGTACACTTTAACAGCTTTTCTAATTAATTATTACGAAGTTCAGTCAATGTTATTATCAATTAAAGCTTTTGTGAAGACAACGTAATTTATGAGTGCTGCATTTAAAAATCGATCTGAAGTTGTGTTCTTGGATAACCATTTCCGCTGTATTATAATTACTGTTAAACTGGATTCAGAGGTATAAACAGTATGGTAACGTACTACTGTGGGCAAAAGTTAGTAAGACTTTGTTCATAATTTCAAATTTTTTTATTCATTCTTCCAAATCTATTTCGTCCCCTTCAAACTTCAAAGTAATCCCCCCCGGCCGCAATACACTTGTGCCAACGTTTTTTCCAATTCTCGAAACAGTTGTTAAAGTCAATTTCCGGAATAGCCTTCAATGCGCTTAGCGATTCATGTTTAATGTCTTCAATTGACTCAAAACGGTCAAACGGTCCACGAAGCGGTTTTTTGAGTTTAGAAAATAGCCAAAAGTCACCGGTGCTAAGTCAGGCGAATAGGGTGGTTGCGGAACGATATCAGTCGAATTTTTGGCAAAATGGTCTCGTAAAACCAATGCAGTGATTTTGGAACCAATCGTGCATTCACTCTTCTTAGGCCCAAATGATGTTTTAAAATGGTTTTCACTGATCCTTCCGATATTCCAACGATGCCAGTAAGGTCTCTGACTGTTAATCGTCGATTCTCGAGCACCAATTCCTTGATTTTATTGACGTGTTGATCATCAGTTGATGTTGATGGCAGTCCTGGACGTGGTTCGTCGTCAACGCGTTCTCGACCATCTTTGAACAATTTGTACCAATCAAAAACACTTACTCGCGACAAACAATTATCACAGAAGGCCTTTTGCAACATTCTGAACGTTTCGGCACAGAAATTTGATTCCGCACACAAAATTTAATGGAACTTCTTTGTTGAATAATTTCACTCATTGTGAAAATCGCCGAATGCACTTTTTGTACTTCAGAAAGACAAGCGTATACTAAACACTAATGATTATTTTGATGTGACATTTGGCACAGATGTCACCGACAGTCATACCAACCTTAAAAAAATTATATTTTGATAAATGTGTTTCCGCGCGAAATTTAAATTAAAAAGTCTTACTACTTTTTGCCCACAGTAGAAGATGTCGCGAGCCTAGTAGTGACTATAGCAGGCGGACGTTTATAACGGGCGGAGCCAGGATAAAGTGATTTGCTCATTGTCATTGTAGAAATTTCCTCACTTTCCTTACGACAAACTAAAGAAAAATATTCCAAGAAAGGTATTCGAAGTTCACTGAACACCATCAGAATCATACTTAAAGAATCTGCAGTGAAAAAAAGGTGTGTGACCTTCAAACCGCTACTCTCTGACGACTCGTAGCTTCACAATGTCTGTTTTTTTTCGCAGCATATTCCAAACTTAAATCCTTCCAAATTGGTTAAATAGTCCGAATGAGATTTTCCTTTTCTAATATTTTTACGGAGCTTCTAAGTGCCTATATATTTTCAATAGAATTGTTGTCGGGGCCTTGTCTAAGGTTTCTGTCCCACTTTGCGCTTTACAAGCCTTGTAAAGATGACTGCGATATTAGAGATCATTTCATTCTTGGAAAATGCAATCGCGGCTTTTAGTACAGCAAAACTCTTTCTCCGTTTTCCAACCATGATTTCCCTCGAAAATTCTGAACAAAAAAAGTGGACTCATCGACAAATATGACATTACTCCAACTACGGTCTAAATTGTGGAGTTGAGTGCAAAAGTGGCCCAAGCCACAATAATTTTTAATCAATTTGGGCCGGTTCTATTCGACAGAACTCCGGAAATGTGTTGTACTTAATACAAAAGTTCATTTAACTTGCGTCTCGTGGCGGTCAGAGTGAATTAAACGTGTACTGACATTGTCTGATATATGGAACACTTCAAAGTGTTGGTACGCTGTTTGCATAATTTGTAAATCAATTTTCCCTTCGCCAAGTCGGTCGTTTATTTAAATGTTTTTCAGAGAGTAGCGGTTTGAAGGTCACACACATTTTTTTCACAAATTCTTTAAGTCTGATTCTGATGGTATTCAGTGAACTTCGAATACCTTTCTTGGAATATTTTTCTTTAGTTTGTGGTAATAAAAGTGAAGAAATTTCTACAATAATAATGAGCAAATCACTTTGTCCTGGCTCCAAACGTCCGCCTGCTATAGTCACTACCTACGTTACCATACTGTTTATACCTCTGAATCCACTTCTATATAAAAAACTCAAGTCTTAAAATAATTGCGACTTGTTTAACAGTAATTATAGGACAGCGGAAATGGTTATCCAAGAACACAACTTCAGATCGTTTTTTAAAAGCAGCACTCATAAATGACGTTGTCTTCACAAAAGCTTACAAATAATAACCAAATAAAATAACTTGTTTCAAAATCGGTTGTAGTGAATACAATATAAGTTACCGTTAGCTATAACTGTAAAGGAAAAATTACGTCAGGGCTAAGGCGTAAAACAAAATGTCTATGTAAAATAAAATATCTGTTTAAATATCAGCAAATAAAGAAGTGGAGTTTGCAGTGACTCATCTTTTGTAAGTCTGTAAATTTCTTTGTCTTTTGTAGGTTTGCAACTTCCTTTATCTTACATACATATATCATCATACACATAATCTAAATATGTATTTGTTTTACGAGGGTAGATGAATAAGTACCCGTGTGTGAAGACAGGTGGCGTTGCTGAGGGAAGTTGGCATTACCGTCGAGTACTGCCATCTGTCACACAACACCACACTTGATCAAACTGATTCATAGGTTAGTTTTCATTTGGCAGCCATTAGTATCACACGTGTTTGGTGTTTCGCGATTAAATGAAAAAAGAACAATATCGATACGTAATAAGAAATAAAAGCGAAGTTGGATGCTGTCTATGGGGACCGTTCACCATCTATGACAACCTTAAGATATTGGTTCAACAAATTTAAACGTGGTCGTACATCTGTTTTTGATGAAGGGCGCCCAGGGCGCCCGGCAGACGTGGTTACCGAGGAAATCGTTGAAAGGGTCCACGACATGATTCTCGCTTATCGCCAAACGAAAGTGCGCGAACTAGCAGAGGCCGTAGGAGTGTCGTACGGAACGGTAATTAATATTTTACATGATAGGTTAAGCATGAGAAAGGTGTCGGCACCCATCGGGCCGCGATTGCTCACGGTGGACAACAAGCGGACATGGAATTGCCGCGGCCAAACATCATGAATTGAACTACGAATTGCTGCCGCACCCACCGTACTCGTCCGACTTGGCTCCCTGCGACTTCGGGGGAAAAAAATTCAGGACAAACGAGGAGGTTATCGTCGAGACAGAAGTGTATTTTGAAGAGTTTGACAAATCGTATTTTTTGGAGGGGTTAAAGAACTGGCAGAAACGTTAGGAAAAGTGTATTGTACTAAAAACAGATTACGTTGAAAAATAGAAAAAAAAATCTTTGAAAAACTTGCCTCTTCATTCCTAACACGGGTACTTATTGATCTACCCTCGTATGTTTTTTACATATAAGGGCGGATTAAGTTTTAAGAGTGTTTTCAACTATCGATACTTAGTAACTATCGACTATCGAACGATTTTTTTCATTCATTCATTTATTCGAATTAGATAATCGTAATGGAAACTATCGAACGTTCTTGTTTTTTGTCATTCATTCATTTATTCAAATAAGTTAGTATGAATGGAAACTAACGAGTGATTTAGATTATTGAAAGAAATTGAATGATTTTGATGATCGAAAGATTTTTTTATTCAAATTCAAGGTTCATGCATTAATTCTGATGTTATTTGGTTAAACGTTAAAAAAAACTATTAAACTATATAAATTTCAATTATGTATAGCAAAAATAACAATAATAAAAATAAAATTTTATTTCACAGTACATGAAATAAAAATCTTATTCACATTCATTTCAAGACAAAATTACTATTTACAAAAACAATTTTATCAAATTTTTCTCCTTTTAGTCTAATTCTTCAGTTGTTAACAATTTGACCAGCTTTAGAGAAAACTTTTTAAGAAGGAACAGAAGTCGCAGTTATACATACATAAATATTTCCATGCGAGTTTTTCGAAATGTTTTGTCTGGCTCTAACTAATTGCCCTACCCTTCTACAAATTAAGTCCAACAATTGCGGTTTTAAGCCAACTCCTTCAATAGTTTTTAGTTAGTGCACCCGTAAGTTAAATTGGAGTCCTCTTACCGATCATTGACATGGTCGGATATTTTTCAGCTGATACACAGTCGTAGACTCAACCGGCTTCAAAATATTTATACGGTCTTATAGTATTTCTCACTCTAAAACATTTAAAAGCAGCATTTGGTAAGGAAGTTATTAACGCAGATAGTGGCTCTTTTACTAAATATTGTATGTGCGCAATTGATTTTTTAATTGTCACCAATCCTCAAAAATACTTGATAACGCTGCAGCTATATTTTCAGAAATACGCCTTCCAAAGATTTCTTCTGTCGATAAAACTGCTGAGTTTATCCAAAAAAGAAGGCAAGTAACTGACAAAAATGAATTTTTTAATTCTACATATTGGTTGCTGAATATCATGCAATTTTTTTTTTTCGTTTTCATCTTATTGGAAAGAAGTTTTCGATGTGGCACTGCATACAACGGCTAAGTATTCTGAGAACCCCTAATTTTCTACAATAGAAAGTGGCTACAGATCCTTGGTTACCATATTAATCAAAGATCCCTCAATATTCCTCTTTGCATTCTCTGGAATCTCAGAACGTGCACTAGTGACAAATAACTATGCCTGCAAGGTATTCTTTTTGATAAAGGTCTTCGAGATATCGTACTGATGCAGTAGTGCTCGCTTCACTAACTTCTACACTGACTGTAACTGCTTGTTCATTTATGTCACTTGCAACAGGTACTCCCTGACTTGCAGAAGTAAAAGAAGTCTCACCTTGTAGCCTTACATCATATTTATCGTTACAGTGAATGTCTACGTCGCAGGTGATCGGTCAAGTTGGACGTTTACCTGAAAAATTAAATTCTTTTTTGCATATATTCCAACATACTATGATACCATTTTTTGTAAAAAAAAAGTTGATTGGTATTAGGAATCTCGCATGCAGTCTATTGGCAGCTGCAATGCCGCCAGAAGATGAAAACAACTGTGGTTGATATATATCGGCTAAAGTGTGCATTAAATTAAATTGAGCCATTTAAATAAAAGGTGATCTTCTGAAATGCCGTAGCAAAAAGCTTTGCTGTTACTTCCGAGATTCCTCAAGGTAGTTATCTTGGACCTTTATTGTTTCCATCTGTAATTCGAATTTGCAAAATCATAATTTATGCTGATGATGTAAAGTTGTTCCTATCTTACAACTCTGTAATCCAACAAAAACTTCTGCAAGAAGATCTGGATAATTTTTCAAAATGGTGCCGAATAAATTTAATGTTACTTAATCTTGATAAATGCAAGTTGACGATATTTACGCGGAGGCAACCTATGCCTGCTGAATACTCTTTGCAGTATCACACTCTGAATAGTGTATTGATATTTGCATTTCATTATAATAATCATCATCATCAAAATAATCAGTGTATATGATCTCAACAGGTGGTAACTTTGCTACTTGACGGTCTGAGAACTCGCCAATGTTATGAGGTTGACTAAAAACTTGTCGAATCTCGTCTATGTTTAGTTGTACTGAAGCGAGTTATTTTTAGGTAAATTTTCAAGTAAATCTTCTGTCCTTCTCTTTCGTTGAGTAGCTGGGAATTCGGCCACCTCAATGACTGGTGCTGTATAATCTGAGGACCTTCGTCGAGACTCAATGACATTAGTGTTGATGCGATTTTTGGCTTAATGAACTCATTTACCATTCATGCTGTCGCTCCGCATTAGTCTTGGCTAGTTGTGCCCCAAGTTCCTTGCCTCAAGTCTACACTCTCACGATCTATCTGTGGTGGTTTTAGGTTTTTTTTTCACGATGGCAGAATCTGAATTTTATTGGGCCTCCACTTTTCGACGAAGTCTACATTCTCGCTGTCACTCAGCCGCAGTTCTTGGTGCTGGAGATTTTTTGGTAACACAATCGCTTGTGCTTCGTTTGTGCTTTTTTCTATTCTATACTACGTACATATATATATACTATCTCATTCTTTCAGCTCTAGAAATTTCTAAATGTTTTTGTTTGAAATGTCAAATATGTGTTTGAAATTTCAATTTTGACGAGAAACTGATGGGAAGCGCCCACTATCAATCAAGTATAAAAAAATTTGTAGTTTTCAAAAGAAAGAGAAAAAAGCGAATACTTACTTACTTAGCTGGCGCTACAACCGATGATCGGTCTTGGCCGACTTACGGAGTATCTTCCTCTCGAACGCTCCTAACAGTCTCTCATCATTGATGGTCAATGTCCACGTCTCTGCGCCATACATTAGGACGGGAAGGATGAGGGACTTATAGAGCGTTATTTTCGTCGGTCGAGAGAGGGCTCTACTTCTCAATTGCCTACTGAGCCCGTAGTAACACCTGTTGGCAAGAGTTAGTCTCCGCTTGATCTCAAGGCTGACATTATTGTTGGTGTTTATGCTGGATCCTAGATAAACGAAATCCTTGACGACTTCAAAAGTGTAGTTGTCAACAGTGACATTTTGTCCAAGACGCCGTGACTCTTTGTTTGTTGACACAAGGTATTTCGTTTTGTCCTCGTTCACCACTAGACCCACACGACGAGACTCCCTTTCCAGGTTGGAGAATGCTGCACTGACTGCTCGAGCGTTTTTGCCAATGATGTCAATATCATCAGCGTATGCTAGCAGCATGACACTCTTGTAGAAGATAGTGCCAGAGATGTCGATGTTCGCAGCTCGAATTATTTTCTCCAGCATTAGGTTAAAGAAGTCGCACGATAGGGAGTCACCTTGTCTGAAACCTCTTTTGGTATCAAATGGTGCGGAGAGGTCTGTCCCAATTTTCACTGCGCTGGTGGTGTTGGTCAGTGTCATTTTGCAAAGACGAATGAGCTTTGCAGGGATACCAAAATCAGACATTGCGGCGTACAAGTGATCCCTAATCGTGCTGTCGACTGTCGAAGGCGGCTTTATAAACGACAAATAGATGATGGGTGTCGATCTGTTTTTCTCGGGTCTTTTCCAGGATTTGGCGTAGTGTGAATATCTGGTCGATGGTGGATTTACCAGGCCTGAAGCCACACTGATAAGGTCCAATCAGTTTGTTGACGATGGGCTTCAGTCTTTCGCACAGTACGCTCGACAGAACCTTATATGCAATATTAAGAAGGCTGATCCCACGGTAGTTGGCGCAGATCGTGGAATCACCCTTCTTATGGATTGGGCAGAGTACGCTGAGATTCCAATCACTTGGCATGCTTTCATCTGACCATATTCTGCATAGAAGCTCATGCATGCGTTTTTTGAGCTCTTCGCCTCCGGTCTTAAACAACTCAGCAGGCAGGCCATCTGCACCTGCAGCCTTATTGTTTTTCAGCCGAGCAATGGCTGTTAAGACCTCCTCATAGTCAGGCGGCGGTACTTCAACGCCGTCAGTGATTGGGGTTTCCGGAGTGGGTTCCGCAGTGGCGGGATTATTGCCGTCTTCGCCATTAAGCAGCTGCGAAAAGTGCTCCCTCCATAATCTCATTATGCCCTGGACATCTGTCACCAGATTTCCATCTTCATCCTTGCAGGAAGAGGCCCCGGTCTTCAAACCAAGAGTCAGGCGTCTTATTCTTTCAAAGAATTTTCGGACCTCGTTCCTGTCCCGCAACATTTCGATATCATTGAACTCGCGTCTTTCTTCATCTCTTTTCTTGCGCCTGAAAAGACGTTTCTCCTCCCTCCTCAACTTTCTGTATCGCTCCTTAGCAGCTCGCGTTGCAAAAAGCGAATATAAAATATAAAACATCGCGAATAAAAAAGTTAAATTCATAGATATTTTGTGTTCCTCTTTGGGGTTGTATTCTGACTGCTATCGTTTTTTGTTGCCTTTTTAAGTATGCGTTGTGGTAGTGTTGTTATTGGTAGACTTCGCTTTCATATTTTCTTTGTCCGCTTTTACATACACCGATTTTTTGAGACGATGAAACAAAAGAGAATATGGAAAAATCGTTGAGAAAAATCGGCGTGTGTAAATGTAAATATAAATTTTCTGCTTCATCTTTTTTTCGCATTCGAAAAGTGCCAAATGGCGAATGAGACGGGAAAATCGCTACTAGTGACATAACAAGAAAAAGAAGATAACTTAGTCTGTCAGACCGCATGTTACCAATTAAAGATAACTGAACATTTGTATCAAATCGAAGTCAAAAGATTTTAGTTATTTTTGTGTGTCTCCACTATAGCCATAATTCAGAGCAATGTTCATGTTTCGCCATCAATATTTTGGTGGAGCCACTTCAGCCAAAAAATTTAATCATTTTTGCAAGGCAATATTGTACCTATCAAACCCGACATGAATTTGAAATTTCATTAGATTTTGACGTTTATCTATTTAAATATTGTGCAATTTTTATAAAGATGAAAAATATAAAGAAAGAATAAGGAAACAAGTGATAGAACAATCATTTATTTTGATGATTCATTTATAGCATGCACGACGAATCAAAACAACTGGGTAAGTAAAGACACGCTTTCGTTGCAATTAAAAAATCCTACAGCAATCAGATAACAAAAAATTTTTAAATAAAACGATATTTGAATGAAACATTAAAAATCAAAACAACATTTTTCCTTACCCTGTTTACTCGATGCAATTATGTGAATTTACGCATCAAACGTAAATTATATGTGGCAAAGCTTCCAATTTTCGCTTCAATATTATACTCTAGTTGTCGCACTCAACACTGATGACTGCAGCAATTGAGTCATCACTTTGTACACTATAGCGTGCTCTCTCAAATTTATGCCATGGATATGTAGACTTGATTCTATACAGTAAAATTTCTTTTTTCACTCATTCGTGTACATTTTTTTTTGTATTTATTTGTATTTATTTTTATTTTTTCGAAAACCGGCACAACAAAGTTTAAAACCTTATTAGCAGTACCGGCAGCATGTAACATAAACAAGAAGTACATTTCATCGTGAAATTATAAAATCAAATCATAAATCAAAATCATGGTCGCTGTAGCGTAGCGGTAGTGCGTTGGACTGTTACGCAGAGTGTCAGGAATTCGATTCTCGGCACAGGCAAAAAAAAAAAAGTAAAAAAGCAACAACAATAAAATTTTATACACGGCACCACCTCTTGGCAGGCAATGGCAAACCTACAAGAGTAAAAATTGCCTATGAAAAGCTTTTCAATTCGCGTTCGGATTCGGCATAAAACTGTAGGTCCCTTCCATTCATGTACAAATATGACATATGACACGCACAACATGAGTGGATGCGAAAAGCTTGGATTTGGCGCTACATGTGGTCATAGTCAGTCGACACTGATAAACTGAAGTTCATAATACTTGCCACAATGGCTGTCTATCCCTTTATCGGTGTCCTGTGTGATTGCATTCCGTCTCTGATTCTCCCTCCTTCTTTCTCCCACCTATCAATCTTCCTTCCATTCAACACAATGCTCTGCATTCATAGGGGTACAACCTGAGTGTTGAATTTATCAATAAAACAAAAAAAAAAAAATACAGCAACGCAACCAAAAGCCAATTTTTAGTTCTTTTTATTAATTTATTATTAAATTTTGTTATTTAATTGCAAAAATCCATTAAAATATAAAAAATAGTGGTAAATGTAGTTAGAAGTTTGTTCCAGTTATTGCCATAATAAGTTAAGCATCATTTGCTGTTCTAATCGTAATATTTTGCAAGTAGCAGAATAGAATTTTTTTTTCTGCTATATCGTTGTATAGTAATAATGTTTTATACGCCATTATTTTTATAAAGGGGGCGCTGCCCATCATTGCCGTTGCCTCGATCATCTTTTACCCCCGACGTAATATTAAAACGATTCTATGGTAAAGAAGTAAACTTCAATAATTTGTCAAGTTTGGCAAGTGTCAGCTGATCGATTACTCTCTTCATAATTTGACAGTTAAGCTTGGATTACCTCTTGTATGTGGCTACCTGTATTATTCTGTCATAGTCGGAATATTTCGCTTGCACCAAAAAACCATACATTCATTCGAAAAATTACTCATGAATGATTATTCCAAAATTATCGAATGAATGAAAATTTGTTAACTATCGAATAATTCGATAATTCCCATCACTACCTAAAACGAATAAAGAAAATAAGAAGTGAGATACAGTGGCGTAACCAGGTACCCGACCTGGACAGCCGGGGCGGCCCTAAATGGTGTCACCCTACAATACCCCTCCCCCTCTTCTTTTGAAATAATTATACTATGTGTAGGTATGTACGATTTTTTTTTTTTTTTTTAAGTGAGTAGATAATACAGGATTTCATAAAGATGAGTGAACTTAAATTAATACGTACTTGACTTAAGTCACAAAATAGGTAAAACCTCTACGAATATGAGACCAATAAGGGAAACATTTATTTACAGCATGTTCTTCTTAAAGATCTTGGAAGATATTTGTTTACATAGAACTTTTTGTCTTAAATTACTATTTAATTGCTGTTGTAGGAAATTGTTGTATCTATGTGAGTACATATTTAAAGTACCAAATTTACATTGCGATATATGAAGCTTTAAAAAAATATTTTAAAAATTTTGCATTATTTCGCAGCAAATTCTGAAATAACATTGCCGAAATCTAATTTGCTAGAAAATTCCATTTCTATTGATAAAATGTCTAAGTGGCATATCCTAGATTGACACATAGTTGAGCGTAAATATGATATAATTAGATTTAACTTTGAAAAACTTCTTTCACATGAAGCCACAGAGACACAAACTGTTAAGAACAATGGAAGAGCTAAAGATACGTTTGAAACAGATTCTATAAAGCCCCATTCTACAATAAAAGTTAGAATATCAAGCGTAGTCCATTTACTTGCGACTTTAAATTCAATGTTTGCTGCCTTGATTTGTCTACCAAGTCTTTGTACTTCTACTTTAAGTTCTTCTTCTACAACTTCATCGTAGTACGACGCCAACTTTTTTGCATTGATATTCAGTTCTTCATCCGTGCAAAACAGCAAGTCATTTGTTTTCACAATTTGAAAGATATTGGCTATATCATTGAATGCCATGGTTCGAGACTTTAATTGCGTCGAGATCGATGCATTCAAGCATCGTCCTCTTGTTTTCTTTAGCAGTTAAACAAATATCTCGTTCCGTTTCCGGCTGATGCTTATTCCGAGCTTTGAGCAAATAATACTAGTTTTCTCCAATGCACCATCCAGTAAATATTTCCGCTTTTCTTGTAAAAAGAGAATTAGGGCATTCGATTTCGCTATTACTTTATCGACAGTTACACAGTCCTGAAGTTTGCAAATATTTTTGTGTATCATCCACTTCCTCCAACACATCGTGCAAAAAACAAATGAAAACAAATGAAAGTATAATTTTAGACATTTTAGACATTTTAGCCGCTTTTTGGAAATTGCGGGTGTCACCCCAAAAATGGTGACACCCGGGGCAGACCGCCCCCCTGGCTACGCCCCTGATGTGATAGTAAAGTTTTGACAATAGGTGGTCATTTCCACGATATCATTTTTTCAACTTATATATTATGTATGTAAACATTGAATAATTTTGACATTTATCAACCGATTGACTTGAGTAAACATGTTTACTCAAAATGTAATTCAGTAAATTAAATGTCAATTCAGTACAATTTTAACCATGGACCGCTTCACACCGAAACAATGTGCCGAAACGCTGTACATTGAAAATAGTCGTTCAGTTGTTTTAACTCAACGTGCACATCATCGAAAATATCGTGGCTAACAAGCACCGTCTGACAACACTAATCGTCGTTTGATGTCGAATTTTGTTGAGCACGAGACAGTGGGATATCGTCGGTCGGCAAGCCGTTCATCAACGCCCAACACATTCCAATGAACTGGTTGAAGCGGTACGAGAGAGAGTGTTGCCGAGAACCCACATATGTCGTATCGTACCGTGCTCAGCATTTTGGTGTCAGTGGAACAACCTTGGATGATTAGCAATTGTTTCCGTATACAGTGCAATTGACTCAAAAAATATTGCCATATTGTTACAGATCGTTCACGTCACTTGGAATAGGGCCAAGTAGTCCCTGGACGTGTGCTGTCTAAAAATTACGACATTGAATGGCCACCCAGATCTCCAGATTTTACCCCTCCGGACTTCGTTTTGTGGGGTTATTTGAAAAGCAAAGTATACGCCATCAAGCCTCAAACCATTGACGAAGTCGAAGCAAATATTAGTGCCGAAATCAATACCGCTCGAAATGCACGAAATATTGATGCAAAAAGCACCAAAGAGGGCACATTTTGCTTTCGTCAACTTTATTGATGTTCCATTCAAAAATTAGTCTAAATAAATTGTAAAGGACCAAATTAAATAAAAGTACCTTATATATGGAAATCGGTTGATTTCTTTTAAAGTTATTCAATATTCAATATTCACAATAGTTTATGTATTAAGTATGTACTTTTTTTAATGCCGATCAAAATGCAGGAAATAATATTATAAATGCAAAGCATTGAATTAATTAGGAGATAAAGATAGATATTGGACAGACAGCAGGGCATTTCCTTGCCGGTAATCGAACCCGGAACCATAGGGTTAATCTATGTACACTGCCAACAGATAATCGAGGTGATATTTAATCTCTAATTTTAGTGCCTTTGCTAATATTAAGAGCTGGGTTTTGTTAATCAAGAATTTTACGCCGTTAACCCGAAAAGCGTTAAACAAAAAAGGGTTAACCATTGTTAACGTCAATCAGTTAATTGCGAAAAAAATTAATGGAAGTCAGTGTTCCTTTTCTGGATTTTTTTTTTTTGTTTGTGTGACAGTCCATATTAAAAAAAATTATCATTATCCTCGTTATGCTTGTGTTGCATGAAATATCGGTTTCGTTTTTCATCGAGATCATGGCTTCCTTGCCATACACACCATAACATGAGCCGAACTAGGGGTGGAAGGCAGCAGCTAACTGACATTAACGGAAGTTAATCAACCCGTTAATAGTTTTCGGAATTGTAACGTAAAAGTTAATTACCAACCAAACAATTTTCCCACATCTGCTACTATTTCACATTATGTACATTTATATGATATATGAAAGATTACTCTAGAAAGATATTGTATCTTTTGAAGAAAAAACAAATAACTTTTCAAACCAATTTAGGACAGACAGTTTTGCCGAGACAATGCACACTTTTACACTAATACATTCACATGTCTGTGATTTTCCATAGACAATGATGGAAACAATAATTTTGACGTATAATTGATATCGAGCAAATATGAGAGAAAACTAAACAAAACGCATAAAACTGTAGGCCTTTTCCATTTATGTAAAAATATAACACGCACAACATGAGTGGATGTGCAAAACGGTCGGCCCTCTATGGGCTTTTGTGCCATTAAAATATGAATAAATGTTTCTTCTTTAATGGAGCAACAGTCCATGAAAGGTTTTATGCATTCTTACTCATGTTGGTTTGTCATTACTTCCATGTAGGATATTTTTTGGCTGCATAAAATATTAATCTATACTTATACAGGTTTTTGTTTAGAAGTGTGGTTTTCAAGTAGAAATAGAACGCATATAATTTAATGTTATGGCCAAGAATTTAGCTTTATTATAAAGATAAGGATTTGCCATTATGTTTTAAAAACGATTTCGAGCAAGTGGCCGCCGCGGCTGGGTCGAATAAATTCCAGCCGAGAGGCCCGTCCCAATTTTCGACCACTTTTTGCAGCAATTGGGGCCGTATAGCAGTAATAACGCGTCGAATATTCTCTTCCAAGGCGGCAATCGTCTCGGGTTTATCTGAGAAGACAAGCAACTTCACATAACCCCACAGAAAATAGTCCAGCGGTGTTAAATCGCACGATCTTGGAGGCCACGCCACAGGCCCACGACGCGAGATAATGTGCTCACCAAAAGTTTTCTTCAATTCGTTGGCTGTATGGCATGTAGCGCAGTCTTGTTGGATTTAAAGGTCGTTGACATCAACATCCTGCAATTCAGTTACGAAAAAGTCATTAATCATGGCTCTATAGCTTTCTCCATTGACTGTGACATTATGACCGGCTTCATCTTTGAAGAAATATGTACCAATGATTCCCTCTACCCATAGAGCACACC
This sequence comes from Palloptera scutellata, assembly GCA_958295655.1. Taxonomy (NCBI): domain Eukaryota; kingdom Metazoa; phylum Arthropoda; class Insecta; order Diptera; family Pallopteridae; genus Palloptera; species Palloptera scutellata. Next base: position 65,840,556 of record OY282450.1, read on the forward strand.
AAACAGTGACTTTTTGAAGATTTAACGGCGTCTCAACAAAGCTTTTGGATTATTATCACTCCAAGTGTGACAACTTTGCTTATTAACGTACCCATTCAACCAAAAGTGAGCTTCATCGCTGAACAAAATTTTCTTGTGAAAATCACGCGAACCGAATTATTATTTTGGTAATAAATATGCACGATTTGCAAACGTTGTTCAGGAGTAAGTCTATTCATTATGAAATGGCAAACCAAATTGAGCATAAATCAAGTGACAGCTGTCAAAAAGACCAACTCGGAAAAAAGTATTGCCAGACTGAAAACCACACTTCTAAAAAAACACCCTTTACATATCTTCTTTTTGTGTATAATAAACACATGAGATATTTTATATAGGAAACAACTTAAGCTTTATACTTAAACTACTTAATAAAATTAAAAAATGTTCTCCAACTGATTAGAATAGAATAGAGTAGAATAGAATAGAATAGAATCTGCATTTAAACTTTTACGCATATACGTCCGCAAATGTGGACGAATTATTTATTAACATATATTAACACAGTTTTAATTAGTATTTAACAAAGGCGTTAACAGAAAAACCCATCAAAATTTATATATTAACATAAATCAAAATTTGGCAATTTTCCAATCAACACACAAATACGATCTTATTATTATGGTACAGCAAGCTGACCTGAATAAAAAACAGAAACATACATGTAACAGAACACTTTGTCGGGTTTCAGTTTTTAATGAGCCCACATCACCATAAATTGATCGATGATAGGCGATTGATTGTATCCATTCAATATTTTGTCATATCAATTAAAACCCATAATAGGGGGCGTTAGTATTCGGTGTTTCATTTCTACATACATAAATAAGTACACAAAAAATCACAAAGAAACAGACATACACGATCAAAAAAATGAGCTATGCTTCTAAGGGCATCTGGCATTTCTTCTTCTTGTTTTTTCACACACATTTTGACACGAAAATGGGTAAATGCTAAAGTGAGCGTAAAATTTTATAGGCGTATTCCCCTGCTTCTGAGCAGCAATAAGTACATACATACATAATATCAAATCACTGGATGAGTTAAAATTTTAGTATTTTGGCACTTCCACAGCTTCTTTTGCAATGGGTTTACAGCATGTAATCCTGTCTACTTTTAACAGCTTTAAAGGATTTTGCATGCGCGGCGCATAACATATGATAAATTATTTTGTTTCTTACTTTTCCCGGTAAAACTTGACATTTTTTCAACATTTTTTTTAGGGAGTAACCACAAATATTAGTTTTCGGTTTGCATGGGTTATTATTTTTGTTTGTTTTTTTAAATGCATTTCTCCCGCAGTGGCCGATAATTCGCCTTGAGGAATTGGTTAACTAAACACAGCATATGCAAAATATTGCGAAAAACACATTTTTAATATGTTCGCATATGTACGCGCAATATGACACTATCCGTATCCATGTTCCCATCCGTCGAAATTCTAACAATCCGGCACCTTTTCATATCGCAACAAAACTAAATTCATTTTTAGTTTTGATTTCTTGAACGCTGCTGCCGCAACTAACAACTAAGTACTTGAAGAATATTTCAAATATTATTATTTTTTATTTTTATCATCATCACAACTTACTTTACTACAACTTTTCCAATGCTTTGGTGTAACACAAAATATATAACGCCAGCAGCTAGCAAGAAAATCCTGATTAAAACTTATCGTTTGCATTTATTCATATCACCTTTGAAAAATGTATTATTTAAACTTTATACACACACACGAGTACATATTTAAATCTATTATACCAAGAACTGACTTAACACACACTTCACTTAACACTACACTTCCACAACCATCAACCAATTTCACTTAGTCCCATTCATTTCGTAAATTTTTATATATGTTAATATGAAGATATCGCAATCTGGGTCTCTGATACTGCGAGTTCGTAAGTCTCTTATAATTTACTACACATTTACTATACTTCATTATCATCATCATCATCATCATCATCTTATAAGTATATTGTATATTGTTCATATGTACATAAGTACTACCCCCGAATAAACTTGACTCCCCGTGCCGTATCAAATAACTTTCGACTATCCTTATCATATGTACATGCTCAGCAGTAGTATCCTTATCAATAATACAAGTTGGAGGTGTGGTTTGGCTATGATTTCGATTTGACTTGATTCGGCTTGCCTCGATTTGATAACTTGCTTCCAATGCGCTTAGTTCAAGCTACGTACTTGATTACCACTATCAGAACTTTTTCTTACTATCTCGGTATTTAAAATCGGGTTCGATGCTCTAACCGACGATATTGATGAGTTTGTTACTGTCGATGATGATGATGCCTATAAATCGGGGAGATTCCAATTGTTCATTGAAAAGTATGGGTACTTTGGACCTTTTAAGTGATAAAAAAAATGCATAGCGTAATTTGGTAATAAATAAATCAGAGTTTATTTAATTTCTATGTACATTCTCGTATTTTCATTTATCAACTAAAATGAATAGTTCTCTTTGAATAATATAATATATTTACATGCATACATTTATACACAAAACGATAAGTGTAAAGACATCTTGTAAATAGCATTTGAATAATTTTCTTAAAGATGCTACAAAGCTTGTACAATTTAAGTGGCACATACAATTTTTTCAAGAACATTCAACAAATTTTGTTCTGAAAAGGTGGAATGGCAAAGGTAATTTTTTATACTTATGCTTTCATATCAAGCCGACATAGAGCATTCTCGTGGTAATCCTAATGTGCACGCCAAATAACACTTATCCTCAACAAATTTCTGTGCGTCTGATTAAGCTTCCGACAGGTAGAATGTTTCCGACAAATTTAATCCTTCTATTCAGTTTTATTTTGTGGTTGCCGTGACGTTTTTCGTAGGACGCTGGCCTACTCCGCAGAGTATCCGGGGTTCAGGTCTCAGCAAAGGCAAGATAAAAAAAAAAAAAAATCCATGGGCTGTTGTAGAAGAAACGATGTTTATACTTTACAGGCAGCGGCAAGCCTACAACAGTAAAAATTGCCTATGAAATGCCTATTTTCCACTTCGCCGTTCGTATTCGGCATAAAACTGTAGGTCTCTTATGCGAAAAGCCTAGGACCTACATGGGCTGTTGTGCCATTAAAAAAGAAACAAAGATTCAGTTTTACAGCACTACACCATTTAATTCGTATATCTGATTGCCGTTGCATTTCAATACTTCATCTAACGCCTTTATGAGTAATATCCTCGCATACTACAGAGAAAAGTATTAGTAGGAACAATATTGTTAAAAGTAAAACGATTTCTTACCCCAGATTGGAAATAAAGTCGCACTTTTCCAGGAATATACTTGAAGGTATTATCAACAGAGTGGACAGAGTAAATTGTTCTTATAAGCAGTATTAAAAATTCGTTATATTTCATTACATTGATATCAATAAATCGGTCAAAAAATAAAGGAGGTTTCATTGAATTCAAACCTAAAAGAATGTCAAAATACCTCAAAACTAATTTTAACTTTTTTTATGTCAGCATTAGGAATACATATGTTTGGCTAACATTTTTATTAAGAAATACTTGTGATAATGAATTTATGTAATTAAAATTGTTTGGAAAGTTTTTATTAAAATCAAATTAAAAGATTTCTGTTTTCTTTAAATAGTTTAAACCAGAAAATAAGTCGTAATAAGCTATTGAGCATACATCTCGTTGGATGCAAGACTGTCTGTTATAAATAAAAAATAGAAGAAATCGAGTTAAGTATACAGAAAAAATCGTTCTCTATGGTTTTATGGTTCTTGTGTTAAAAAATCATATCTGTATCTTATAAACTTTATACGTGAGAAGAGTATTTGACTTTACCTATTGTATGGAGTCACATTCAAATTGAAAAGTTGAAATGCGTTTTACTCATAATTTTTGTTTTGTGAGTTAAGACAGTCTTGCAACAAACGGGAATTATATACATTGTATTTACTTAGAAATGCTTATATCACAATACCAAAATATTTTAAGCATAATTATATATACAATAGAATGTACATATATTTTTATACATATGTACATAATATACTTAAACCCAAAACGGAAATTAAAATATTTCTAATAGAAACTACAAACTGCGACTTTAGGTAAGTGTTGATATTTTATTAATATAAAGTACAAAACACAAATAACAAACAAATAAAATTATTAATAATGAATAAATACCACATCATAATAAGTCTTCTAATTCAACGATCCCTATTAACAATTTTGTATTTATTTTTTCAACATACATATATAATAAGTACATACGAGGGTAGATCAGTAAGTACAGTGTGTGAAGACAGGTGGCGTTGCTGAGAAAAATTGGCATTGGCATTACCGTCGTGTATTGCCATTTGTCACACAACACCACACTAAATTTCAAACTGATTCATAGGTTAGTTTTCATTTGGCAGCCATTAGTATCACACGTGTTTGGTGTTTCGCGATAAAATGGAAAAAGAACAATATCGATACGTAATAAGAAATAAAAGCGAAGTTGGATGCTGTCTATGGGGACCCTTCACCATCTATGACAACCGTAAGATATTGGTTCAACGAATTTAAACGTGGTCGTACATCTGTTTTTGATGAGGAGCGCCCAGGCCGCCCGGCAGACGTGGTTACCGAGGAAATCGTTGAAAAGGTCCACGAAAAATAGATTCTCGCTGATCGCCGAACGAAAGTGCGCGAAGTAGCAGAGGCCGTAGGAGTGTCGTACGGAACGGTAATTAATATTTTACATGATAGGTTAAGCATGAGAAAGGTGTCGGTCCGATGGGTGCCGCGATTGCTCACGGTGGACAACAAGCGGACATGGAATTGTCGCGGCCAAATATCATGAATTGAACTACGAATTGCTGCCGCACCCACCGTACTCGCCCGACTTGGCTCCCTGCGACTTCGTTCTGTTCCCCAACATGAAAACGTGGCTCGGGGGAAAAAAATTCATCTCAAACGAGGAGGTTATCGTCGAGACAGAAGCGTATTTGTAGAGTTTGACAATTCGTATTTTTTGGAGGGGTTAAAGAAATAGCAGAAACGTTGGAAAAAGTGTATTGTACTAAAATCAGATTACGTTGAAAAATAGAGAAAAAATTTTGTAAAACTCGCCTCTTCATTCCTAACACGGGTACTTATTGATCTTCCCTCGTTATGAAATTATTTTGTGACTTCGTACTTTTTTTCATACATTATTGGTATATAAATATTATGTATTGTTGGAATATTTATATGATTCATGTATGTATGTGTACATATAAATGTTTATACACTATAGTGTTCAAATTACTGACACAAGAAACTTTTCTGTTTTAAATTGTTTTTATTTTCTTGAAAATACGAGTATGTGTTTCATATTAATTTAATTAATATAGGGCGTTTGTATCAACGATCATTAATAAAAACAAACTACAACAAATACTAATACATATAGTACATTCAATGTAGCAAATATGCAAGCACATTGTAAAAATTATACTTTTTATTTTTATTTTTTTAATATGCAAATGTATTTGAAAAGGGGAACAGCGGTAAACAATCACTTCCCTTTGAGATATTTTACATAAGCAACAAACTACTTATAAGTCTATGTATGTAGACTTAAAATGACCTTTTCTCATACTTTCATATCGCTACCTTAATTTTCTGAAGCCCTAACATCAAATTTTATATATGTACCTAAAATTGCGAGTTTTTGCTGGATTACAATTGCTGATTACTACCAAAAACTTTGGAATCATACATCCAAAATTTACGTTTCTGTTCATTTAGTTTATATCTGTGGCAAGCAAATAGCGTAGCTTAAGTCGAGATAAGAGCAAATTTACTCTTTATGTAGTTGTCATTTACCTTTTCCAAAGGTTTATTTCTATTAAATTTTTTTTTTCAAAAAATAACGTATTTAAGCAACGTTATGGTATTTTACTTTTTCTTAAACACCAATGCATTTGTCAAAACATCTTGAGTGACGATATTTTTCGATTATATGTTTCATTGTTTGATATATCTTTTAACTGAAAAACTTAAACCGACTTAAGTAAAATATATCTCAATAAATGTGAAATACACCAACGACTTACGTTAAAATAAGCTCCTATTCTAATTCATTTAAATTTTAGCAAAAACCACTTATATCTACTTAAAAATGTCAAAAAACAAGCTTTCGCTTCAATAGATGCGCTTAAGTTTACTTAAGACGATGTTACACACAAAATTAATTTTTGAAGAAAAACATAATTACAAAACGATCTAAATACAAGCTTCCTATATATATATATTTTTAAAATGTCCCTTTCTTTGCTTTAAACAATGTACATATTAACTGTGTCTGAGATTAAAAACGTAGCATGAAATCCAAACAGAAATCATTTTACACAAAATGTGTAATACTTATCTCAAAAAATCGATTTTCGACATTTTCTTGCCACAGATATAATAAATATTTTAGAAGAATAATCCAAATATTTAAGTTTGTAGTCGCCGTGGCGTAGTTGGTAGTGCGCTGACCTGCTACCCAGAATGTCGGGAATTCAAAATTCAGCACAACAAAATAAAAAAAAAAATTTTAATTTTTTCTACACGGCACCGACTCTTGGAAGGCATTGGCAACCCTCCAAGATTAAAAATTGCCTAAGAAATCCTTTCACTTCGTCATTCGGATTCGGCATAAAGCCCCTTCCTCTCATATAAAGGGTGTTTTTTTAGAAGTGTGGTTTTCAATCTGGCAATACTTTCTCGAAGTTGGTCTCTTTGACAGCTGTCACTTGATTTATGCTCAGTTTGGTTTGCCATTTCATAATGAATAGACTTACTACTGAACAACGTTTGCAAATCGTGCAAATTTATTACCAAAACGAAATGGCCACCGATCCCGATTTTCACAAGAAAATTTTGTTCAGCGATGAAGCTGACTTTTGGTTGAATGGGTACGTTAATAAGCAACATAGTCGCATTTGGAATGATCATTATCCACAAGCCATTATTGAGACGCCGTTACATCCTAAAAAAAGTCACTGTTTGGTGTGCTCTATGGGCAGAGGGAATCATTGGTCCATATTTCTTCAAAGATGAATAAAGTCATAATGTTACAATCAATGGGGAACGCTATAGAGCCATGATTAATGACTTTTTCGTGCCTGAATTGGAGGATGTTGATGTTGATGTCAACGACCTTTGGTTCCAACAAGATTTGCGCTACATGCCAACGAAACATTCAATTTATTGAAGGAAACTTTTGGTGAGCGCATTATCTCGCGTCGTGAGCTTGTGGCGTGGCCTCCAAGATCCTGCGATTTAACACCGCTGGACTATTTTTTGTGGGGTTATGCGAAGTCGTTTGTCTACGCAGATAAGCCCGAGACGATTGACGCCTTGCAGGAGAATATTCGGAGCGTTATTACTGACATACGGCCCCATTTGCTGCAAAAAGTGTTCGAAAATTGGGCCGGGCCTCTCGGCTGGAATTTATTCGAACCAGCCGCGGCGGCCACTTGCCCGAAATCGTTTTTGAAACATAATGGCAAATCCTTATCTTTATAATAAAGCTAAATTCTTGGCCATAACATTAAATTATATGCGTTTTATTTCTTCTTGAAAACCACACTTCTAAAAAAAAACACCCTGTACAAATATAACACGAACAAAATGAGTGGATGCGAAATGGCTGTTGGGCCATTAAAAAATGTTTGCTTTTCCTATAAAATTAAAAAATAGGTGTTAACGCTTTAGCATTTATTTCCGATACTTTTAATCTCTCTAACAATTGAGGGTAGTGCTGGCAATATTAGGAAGAGGATACAACTTTACAAGGGTGCCGTAGTGCATTGTAAAACAAAATTCTACACGAACTTAAAATATATATTTACATATATCCATTTATATGTATTCGAATTAGCTTTGAATATTTATACGTTTTTTATGTAACGAGACTAAAATATAATATTTTAAAATTTTTTTCTCAATAAATTCCCCCTCCAAATTTCCTAGTATCTACCGTACAATTGCAAAGGCATTGAATTGAGTAAGCGGCATTACTGTTATTATTATATGGCACTGCGGGATATTCAGTAGCCAACATCTTTTGTTCCAAACACCAATTAGAGCAAATGACTCTTTATTATTTAAATAAAGGGTTTAAATGGTTTCCAGAAAATTATCTTATTACAATGGACCACACAATCGATAGATTGAACAGTGCTAAACAATCACATGTAATTTTAGTTGTCGCCCTACAGACTAGATTCTATAGACAAACCTAATTTATGTGGTAACTAGGGTTCCCAACTCCAAAACATTTTTGAAACTCAAATATACAATATGTAGATAATTAAAATTGGTGCCCCTACGAAAAATGTTAATGCTTAAAGCGTTTCAATAGCGCAACTGTTTATCACAGATTTCTCGATAAATAATGGTCCGATTTTTGGTCTGCTGTTTGGATTGATATTTGATATGATTTCTTCTTTGAAATTGGCCAACTCCCGGTCTGAGTTTTGAACAGATTTTTATCTTGAATTTGTCTAAACTTTTGATCGGAAAATTAGTTATCCAAAAAAGAAAACCAAAAGTATGCTTTTTATTATTATGATTATTGATTTTTGTCCTCACAATCAACGATGTAGATTGTATCATCAAAAACTCTCAGCTCTCTATCTATGCTGATGACATGACAATTTACCGACACGCTTTAATACCCCTTGACTATCGCCCACTACAAGATGACTTGAATAATTTTTCAGAATAGTGCGATAAAAATTTTCTCGAGCTCAATGTCAGTAAATGTCAATTCATAACATATTCCAGAAAGCGAATTCCTTCACTGCCTAGGATATATTTTATACGCGATAACATTGTCCCCTCTGTAACTTCGTTACGAGACTTGGGGGTGTTATCTGTGATAAGGAACTAAATTTTCGTTCCCATATTGATGGCGTTGTAAATAGGGCCAACTCTGCTCTTGGGTTTGTGAAACACTGGTCCAAAGAATTCTCAAACCCACATGTCACAAAATCTCTCTATTTTACATTTGTCAGGCCAATTCTGCCAATTCAGTGCAACGCAGATTTATTCGATTCGCCTTACAATGGTCCGATCCCTTTAACTTGCCCCCATATAAGGATCGTCTAAAACTAATTAACGTACAGTCTCTTGAAATACGCCGAAAAACCGCCGATACAGTATTTGTTCACCAATTATTAGCTGGAAACATTAGCTATCCCGCGTTGCTCCAAACTATTTTTATTAACACCAACCCACGTAACCTTAGATCTGTGTCCGATTTTCGTCTGAATACTCACCGAACAGAATATGGTGGCAACGAACCAATGTCTAGAATGCTTCGAATAGCCAACGACATTCCAAATGTTTTTGACTTTTACCATAGAAAATTTAGCTTAAAGAATGCTCTGTATAAAGCCCAGTCCTCTCCCTCCTCTTGCTAAGCCATGTATAAATGAAAAAATCCCTCCCCCTAAATTAAGTATAGATTTAACTAATTTAATTTACTAATTTAAGTAATTTTAAGTAATTTTCTCTTAACCAATTAACACCAATTTTTGGTGTTAATATGGCCTGAGTTTAATTTTGCATTTGTTTTGAATTTTTTTTTGGTGTGCATTTTGATTTGTTTTGATCTGATTTTTAGTAAGATTTTGTTCTTGCATTCGATAGAAGTTTTCTGACTTCGGACCAGCTTTTTTTTGGATTTTGGTCCTAATTTTTTATAGTTTTTCAATCCCTTGATCCGCCACTGGTGAGAAGTATACTACTTTGAATTCCTCAAACTTTACCATCTAAGGCCATGTTCACTTTAGCCTCAGTGAGCCGACTCATTTTGACGTCTACAAGCAAAGGGGAAAGTGGAGAGATGAAAAGATATCTGAGGCATGAGTTTTTGTTTGGTTAAAAATTTCTCGACTCATTTTGACATTTGTTGAGATGAAATTTCAATCAGCTGCGAAAAAATAATTTAACCGTACAAAATTTTATTTACAATGATAAAAAAAATAAACGTATCTTGTAAAAGTGAGTAATTGGAACTTCTTCACTTTCAGAGCTGGTAAGCTTCAAAAATGAGGCGACGGTGTTCACAAACCATTTTAGTACGACCATGAGAAAGTGGACTCTTGTGAAAATGAGCCGGCGCTCTGTAGCTAATGTGAAAGTTAGACACTTTTTACTTTTACAATTACTCTCCAACCTATCCCCCGCCCCGATTGCAATTACTTTCCTTATAAAATAGCAATTGCCTATAAAATGTCTTCAAAAAAGAAGACAGCATTCAACTATGTAAATAAGTATGGTATACGTGTAAGTATTCTATGTTCTTTTTTATAAACTTCAATTAAGTATTTACTAATTATTTTTCTCCCAACCAAAGTTTATTTACCTTTTATTTTTACTCCTTATTTACTCAATGCTTATTTAGTAAAATAAAATTTTTATCATATTAATTGCAATATTTTTATCACTTAATTCACGTGACGTCACAACAGTAGACAACAACAACAGTGGCGTAGTAAGAAGTCAGAGTCGAATGGAAACAAAAATAAAAAATACCGTTGATTAGACAAGTTTATCGCTTTTTTGTTATCGAATATTTTTGTTTATTATTATTTTTTTTTTTTCTGCGACATTTCCAGACTTACTGGCGGTTTCAGTGATTACTTGTAAAATAATAAACACATTTACATACGAATGCATACGAATGAATATGTACACTTCATTTTTTATCAGTCCCTGAAGGTCGTTTACTGATATGCGATCAGTGGTTGTACACGGCACGGCAATGAGTGAAGTTATCAATGAGAGTAACTAATACAATACTTGAATGAATTACAATTTAGTATTTGTAAACATTGGTAAATGAATAGGTAGTAATGTTATATGTACTTACTATGGTATAATGGAGTATGTAACTGATACCATCAACACGCTTTTTAAATACATACATAAGTACATATAGGTATATACTTGGATACATAAAATATTCTTCTTTTTTTCTCAAGGACCTTCAAGATAAACACACATTATTGTTGCGCCCATCAAGCACTTCAAGATTAAGTTCTAGTGTGTACTAGAAGTGATTATACATATAACATTATTGATCACACGAGTAGTCAACCGTGGGTTAAGATTGGAGTGTTCATTTTTGTTCAAGCTTACATTTTATGCCTGTAAGTCAGTGTATCTAATATAAAGCCATTCTTGAGGCTCCGCAGGAAGCTCATCTATAAAATCTATAGCTAAAACAAAGGTTAAAATACAAGAACAATTGTGATCATAAAATTAAATACATTCATAAACATAAAATGTAGGCATAAACGTAAATGCAATTAAAGGACATGCCAATTTTGATCCTCAATGGTAGTCATTGAAACTTAAAGGTATAGTACGAACACAATGGATGCGGTAGCGACATTGCGCCATCTGTCAACTATGTATTCTTATGAACTCCGCGAGAACTAATATTTTTCGTAACCTCTGTCATATTTAATATTATTATATCATCATATTATTATATCAAACGGATTCACGAAAACCAAGGGTTTCTTCTGTAATAAAGTTTAATTCTGAACAAGAGTCTAGGAGTGCTCGAACTGGTTGCGTCAACCCAAATTTGCCCTTAATTAACACGATTACCGTAGGTATGATGGCACCTGATTTTAATCTGTTAACCAACGTAATGGATGATTTAGAATTCAGGTTTTTGGTAGTTTCAACTACAGATGCTGTAGTAGCAGACGCAGATAGATAGTCATGATTAGATTTTGAACTAGAGGTTGTGACATATGTGTGTAAACAAGTGTGGTGAGATACCTGGCATATTTTACATAGAGAAAACGAGTGACATTTAGACACGAAATGTCCCTTTCGTAAGCAGTTAATACATAGACCTAACTGCAACCAAGGGTTTTTGTGAATCCGTTTCTCGTAAAATGGAAACTACACAATGTGGAAGCTCATCTGTTAAAGGATATTCTTTGGAAAAGTGGAAATGATTATCATAATTTCTGCATAAATATATAATTAATTATATACACATTATATATATACTCGTATATATAGGTACATATATCATAGCACACTCTACGATCAACACATATGTTGATTTACTATTGTAAAATTTGTATTCATTAAATCAAATACTTCATAAAATTTTTGTTTTGATACTTTTTGAGAACAAAAAATTATGCAATATCATGTGATTGTCATTTCACTGCAAATGAGAGTAATCTGAATAGAAAATAATTAGTAAAGTGTGATTTTTTTGCTACTTGGTTTTCAACGTTTCTATTTCTGACAGTTCACGCGTGATTCTTGACGTGTGTCAACTTAAGAAATACTCAGTTTGGTTTGCCATTTCATCATGAATAGACTTACGCCTGAACAATGTTTGCAAATTATTAAAAATTTTTATCAAAATTCGTGCTCTGTGAAAAATGTATTTCGCAAGCTACGCCCATTTTATTGTCGTCATACTCGACCCACAATGGATACGTGAATAAGCAGAATTTCCGTATTTGGAGTGAAGACCAGCTAGAGGCAATTCAGCAGCTACCAATGCTCGGCACAGTCAAAATCAAAAAGTAGAAGAAACATTTTTTCTACACAGCCCACCTCTTGGCAGACAATGGCAAACATACAAAAGTAAAAATTGCGTAAGAAAAGCCTTTCACTTCGCCGTTCGGATTCGGCATTAAACTGTAGGTCCCTTCAACTCATGTACAAATATAATACGCACAACTTGGGCTAATGCGAAAAGCTCGGCATAGGCCCTCCATGTGTTGCCGTGCCATTAAAAAAGAAGAAGAAGCACATATACATAACTAGTTGTTACAGGCCAATAAAACGCAAGTTATGATTACTTAAATATCCCAAACTAATCATGTTATTATCAGCAACATATGACAAATTACTTTTGATTTTTTAATAAATTTACATATGAATTTAATTTAAAATAAATCGTTTTCAAATACAAACACTTATGATAATAAAAATAATTAGTGATTTTGAGACAAAAAAAAACAAAGAAAAGATTTCCATAAATTTTCCAAACATTAAATTGATAACAATGTTATCAGTAACACAAGAGTTCGGTCGCCTTAGTACTACTTCAGGAGCACAAATGCAATCAACCGAAATGACATTGCATCTTGAATGTGTCCACATCTCTCTGCACCAATCCAATGAAACGATTATAATCCTAATAATTTCGTTTGTTGTTTGATATGCTTGTACATATGTATGTAAGTATTTATGTGCATGTATGTATGAATGCATGTACATATTTAAATTTGGAAAATTGAAAGCATGATACACAAAGTTTTAAAGATAAGATGAACTACTCCCATTTTTTTGTTTGATTCTTTTAAGAACTCGTAGGCATAAGTAATTCCTTAGATGCTGGCCTTTTTTCGCCGCAGTTGAACATAATCTTAAACTCTAGTAAAGGCAGGCGTCAAAAAAGACGAAAACAAATGGACTGACTGACGTACTTAAAGACGGTCCGACGAATAGCATTGCTAGCTATTGCTGCTACTGCTGGTAGCTGTTATCAGTGGAAATAACTGTTTTGCTGTATGTTTGTATGCAATAGGGTTTCGAGCATACGAGAAAAAAATGAATAAAGCGCGTTGAGGCGATAACAATAAATAATACAAATGGCTACTTTAGAAAATTTTTAATAATAAATATGAAAAAAAAATAAAATTATTAAGAAAAACAAAAAAACAAAAAAGTAATATTATTGATAAGAAAGCAAAAAAGTTAACACTTGAGCTGCTGGCATGAGTAGATGTCGACCATAAGTCAACGTATACATACCCGAATATGTACGTAAGTATGTGTGAGTATTTATGTGTGAGTATATATGTTTGTATGTATATGTAAGTGATGAAAAAATGCTTCGACGTCGATGAGTGTTTCCATTTGGAGAGACTTTCATCGTCTTTTTGCTTATGCTCTATAATCCGAATATATGTAATCACGTGCCCGTCCCGTGTAGGCAGCACTAATTTTAATATGTCTATTAACTTTCATAATTAAATATTGTAGATCATGGAAGAATATCCATTCAAAAACCCGTGATAATTAAATCCACAAATACATATATGTATAAGTATGTATTAAACTACTTCGTGAAATTCTACAATATACTTGCGAGTCGCCGATGGAAGCCCGTTCTGAATCGTGTGGAAGGTTGAATCCTTCAAACCACTTGTTGTTATAGCAATTTAATGATTTTGCATATCGTATTAAAAGTTCGCATTCTTAGCTAATCATAGCTGCCGGTATTATACTGTCAGAATTACAGGAAGTATTTAAATTTTATTTTTTTATTTTTAATATAAATTTAATCCAGATAATTAATTTTCCTGATATTCGGAATTTTTTTACTTTGATTGCTTCTAATAGCTTAAATACACATAACGTTTAAATCGCATTTATGAGCAGAATCTTCACGAACACAACTGGAGTTCCTGCACCGTATCCAATACCAAGCGATAAAGCTAATAGGAGACAGTGGGGTTCCCAGCTACTTATATTGACTTCTTGGAACATTGTTGAAATTTTGGTTGCATAACTCTATACTACCGGTATTTTAATGGTAGATGTTTTGCAGAGATGCGAAATTTAATGCCACCAGTTCTTGTGTTCTCAAGAACTACAAAAACTGCTAGCAGAACTCAAGCATTGCACGTGGATACGATGTTCCAACGCACCACGCATTACCGGTCATTTATGGAATAAGCTCCCTACAAATGTTTTTCCTGACAGTTTTGACCTGACCGACCAAGTTCAAAGTGAACGTTCACCGATACTTCTCGTTTTACCTCCTCCCTGTTACCTATCATCAATGCTTTGCATTCATAGGGTTAAACCCAGCGGATTGATTGCTGTTTTAAAACAAACAAAATCACAACTCGTGAGACACGGTGAAGGCTGCCTTAGACACGCTTTGGAAATTGAGGGCTAAATTATAACATTTTAATTAGTTTAGAGCTTTTCGATTTTTTAATAGTTTGTATTACAAGATTAAGTCATCTCTATTTAGTACTCTGTATATGTTATTATGTGCACATCGTTGTGTTCTGCCGACATCGCCAGTCCGTTTAAACGTTCCTTGATAAGAAATAGCTTCAAAATTGCTTGAGCAATGATGTTGCGAAGATTCGTTTTCGCCCTTATAAGTGTTGGTTGAAAATGTTCGATCAACTGATGAGACAAGAAGAGTTGCTAAAAGTTGTAAAGCCTCTAAAGCGACCTTGGGTCTCAATGTTTTAGTGTCTCTTGCAACAATCGCACTTTGAATATGTGGCTCATAACACTAAGCTAATTGCAACAAATTACAACAATTTATTTACGTTTTCAGTAACTATGTATATACATCATTTTAGAACAAAGCAAGGCTTTCTGAGAAAATCTCAGAACTAAGAAGCTGCCATTTTGGCACATCATAAGTAGAGTTTTTCGTGGCCATTATAAAAAAAAAAAAAACATAGCTATCGTTTTCAGTCTCGTGGTATTCCTTATTTTTTCTATTCTCCATTTCATTATATTCAATAGAAGAAACGAAGATAAGCGTGAATTCTGAAAAATTACAATTTATGATATTCCTCATTTTATAGATGCAAATAAATACATAATGTATAATAAAAAAAAATAACAACAATATGACATCATGTGGAAAAGGTCACGTATGTTTACTGGACACAAGTGAGTATGATGAGATAAGGAAACTAAGATTTTCCACTGATCTAATGTACATACTTTGTAGGTATGTAAGTAAATAGATTTAGATTTGTACTATTTAAGAATCTTGCATGTTCCCAATGTATATGAATTCAAAATACAAAATTTTTTTCGTAAGAACAAAACCAGTGCATATCCGGAATTTAATGATGTTTTAACTTGTTTAAAAGTCATTGTGCCCGGATAAATCGTTTTTCTCGATTCCCGTATTACAACGCGCTCACTCAAAACAGTCAATAAAGCGTTCCCCTACTCGAAAGTCTTGCAAATTAGGGCGACGATGGAGCGCAATTGTCTTGTTCTTCTTGCACGAAATAACCCGCACTTTTTCTTTGGGTAGGGGCGTAGGACACAAGGTAAAGTTCGTGACAGTCGCAGGTGCGTCCATGGTCGATCCTTGCGCTTCTACGTTTCAAGTCGACACACAGCCTCCTCGTGGCGTTAAAATACCCACCAATGAATCCTCCAAATAAGCCTCGGATAATGAACCCCTCTAATGTTGACGACTCCCGCAAACGCCCAAAGGACAACGATTTACGGATATGCACCTGGAATGTCCGAACCCTCTACAGGGAAGGTGCCTCTATCCAGCTGGTGGATGACCTCCAAAAATATAGAGCTGACATCACCGCTATACAGGAAATGCGATGGACGGGACAGGGTTGCTCCAAAAGAGCATCCTGTGATATCTACTACAGCTGTCATGCGTCGAGACACGAATTTATGTTGGATTTGTGGTTGGGAAGAGACTGCGTCATCTAGTCTCGAGGTTCACGGCCGTGAACGAGCTCCTAGCCACTATCCGCATCAAGGCAAAATTATTCAACATCAGCCTAATTTGTGTCCATGCCCCGACGGATGAGAATGAAACGACCAAAGATGACTTCTACGAGCTCCTCGACAAAGCTTATGAGCATTGCCCCCGCCACGATGTTAAAATCGTGTTAGGCGACTTTAATGCCAAGGTGGGCAAGGAGAGTCTCTTTGGTCCGACGATCGGAAAATTCAGTCTCCACGACGAAGCCACCGATAACGGTATGAGACTGATCGACTTCGCCGCGGCACGAAACATGACAGTTAGTCATTCCACCAGATTCCAACATAAAGATATCCATAAGGCCACTTGGCTGTCCCCTGATCAAAACACACGAAACCAAATTGATCACGTTGTGATCGACGGAAGGCACGCTTCCAATGTACTAGACGTACGCACAATACGTGGCGCAAACATCGACTCAGACCACTACTTGGTTGCAGCCAAGGTCTGAACACGTATATGTGTAGCAAATCGCGTACGGATAGGTACAAAGAGAAAGCTGGATGTCGAAAAGCTGCAATCACAACAGACAGCCAAAGTCTTTGCCAACCAACTTGCACTTCTCCTTTCGCAAAACACCCCTCAACTTGATGATATATGCGCGCAGTGGACGCACATTTCCCGCTCTATGCGTACGGCTGCCGAAGAGGTACCAAGAGTGTCGCAATGCTACTGAAGCAAAAAACGCAGTCTACAGAGCCACCCTGTAGTCAGTTGCAACGCGAGCTGCTAAGGAACTATACAGAAAGTTGAGGAGGGAGGAGAAACGTCTTTTCAGGCGCAAGAAAAGAGGTGAAGAAAGACGCGAGTTCAATGATATCGAAATATTGCGGGACAGGAACGAGGTCCGAAAATTCTTTGAAAGAATAAGACGCCTGACTCTTGGTTTGAAGACCGGGGCCTCTTCCTGCAAGGATGAAGACGGAAATCTGGTGACAGATATCCAGGGCATAATGAGATTATGGAGGGAGCACTTTTCGCAGCTGCTTAATGGCGAAGACGGCAATAATCCCGCCACTGCGGAACCCACTCCAGAAACCCCAATCACTGACGGCGTTGAAGTACCGCCGCCTGACTATGAGGAGGTCTTAACAGCCATTGTTCGACTGAAAAACAATAAGGCTGCAGGTGCAGATGGCTTGCCTGCTGAGTTGTTTAAGACCGGAGGCGAAGAGCTCAAAAAACGCATGCATGGGCTTCTATGCAGAATATGGTCAGATGAAAGCATGCCAAGTGATTGGAATCTCAGCGTACTCTGCCCAATCCATAAGAAAGGGGATTCCACGATCTGCGCCAACTACCGTGGTATAAGTCTTCTTAATATTGCATATGAGGTTCTATCGAGCGTACTGTGCGAAAGACTGAAGCCCATCGTCAACAAACTGATTGGACCTTATCAGTGTGGCTTCAGGCCTGGTAAATCCACCATCGACCAGATATTCACACTACATCTTTGGCACTATTTTCTAAAAGATAGTCAATATCACCTGGATACACTGATGATATTGATATCATTGGCACCAACGTGCCAGCAATCAGTCTCGTCGAGTGGATCTAGTGGTGAACGAGGACAAAACGAAATACCTTGTGTCAACAAACAAAGAGTCACGGCGTCTTGGACAAAATATCACTGTTGAGATTAAGCGGAGATTAACTCTTGCCAATAGGTGTTACTACAGGCTCAGTAGGCAATTGAGAAGTAGAGCTCTCTATCGACCAACGAAAATAACGCTCTATAAGTCCCTCATCCTTCTCATTCTAATATATAGCGTCGACCCTGGACATTGACCACTAATGATGAGAGGCTGTTAGGAGCGTTCGAGAGGAAGATACTCAGTAAGATCTATGGTACAATACGCATGGACGACGTGTATCGAATAAGATGGAACAATGAGCTAAATGAGCTGTACGCCGACTCTGACATAGGCAAGAGTATAAAAATCCAGCGGCTTCGCTGGCTGGGTCATGTTGAGCGAATGAAAGAAAGCGCTCCAGTTAAAAGGGTGTTTTACGCAGAAGGGGACTTCCTAATCTCCGTTGGAAAGACCAGGTATAGGGCGACCTGACTGTTGGCCTTATCAACTAACGTCAGCGCGCGCATAACATAGGCGACTGGCGAAGCTTTATAGAGGCGGCCAAGATCGAACATCGGTTGTAGTGCCAGCTAAGTATGTATGTGAGTATGTAATAAATCAAGTCCAATCGTTGGTGAAAGTCTGTTGATTTTGAAAATTCTTAAAATAAGAACGAAATTCTTATTTTAATATTGATAATAAAGATTTTATTTTAAGATTATTTTGTTCTATCTTTAATAATATGTGTTCTCTAGAATTAAGAACGCAAATTATTTTGAGAAAGTTTTTTGAATGATCTAAGAATTCGTTCCTGTTTTAACATTGTTCCGATTTAATTAGAATAAATTCAATTTTATTTACGGCCGAAAAGTCTATAAGATATTTTTGTTCGTAAATCAAGAAATCAGGAATACATATTGTTCTTAAAAAAAAATCATTTAAGATGTTTCGCTTTTAAAGAAATGAGAAGAAAACGTGTTTCAATTAAGTAGGAACGAGCTTGGTTTTTTATCGTAATTTTTTCTCTGTGTATGTATGTAGATACATATGTATGTATGTACTTAGAGACATTTTTAATTTAAAAGAATTTGAAATGGGAAAAGTGCAAATATTATTAAAATAAGAAAAATATTGCATAAAACTTATGAACACATTCTGTGTTTTTGTTTATTTTTCTTTTAACTTAACACACACGCTCACAATTGAATTGTGACTTTTGCCTGCAGGTCTAAGGCTCATATGGCGTTTGCGGCAATGTACAAGAAAAGTAGGTATGTGAAGGATCTTGAAAGATATTTTGATATAAGTAATATACAGTAAAATTCAAATGATGTATCGCTACCTCTATTCTTCAACCACGTATCACCATTTTGAACGAAATTGAGTTTTTTCTGTTTACATTGTACAGGGTGGTTTTTTAGAAGTGTGGTTTTCAAAAAGAAATAAAACGAATATAATTTAATGTTATGGCCAAGAATTTAGCTGTATTATAAAGATAAGAATTTGCCATTATGTTTTAAAAACGATTTCGAGCAAGTGGCCACCGCGGCTGGTTCGTATAAATTCAAGCCGAAGTTCCAATTTTCGACCACTTTTTGCAGCAATTGGGGCCGTATGTCAGTAATAATGCGCCGAATATTCTCTTCTAAGGCGTCAATCGTCTCGGGCTTATCTGCGTAGACAAGCGACTTCACATAACCCCACAAAAAATAGTCCAGCGGTGTTAAATCGCACGATCTTGGAGGCCACGCCACAGTCCCACGACGCGAGATCATGCGCTCACCAAAAGTTTCCTTCAATAAATTGATAGCTTCGTTGGCTGTATGGCATGTAGCGCCGTCTTGTTGGAATAGAACCAAAGGTCGTCCACATCAACATCCTCCAATTCAGGCACGAAAAAGTCATTAATCATGGCTCTATAGCGCTCCCCATTGACTGTAACATTATGACCGGCTTCGACTTTGAAGAAATATGGACCAATGATTCCCTCTGCCCATAGAGCACACCAAACGGTGTGCGGATATTGCACGCAGCGCGTGATGCGTCGCGCGAACCGAACCATTATTTTGGTAATAAATTTGCACGATTTGCAAACGTTGTTCAGGAGTAAGTCTATTCATTATGAAATGGCACACCAAACTGAGCATAAATCAAGTGACAGCTGTGAAAAAGACCAACTCCGAGAAAAGTATTGCCATATTGAAAACCAAACTTCTAAAGAAAACACCCTTTACTTACATATATAATATCACCTAATAATGCAGATAGACAAAATTGCTCAGTATGTTTGTAAGGGAAAAATGGTTAGAATCAGTTCTTCAACCTCGTATTTCCAGTTGAACTTCTTGATTTTAATGACACAACAGCCCATGGAGGGCCTAGGCCGAGCTTTTCACATCCACTCATGTTGTGCGTGTTTTATTTGTACATGAATGGAAGGGACCTACAGTTTAATGCCGAATCCGAACGGCGAAGTTTTCATGGGCAATTTTTACTCTTGTAGGTTTGCCAGCCAAAAGTTGGTGCTGTGTAGAAAATTTGTTTACTATTTCTTTTTTTATTTTGCCTGTGCCAAGATTTGAACCCCAGACACTCTGCGTAGCACACCAACGCACTACCAACTATGCCACGACGACCAGTAAATTTTATTTTCAATGTTTTTGTCATTTTCTGTAAAATTGTACTTTTGGAGAAACGTGGCTGAATATACTATGTATATTCAGCCATATCCAAATATTTTCACACAATGGTATTCTCTCTATGGCAAACCTAACGTTCGTTAAGCCTGTCTAATACGTTAAATTCTCCTTATGCCCTGGACATCTGTCACCAGATTTCCGTCTTCATCCTTGCAGGAAGAGGCGGAGAGGTATTCTTATACTAGTTTCAAAAATTTTTAAATTTACTTGTAAATTTATCTAAAGAGTTTTTAATATGAACATAGAACTCATATACAAATATGACACGCACAACATGAGTGGAGGTGAAAAAATCCAAATCCTGGAAAAGACCCGAGAAAAACAGATCGACACCCATCATCTATTTGTCGATTATAAAGCCGCCTTCGACAGCACGATTAGGGATCACTTGTACGCCGCAATGTCTGATTTTGGTATCCATGCAAAGCTTATTCGTCTTTGCAAAATGACACTGACCACCACCACCAGCGCAGTGAAAATTGGGACAGACCTCTCCGCACCATTTGATACCAAAAGAGTTTTCAGACAAGGTGACTCCCTATCGTGCGACTTCTTTAACCTTATGCTGGAGAAAATAATTCGAGCTGCGAACATCGACATCTCTGGCACTATCTTCTACAAGAGTGTCATGATGCTAGCATACGCTGATGATACTGACATCATTGGCAAAAACGCTCGAGCAGTCAGTGCAGCATTCTCCAACCTGGAAAGGGAGTCTCGTCGTGTGGGTCTAGTGGTGAACGAGGACAAAACGAAATACCTTGTGTCAACAAACAAAGAGTCACGGCGTCTTGGACAAAATGTCACTGTTGACAACTACACTTTTGAAGTCGTCAAGGATTTCGTTTATCTTACTTTACTTTTAATGGCACAACAGCCCATGGAGGGACTAGGCCGAGCTTTTCGCATCCACTCATGTTGTGCGTGTTATATTTGTACATGAATGGAAGGGACCTACAGTTTAATGCCGAATCCGAACGGCGAAGTGAAAAGCTTTTCATAGCAATTTTTACTCTTGTAGGTTTGCCATTGCCTGCCAAGAGGTGGTGCCGTGTAGAAAAATTAGTTTTTCTACTTTTTGATTTTGCCTGTGCCGAGATTCGAACCCCGGACACTATGCGCAGCAGTCCAACGCACTACCACTACGCCACAGCGACCACTTTCGTTTATCTAGGATCCAGCATAAACACCAACAATAATGTCAGCCTTGAGATCAAGCGGAGACTAACTCTTGCCAACAGGTGTTACTACGGGCTCAGTAGGCAATTGAGAAGTAGAGCCCTCTCTCGACCGACGAAAATAACGCTCTATAAGTCCCTCATCCTTCCCGTCCTAATGTATGGCGCAGAGACGTGGACATTGACCATCAATGATGAGAGACTGTTAGGAGCGTTCGAGAGGAAGATACTCCGTAAGATCTACGGTCCAGTATGCGTGGATGACGTGTTTCGAATAAGATGGAACAATGAGCTGTATGAGCTGTACGCCGACACTGACATAGTCAAGCGTATAAAACTCCAGCGGCTTCGCTGGCTGGGTCATGTTGAGCGAATGGAAGAAAGCGCTCCGGCTAGAAAGGTGTTTTATTCGAACCACGGTGGAGGATCACGCAGAAGGGGACGTCCTAATCTCCGTTGGAAAGACCAGGTGCAGGGCAACCTGACTGCACTTGGCCTTATCAACTGGCGCCAGCGCGCGCATAGCAGAAGTGACTGGCGGAGCTTTGTGGAGGCGGCCAAGACCGATCATCGGTTGTAGAGCCAGCTAAGTGAGTAAGTAACTAAAAACGTAAAAAGTAGCAAACTATCAGCTGATTTGTTTTTATGTTTTTTGTTTTATATTTGTGAAAATAAAAAGCAAATTTGAAATTATAAAATACACACTGAACTAAGAATTTCTGAAAAAAAGATTTCATTAAAAAGTAAAATGGAAATTTATGTCTTTGCACATTTGTTAATTTTTTAATTACAATTTGAGTATTCTCGAAAATTTCAATATTCTCTGTGCTTCGGGTAAGAACTGAATTTTTTTTGCGTACTTCTGTGCAATACTCTTTTCTTTCACTGAGAGTATTTTTTGTTTACTCTCATTTTACCAGACTTTGTCCAGAAGGGGACCAGACCTAATAAATAGATCTGTTCCCGTACTACAACGAGAGTACGCGTTCTCCCAAAGCAAATGAGAGTGACGATGGGAGAGTATTTAATTTTCATAAAATAAGTAGTATGGGCTATTTCTTCTTCGGGTAAAAACTTAAAAAATTCTAAACTGTCAGATGTTTTTTTTTATTTATTTATTAGAGCTGTTTTGTTTTTATCAGCTGTTTTGTGTTTGTGAAAATAAATTGCAAATTTGAAATAAGGAAATAACTAACAATTTCTGTTTGACCATTGGAATTTTTTTGATTGATTAAGATAAGTACTATGACCTTAAAGCTCTATTGTATCCTCGATAATAGCTTAGTTATAGGCTATCAGACAAGACAATCTTACTGAGGAATATCAATATTAGATGTGGATTAAGGGCTATGATGTACCCAATTGCTAGGTAGTAGTGTCCCAGGAGTCTCTTCCTCCTGCGAGTGAGTGCCTCGCTGTCGTAATTCCCAGGTAGTAGCTCTGATTGTCTAAGCTTTGGGAGGTGTTCCAAGTAGGATGTCCTACTATAACCTTCCTCTTTTTTTAGAAATTTCCTTTATAATTTGTTTTCCTTCATCAATGGGTTCTGGGCCAATGTAATTCTTGCCCGCTGCTTTCCTTGCTGGGTGATCGGCTACCTCGGTACTATAGATATCTGTGTCCCTAGGTATCCCGAATTGCGTGCACTTGGCAGAGAAACTTTAGTAGATAACAGAAAACGGAGCAACACGCAACTTTCACATAGCACAAAAATTAGCGAATCGTAAACTATAGCGATAAAGGAAGGCAAGTTCAATAAATTTCAAGTTTCCGTTGCAATTATAAATACGGGTGTCTGTAGTGTAGTTGAACTTGATTGATGTTAATTTGAATACAATGAATAAAATACCTTTGTAAATATTAATACGATCAAGTAATTAAGAATGGCATCAAAAGGATCTCAAGTCTCATATTTCCAATAAGTGGAAGATCAGAGGAGCGCCATATCTTGATTAGAAACAGGTAACGCGCAGTAACTGGTCCAAAATTAACTGAAGAAGGTAAATAAAATCAAGGGTTTTGTTCTCAAAATTTAAAGCACTAACATCAAAAAAACCATGCCATCCTCTGGTATGTGCAGGGTGATTTTTGTTAGAAGTGTGGTTTTCAAGAAGAATTAAAACACATATAATTTAATGTTATGGCCAAGAATTTTGCTCTATTATAAAGATAAGGATTTGCCATTATGTTTTAAAAACGATTTCGGGCAAGTGGCCGCCGTGGCTGGTTCCAAAAAATTCGAGCCGAGAGGCCCGGCTAAATTTTCGACCACTTTTTGCAGCAATTGGGGCCATATGTCAGTAATAACGCGCCGAATATTCTCTTCCAAGGCGTCAATCGTCTCGGGCTTATCTGCGTTGACAAGCGACTTCACATAACCCCACAAAAAAGAGTCCAGCGGTGTTAAATAGCACGATCTTGGAGGCCACGCCACAGGCTCACGACGCGAGATAATGCGCTCACCAAAAGTTTTCTTCAATTCGTTGGCTTTATGGCAATTCAGGCACGAAAAAGTCATTAATCATGGCTCTATAGCGTTCCCCATTGACTGTAACATTATGACCGGCTTCATGTTTGAAGAATTATGGACCAACGATTCCCTCTGCACATAGAGCATACCAAACAGTGACTTTTTGAGGATGTAACGGCGTCTCAACAATGGCTTGTGAATTATGATCACTCCAAATGCGACAATTTTGCTTATTAACGTAACCATTCAACCAAAGCTTCATCGCTGAACAAAATTTTCTTGTGAAAATCGGGATCGGTGGCCATTTTGTTTTGGTAATAAATTTGCACGATTTGCAAACGTTGTTCAGGAGTAAGTCTATTCATTATGAAATGGCAAACCAAATTGAGAATAAATCAAGTGGCAGCTGTCAAAAAAACCAACTCCGAAAAAAGATTTGCCAGATTGAAAACTACACTTCTAAAAAAACACCCTTTATGTAAAATCCATCAAAGACACAAATTAAATATTTTTTGCTCTGCAAACACCAAGTTATTGTTGCACTAAACGTAATATGTATGCTAAGTTACATTCTGTGCGAATCGTAAACTATCGCGATATCGGCAGGCAAATTCCAGGCATAGAGCTTTTCAATAGTGACATAAGAATTTTTGTATTTAAATAAGACACAGAATAATTGAGATTTCGGGCTGAAATGTATTCCAGGTGTACTGCACATGTTACATTTAAGTTAGACCACCGGGAGTACGTTTTAACTAATCTATTCTTTGGAGCCAATTTTCCACGCATTGGCTGGAACGTTGGCAATTACGCATTCGATATTGTTCCTGAGCTGGTTGATATAAACCAGCGACTTAACATAACCCCATAAAAACAAAACCAACCGCGTTAAATCGCATGAGCGAGGTGGCCATTCCACCGGACCATTTCTGGAAATTGCACGATTACCGAACTTCCCATAGTTCAAATGTTTGATCAACTTTCTGGCATGTGGCACCATATTGTTGGAACCATATATAGCTGATGTGAACTACTATCAGATGATCAGTTGGTGTTAATGGCGCGCTAATGTTACCATTATGTACTAACGTAGTTCGAAATTCCCTTAAATCGCTTTAATGTTTCGAATAACTCACTGCATATAGTGTAATCGAATTATAAATAATTATAAAAATAAAAAGTATTATAAATTGGATGTGTTGCATATAGAGTTTTCTGGAAAAATGTGAATATCAAGAAAGAGTTTTTGCTCCGATCCATCGACACTTGGAACCAAAAATATCAATTAAAAGCAAAATATTTAAATTTAGTAAATATCTAATTTAAAAATTAAATCCGTAATCAAAAATTGACAGCATTCAAAATAAATAATACCTACATTTTACCTGCAAATATTTTGACTGCAAATAACAAAATGTGAACCTAAACGTTAATATGAATGAGACACAATTCAAACAATCTATTTATGTTGATGATGACAGTAAAAATATATCAATAAAAGATAAGAACTAAAGACTACATTCAATCAAAATTACAATAGGTCCAAAATGCGTTGAAAATAAATAGTATAGATAAATAGAAAACTAAACATTAAAAACAAGCAAACAAACAAAAATAATAAAAGTTTCTACAAGTTAAATAGAAATTTTATTCAAATGTACATATTTGAATCCATTCAACAAATTGATAGACTGATGTTAAATTCTGTTTAAGCCACCTTAATGGCCTTCTCCTTTATGATTATTTTCTATTCTATTTCTTTTCTGTTTCTATTCTTTCTTTCCTATTCCTACCTTTTCTACTTCTTCATATATAACTTTCCTTTCGAATACCTATAACCGTAAGGTCTATCCCAGCTCCTTATCTATTGTAATTTTCCATTTTTTTTTTGCTCTTTTCATTTTAAATAAAGTAAGTAAAAGTAAGTAAAATTTAATTTTTTCCAATAACTTAATTTGCTTATTTCCTATACCCGATTTCCCGGTGTTTCATTTTACCCCACTCAAATTACCCCCTGAACTCTCCTTCCGTCAAGCCACAGAGCTTTAACATTGGTCCTTTGAGCCACTAAGTGCCAGTGAAAGAAGAAAAAAAAAAGACATAAGTAACCCAATGAGGTTAGTGCAGTGCCACGAAAAACATAAAAAATAAACCCAAAATAACACAAACTTCTAACAATAAAAACAAAAAACAATAAAAAGTGCAACAAGTGCAACATACACCAAAAATCAACCACCAACAAGTACAGCACAGCAAGTAAACCCCAAACAAAAACTTCCCTCCCTTTGTCCAGCATTGAAGTAAGTACAAGTTTTGATTTATTTCCTAAATTTTACTTGTGAACTTCATATATACATAATATTTAAAATTTTCCCATATTTAAAATATTGTGTATAAATTGTATATATATATCCATATACCTATACATACGTACTGGTTTCCAACATACAAAAATATCTTTTGTTCCGTGTACAACAACAAATACACACTTATTGCTTTAGAGAAAATTCTTGCATTTCTTTTGTGCTATATTCGTTTACCTCCAATTGATAAACCTTTACAAAATTATTACACATTGTGCAATAAATTTAGGTACACTTTGACGAATTAAAGTACTTTATTATATTATATATATATATTTTTTTTTATTTCACATTAAAATAAAATATATATATATATATATATATAAGCAGGTTGATATTTTACAACAACAAAAATAAATATATTCATTTTCATTGAATATTTTAAATTATTTTTATCTACAAAAGGTTGCACTTAGCATTTTTGCGGTTAATAAAAAAAAAATAAATAAAATGAAATAACTCTATTTAAAGGAAATATTTCTTGTTTCCAGAAAAATATATAGTTAAATACAACTATTTCCAATATATTTTTTTTTCTTTCCTTTTCTTGGATACTTACATATTTGCAATTTTATTTGTTCAAATAATTCTAAATTTCTTAGAATAATTTAATGCCTGTTGATAGAACTCCTCCCAGGCAAAGCGATTCTATTGAGATAAATAAAAAACAAATTTAAAAAATGTCAGACGAAGGGTATGCTCAAAAACAACGCGAGCAACAATTAGAAGAAAATAACTCGCTAAATAAAAAGAACTCGTCACAAAAAAGGCGAACTTATAGTATTTCCATGCAGAAGTTCATTGCCAAAAGTGACAACCTTATGCAATATTGCGATAAATTCAGTAATTCTTCTCTAGAAGATCACATCGAATCTCTTTTGGTTGTGAAGCGAAGTAGCCTAGAGAACGATTGGACTCGACTCCAAAGAGCCTATGATGTGGTATTTGAGACAGACGACAGTGACTTGCCCGAAAATTTCAAAGTACAGGCTAGTGGTAAATACTGCAGTTGTCAAGAAACATACGAAAACACAATGGCTAGAATTGAAGATAAGTTGAAATTACTTCAACCTCAAGCGCTTTCAAGAGAAGTCCCTAAAGAACAACTCAAAGAGCAGGCAAGTATCATGCCATGCTTACAAGTTCCATGCTTACAAGAATGGCCGTCTTTCCGAGACATGTTCACCGCCGTTTACATTAACCATCCAAAGCTCACTTCCGCTCAAAAGTTATACGATCTCAGGTATAAAACGCAAGGTAAAGCTGGAGCTATCGTCAAACAATATCCGTTAAGTGACGAAAATTTCGCTCTAGCATGGGAAGCCTTGAAAGTTCGTTATGGAAATAAACGCATTCTAGTTGACAATCAAGTACAAACGTTACTGAATTTGCACACTATTCATTCCGAGAATAGTGAAGAGATACAAAAGCTTCAAATGACAAGTAATAACTGTCTGTGCGTCTTAGCTTCTCAAGGTGTAACCACAGAAAACTGGGATCCTATCCTAGTATATATATGTTCTACGAAAGTACCACACGAAACATTATCGCTGTCCCGAAGTCCCGAAGAGACCTACCTCTTTGGTCACAGCTAGATGATTTCCTGACGAGTAGATACGAAGTAGTAGAACAACTCGAACAGAATTCATCCAAATAAGCAAAAGCTAAGTGTTTTTAGTCAGAACACTCCCCAAAAGAAGGTTGTTAGCCAAATTCACACCTTTGTGGCTGAACCCAAAAGGGCGTATACATATCGTCTATGTAATGTCTCTCATGCCATGAAGAGTTGTGATAAATTTAAAAACCTTTTGATACACGAACGAATTAACTTCGTAACAGATAATAATCTTTCTGAAAATTGTCTTGCTTTCACACACATGAGAAAGGAGTTTAAGAGTAATTTTTCCTGTGTCTATTGCCAAAGAAAGCATCATTCCCTGCTTCACATAACAGCAAATACGCAAACTCCGAAATCCATTAGTAGATCTCAAACAACTACAACTCATGCTACAACTGCAACACCTCATTTGCAAGAAAACATGGAACTTCCCTGTTCTACAAAAACAGTGCAAGTTTAAGCGCTTTACTCAAACAATGCCAACACCGTTTTACTTCCCACAGCAATGGTTTCCATTGAATATTTAGGGGAATTATTCAAAGTCCGTGCTTTGATTGACCAAGGGTCGCAAAGACCCTCAAAAGTTCAAAAACGTATTCGTTTACCAACGAAACAATCCCTGTTCTAAATTTCAGGTATGAGAGATAGAATTATTCAAAATTCTAATCGGCTTTGTTCTTTCACGTTAGTGGCACTCAAAACTAACAAAAGAATATATGCTCGGGCTATAGTTCTTTCGCAGTTAAATAAGCTTCTGCTCAGCTTTCCAATCAGAAGGGTTAACTTGCAACAGTAAGCTACTTTAAATCTTGCTGATCCAAATTGCCATATTCCTGCTCAAATTGATGTAGTAATCGGAAGTGATTTATTGCCCCAAATCCTTCTAGAAGAATTACGAAACAATCAATTAGAGAACACGTAGCTGCAGATTCCACGCAAGTAGAACCAATCTCCAATGAATTGCTTAGCTCCCAATTAAAGCAATTTTGGGAGTAAGAAGACTAGCTCTTCCACTCTCGTCTGAAGATCAAGCTTGTGAGGAATTATACTGTTCTACTACGACACGAAATTCAGATGGTCGTTACGTTGTCAGGTTGCCGTTTAAAAATAGTTTTCCCAAAACTATAGCGTTGGGCCATTCAAGGGCCACTGCACTTCAACAATTTCTTGGAATGGAGCGCAGTTTGCAAAAAAAGGTTGACCTGAAAATCGTTTATGACGAAGTACTACAAGAATATCTCGCTCTCGATCATATGGAAATAACTCATTCTCATTATTTCCGATGGAAAGTACTTCTCATTTTATTTACCCCACCATCCTGTGATTCGGCCTGAGAAATTAACTACCAAACTCCGTGTAGTTTTCAATGCTTCAAAAGCCACTAGCTCAAGAATTTCGCTTAACGATGTTCTATACACTCTTCAACCAGACCTAATACTTCTCATTCTTCACTGGCGAAGATGTACGAAGATGTCTCCGTTTTCAATGGAGATGTGCAGAAGATGTACAGACAAATTTTGGTACATAAAGATGACCAAGATTTCCAGCGAATTCTCTTTCGCGACACCATGAATAATCCTATCCGAGATTTTAAGCTCAAAACGGTAACATTTGGAGTTAATTGCGCACCGTATCTAGCCATCAGAACTCTCCATTAGTTGGCAAAAGATACGCAAGAACAATGCCCTCTCGCGGCTAAAATTCTAGTCGAAAGTCATGGAGGCCATGATGTAGACACAGCTATCGAATCACTGTCTCAAGTAATTCATTGTCTTGCCTCAGCTAGATTTCCTCTGAGAAAAATCACAGCTAACCAAAATATCCCAGTAGAGGGTCTGTTAGATTCCGATCTCCTACGGCTTCAAAGTACAAGATCTACTAAGACTCTCGGGATTAGTTGGAATGCAATTTCTGACTCATTTTCTTATACCATTAGACCAAGTTCATCAGTGAATGGGGTCACCAAACGGCAAATTTTCTCTTCAGTCGCGAAACTTTTTGACCCGGCAGGATGGCTTTCACCAATTATGATTCAAGCCAAGATGTTAGCGCAAGAGCTTTGGCTAGATGGAACTGACTGGGATGAATGTGTCAAGCCTGGATCCCTCACTCAGTGGATTCAGTTCGCAGAAAACCTCCCAGCAATTACCAAAATTGAAATTCCTCGTTGGGTCGGATTCTCCCCGAACCAACAAATATAGATTCATGAATTTTGCGTCGCTTCAGAGAAAGCGTATTGTGCAACTTTCTATCTCCGTTTCCTCTTCTTCAGCACATCTCTTAGTTGCTAAAGAAAAGGTCGCACCCATAAGAACGTACTCCACAGGTTAAATCAAAAGCCGTAGGCCGCGCAAACCAGCGCAACACGTCGCAACCCGTAGCGTTAATTCAGGAAGGAAATGGTCGCCAATGCAAGCTATGTTTCCGATGCCACGCATTGCGGTATTGTCACGGTTTCCTTGCCATGACCCCCAACCAGCGAGCGGAAGCGACTAGGGCCCATGGATATTGCCTGAATTGCCTTGCTCAGACGCATACCACGGCAACATGCGAGTCCGCCAACCTGGTGTAGGAAGTGCTCCCTGGATCACCACACGCCGATCCATCCAGAATCCAGGCCTGTAGCCAAGAAAAGGAAAGCCAGCCACCGGCCTCAAGCACCGCAACGAGCAGCCAGAGCTATCGTTCCGTTCCTGGCCGTCCTGCATCTGCCGCCTTCGTGCCTGCACCTCCTCATATGGCTGCCGCCCGGACAATCCACCGCCGTCTTGAGACATTCCACTACCGGCATCAGAGGGTGAAGGAGCTACTTGGGGACGTCGTCAGGACCCTGCAGCGTCTCGAGGAGGCAATTGATTTTGCACCCTTGCAACGGGGCCGGGATGTTTAAGCCACCCAAATGCCCCTCTCCTTTTTGATTATTTTTTATTCTTTTACTTTTCTGTTTCTATTCTTTCTTTCCTATTCCTACCTTTTCTACTTCTTCATATATAACTTTCCTTTCGAATACCTATAACCGTAAGGTCTATCCCAGCTCCTTATCTATTGTAATTTTCCATATTTTTTTTTCTTTTCATTTTCAATAAAGTATATTGTAGTTTTAATTTTTTCCAATAAATTAATTTGCTAATTTCCTATACCCGATTTCCAGGTGTTTCATTTTACTCCACTCAAATTACCCCCCTCGAACTCTCTTTCCATCAAGCCACCAGAGCTTAAACAAATTCTTTCTTGTATTTGCAGCCATACAATTGGATACGCTATTTGTTTTTATGCATACTCAACATGGCAAGGAAGAACATATTTTCTCGAGGATATTTATGTGAAACCGGAATATCGTCACTTGGGCGCGGGTGCAAAGCTAAAGAATACACATATTAATTTTCATTAGTTGGAATCCAGCAGTTAAACTTTATGAGACAATTGGCGGTATGGACTTTCTACCGTCTGCTTCAACTTTAAATCGAAAAAAAGGCAAACGAATTGTATAATTTTTTTGTAAAAGTTTTATAATTATATATGCTACAGCACATGCATACATTATTTATTTTTTATTTTTATTTTAACATCAGAATAATATGAATATGTACATCTGAAATTATTTGTGTTTCTTCAGAAAATATCTGACTTTTAATTGCATTACCAGCTCTAAATCATTTTTATTAATAGTATAAAACAATTTTTGACTTGTGGCAAGTTTATATTGTGTATAGTTTAATAGTTGCAGTCGCTGATGAGCATAAACACACTCTTTCAAAAAGTGCTAAGTGTATGCATATGTTTACTTACTTACTTACTTTTAATGGCATAACAACCCATGGAGGGCCTAGGCCGAGCTTTTCGCATCCACTCATGTTGTGCGTGTTATATTTGTACATGAATAGAATTTGTAGATGAATATGTTTAACGTAATTTAAAAAAAAAAGTGAAAACAGAAACAGTTGAAAAACAAAACGTTCAGATGCCTAAATTAAGTGAAAAAAAATGATATGAAACCTCTTGAGCAAAATGCAGTTCAAGAGCTGTGACTTGCACATGCCTTTGGAAAAACTAATGGTAATTATTTTATTGTAATTTTATTTGCTTAAGTACATTTTTACTATAAATTTTTGTGAAAATTTTTGGAACGTTGGTTTCAGTTAAACGTTTAAAAATTGGTTAATTTTAAAATATGTAATATAATAATTAACCAATAAGTGGTCGCTGTGGTAGTGCGTTGGACTGCTACGTAGAGTGTCCGGGTTCGAATCTCGGCACAGACAAAATCAAAAAAGTAGAAAAAATAATATTTCTACAGGGCACCACCTCTTGGCAGGCAATGGCAAACCTACAAGAGTAAAAATTGCTATGAAAAGCTTTTCACTTCGCCGTTCGGATTCGGCTTAAACTGTAGGTCCCTTCCATTCATGTTCAAATATAATACGCACAACATGAGTGGATGCGAAAAGCGAAAAGCTCGGCCTAGGCCCTCCATGGGCTGTTGTGCCATTAAAAGTAAGTAAGTAATATAATATAATAATTTCTTACTTCAATTGTTTCCGTTTCGATTTTAATATCAGCAATAACTGCTTCCAGAAAGGTGTGTTGTTTTTTTTTTTCCACCTGTGTATGGACAGAACAGCTCGTGGACAGCTGATAACATAGTTGCCAACTTTGTGGGGAAAATCCATTAATCCATTTAAGAAAATTTACGAAAAATACCTCGTATTTTCGCAATTAGTTACTAATTTTCCGTGATTATTATCTAAAATTCTAGGGCTCCTGAGCGATTTTTCAAATTGAAAATTAATAATTGTATGAAAACATCATGGCAACTATAGCTGGTACAGAGCTGCACAAAGTTGCATTTACGCTGTGTAAACGATTTACACCTCAAAATTGTAAAAAATAAGACGGACGTAAACAATTTATGGTGTAAATCTGTTTTTGCGTTATACATCGGAGTAAATTTACATATACGGCGCATTTATGTACATCTTTGATTGAATACCACTATTAATAACGGGGATAAAACATGGTCGCTGTGGCGTAGTGGTACTGCGTTGGACTGTTACGCAGAGTGTCCGGGATTCGAACCACCACCTCTTGGTAGGCAATGGCAAGCCGTTCGGATTCGGCATTAAATTGTAGGTCCCTTCAATTCATGTACAAATATAACACGCACAACATGAGTGAATGCGAAAAGCGAAAAGCTCGGCCTAGGCCCTCCATGGACTGTTGTGCCATTAAAAGTAAAGTAAAGTAAAGATGAAACAAAAAACAAATAAAAATACAAGAAAACAAAAACGATATATGTAGGTATATTTAAAGATAGCATGTGTTCGAATAAAGTTAGTATTCCAACTTTGTTATTTTATAGTATTAGCAAAAAAAAAAAGCACTTATCGGAAGGAATCATTAAAATATTTATTGTTTTTCATAGAGTCAAACTTATATTTTCACGTTCATGAAGAAAAAATGATCGCTGCGGTCAAGCATACATTTTTAAACCCTTTGGGCCTTTGGGGTAATTACAAAATTTCCATAAAAACTCTTTTTGGGCTGTTTTGGATGAACGCGTTCACCCGCATTGAAATACGGGAACAGTGCTATTTTTGTACTCGCATGTTTACGCGACTAATTGCGTGATTCTGGCAGCTCTATCAGAATGATAGAGAAATTTTATTAGATAACAGAACAGTGAGCGAATCGAAACTATCGCTACAATGGAAGTCAAATTCCATCAATTTCAATTAAGTTTCAGTTGAAGTTCAGTTGTTTGTAGCACAGTTGAACAATTCGATTTTAATAAATAAAATACATAAAATA
The DNA here is from genome assembly GCA_958295655.1 of Palloptera scutellata. NCBI lineage: Eukaryota > Metazoa > Arthropoda > Insecta > Diptera > Pallopteridae > Palloptera > Palloptera scutellata. The sequence continues at coordinate 65,874,872 of OY282450.1, forward strand.
TTAATACGATCAGCTAATTAATAATGGCGTCAAAAGAATCAAGTCTCATATTTCGACATGCCAAAGCTGAAGATATAAAAGTAGTGCGTGGAATGATTCAAGTAAGTGGAAGATCAGAGGAGCGCCATATCTTGATTAGAAACAGGTGACGCGCAGTAACTAAGGACGTGGCGCAAATGTTTAGAATTTATAATTTTGTTTTTGTTTTAGGAATTGGCAAATTTTGAGAAAATGAGCGATGGCCCACAATTAACTGAAGAAGGTAAATAAATTCAATATTTGTTTCAAAATTTAAAACACTAACACTAAAAAAAATTACCGCTCAACCGTTTGACAAAATTCTCCCACAGAAACTATGCACTTCATGCACTCCTGATATGTACTCGTATGTATGTAAACTAGTTTCGGGCAAACCAATACATTAACATGCATGCTTGTGTATGCATCGGAGAGAGCGACAGCGCTCCTCGTGTTATTTACACTTTAAATAACCATCTTCAAATGGTCGGCATTTTTGCCAATGCTAATGAAACAACATAGAACGCCTTTCTAAATTCGAATTTATATTTCAAAGGGACTTTATCATTATCATTGTTATCATTATTATTTACTTTAATTTTTTTACTTTTAATGGCACAATAGCCCATGGAGGGCCTAGGCCGAGCTTTTCGCATCCACTCATGTTGTGCGTGTTAGATTTGTACATGAATGGAATCATTATTATTATTATTAGCAAAATCATCAACTATAAACTTCAGAAAAAATACCGATTTTAATTCATATAGCTTCAGTTTTCTTTCACTGAAAACGTCTCATAATTTGCGTGACAAACTGAATAGTTACTTTTCAAATAAAACATAACAACGAAAAATACTGGGTTCGCAAATTAAGCATTGCGCTTCATCATTAATATTTTTTATAAAAAGAAGTCATACTCCCTATTTATCAAAAAACAAAAATTAAAAATTTAGCAGCGAGATCTTGCTTGCATGAAAGCTGAAAATCCATTAACATGATTTACGTTGGCGAGATTGCTCCCAAACTACGCCCTAATTCCATTCTTCGCTAAGGTCATGATTATGTTCATTATTTTCATTTGCAGGAAAGCGAAGTTGCGAATGTTGTTAGTGAATAAAAGTTTAAAAGTGAATATTAAATATATTATTTGTAAAACTATTGAAGAAGTACGTTTGAAAGGTATTTATACAATACATCATTAGCTGTATTCACGATGTGATGCAAATGGTGTTGATACGACTCTTGCCTTGAAATTGCAACATATTCTCCATTACCTCAATCGCTTTTTTATGACCCGCCGGTGTCTGTTGGTCCAAAAATTACATTAATTTGACTCTCCATATTGATAAAAATCGTTTAAAGTTTTTTGTTAACCCATTTTAGTGTTGCCGCTGCACACAAAATACTTAGTTTTAAAAAAACCTGAATTTCGACTAAAAGCAACTCTGTAACGAACTCGAGTGTAACCACCACACCGAGCACGAGACAAAAATATGATGTGTTCGCCGAACAGCGAACACCAACATAACCACGACCTAATAGTTCGTAAGATGCACGAAGATGTTTATAGTGTATGTGCGACAGCATTGCGTCGACAGAGAATGTGATCCTATTCACATGTAGTCCACAAATTACGTCGATATTGAACATTTTGCTCTACGAATACGATGAAACGGATTAAGCTATTAGATGTAGATTAAGGGCAAACTAACAGGCCCGGCAAATAATGTGGGTCGATACAGCCATACGGAATTTTGTTGGTGCGTAATTACCCAGCAAATGCTTTCAATAACATATAAATTTATCATATTTGTTGCAAAAATGTTAAGCGAATCTTTCACCAACCATAATTTACTTCAGTTTTATTAAGCGATTGATCTTCATTTAATTGACCAATTATATTTTGAAATTAGGCAACTCCACGTATTTTGGTTTGAGTCTGTTTCTTTAAGGTCAAACTTCATAATACGCGTTTCAGACGCAAAGCTTTTCTCGTATTCATGCGAAAAGTAGAATCAGTGTGTTTTGTGCGGAAAAAAAAACTCCACTGCTTGCCGTCGAAATGGGCAGAAAGTGTCACAAGTTGAACTACTTTCAAGGTCAAACTCCATGACATGTGATTCAGTCGCAAAGCTTTTCTCGTATTAGATCGGAAAGTTGAATCAGTGTGTTTTGTATGGAACAAACTTCATGGCTTGCCGTCGAAATGCGCAGAAAGCGTCAAAAGTGTCAAAAGTTAAACTACTTTCAACTTTTTTCACGCTTTTCTCGTGTTGTGACGGCAAATATTAATCTTCTTAGCAAGTGTTTGATTAATACCTAAATATTTTCTTGCTTAGGTTTTAAAGTCCCAGTGCTATACAAATTTGAGACATTATCTTTCTGGTTTTACCTAAGAAAAATAAAAGAAATACCAAATTAATATTGAAACTTCTTTGTTTATATTTAATAAATTAATTTAATTTATTATTTCAGATTTAATACGCGACTCTGGCAATGAATATTGTCATATCTATGTGTTGGATCTTAATACAAATTTTAATGAATAGTAAGTGTGAATTCAATTCAATTATTCCTAGTCGATTTAGAAAGTTTTCGAGTTATTACACGATTCTTCTGCTTCAATGAAAAAATAAAAATGGCCCACGGAGCCAATTATACAGGGTAGCTAACTTTTATTTCGGTATATGAATATTGAATAACTTAAAAACAAAAACAACCGGTTTCCATATATGAGGTATTTTTATTTAATTTGATTTTCTAAAATTTATTTGGACTAGTTTTTGAACACAACAATAATCAAGTGGTCGCCGTTATTGACCAAAGCAAAATGTGCCCATTTTGTTGCGTTTTCCATCACTTTTTCGATTATCTCCTGCGTTATATCGAAGATTTCGGCACGAATGCTTGTCTTGAGCTCGTCAATGGTCTGAGGCTTGCTAGCGTACACCGTCTTGTTGAAACCAGTAACCGTCCAGACCCTTTCACACATTTGTGTGCAGACATAATAAGCCAACATCCAATCGACTGCTTTGCCTTCTCTGAAGATGGCTCAATTATGGTTTTGGCGCAAACGTCGGCCCAAGCATTTAAATTTTTAATCATGCAATGGTGTTTCATGGATCTCGTGTGGATTCTCCGTTCCCCAAATGCGGCAATTTGGCTTGTTAAAGGTGCCAGACAGTGTGAAATGGGCCTCGTCGGTCATCAAAATTTGTGGCAATATTTTTTGAGTCAATTGCACTTTATACGGAAACAAATGCAAATCATGCTTCAAAATGCGCCGCAAGGTGCTTCCACTGACGCCAAAATGCTGAGCGTGGTGCTTGTTGGCAACGATATTTTCGACGATATGCACGGTGAGCTAACACAACTGAAGACTATTTTCAATGTACAGCATCACTATTTCGCCGCGTTTTTTCCGTGTGAAGCGATTCATGGTTAAAATTGTACTGTATTGACGTTTCAAAAACATGTTTACTTAAGTCAATCGGTTGATAAATGCTAAAATTATGGCGCACCCTGTGTTACAAATTTGATGTTTTTGCATGTAGCGTTTTCTGAAAAATTGTGAATATGCGTACTCCGATCCATCAACACTTAGAACAACAAATGCGCATTAGAGGCATATAGTAAATATTTAATTTAAAAATAAAATACATAATCAAAAACTGACAGCATTTAAAATAAATAATACAGTTTACCTGCAAACATTTTGACCGCAAATAACAAAATTTGGAATAAAAATTAATATGAATGAGACAAAATTCAAACACTTTGTTTATGTTGATGATGACAGTAAAAATGTATCAATAAATGATAAGAACTAAGACGACAAACAATCAAAATTACAATAGGTTCAAAATGCGTTGAAAATAAATAGTATAGATAAATAGAAAACTAAATATTAAAAACAAGCAAACAAACAAAAATAATAAAAGTTTCTACAAGTTAAATAGAAATTTTATTCAAATGTACATACTTGAATCCATTCTACAAATTGATAGATTGATGTTAAATTCTTTCATCTATTTGCAGCATTACAATTGGATACGCTATTTGCTTTTATGCATACTCAACATGGCAAGGAAGAACATATTTTCTCGAGGATATTTATGTGAAACCGGAATATCGTCACTTAGGCGCGGGTGGGCGCATTTTTCGTGAAGTTGCAGCCAAAGCCAAAGAATACAATTGTAAACGTATTGATTTTCATGTGCTCAGTTGGAATCCAGCTGTTGAATTTTATGAGAAAATGGGCGCTACGGACTTAACTAAAACAGAAGAATGGCATTTCTATCGTCTGCTTGAACCTCAAATCGAAAAATTGGCAAATGAATTGTAAAATTTTGTTGAAAAACTTGAATAATTATATATTACTACAGTACATACATGCATGATTTATTTTTTCTTTTGGCATAAAAATAATATGAGCTTGTACTTCTTTAAATTGTTTTCCACCTTTAAAACTAACTCTAGTACTTAATTAAATAGATAAGTTTTCATAAATATTATTACATACATACAATGTAGTATAAATAATTAGCATGGCTGTTGTTCACCATTAACGCTAGCTATGACATGAATCTGCATACTTTTTGTGCAATTGTAAACTTGTCCCGGTGGAAATGGATGCACTTTAGAATGTGTGTCAGTTTTATTCTTACCACCTGCCGTATATTTTGATAGGCGTATATTTGGCATTGGCAGAAATCCAGTACTAAGTGGCATAACATCCAATGAAATAGAATGACTATCGACATCTTTCATCGATACAACGCCTGCAATTATTGAGAGAGCGAGAGAAATAATAAGTTCAGTATTTACATTTTTCTCAATTTCTTAAAAAATGCATCTAATAAACATGAATGAAATTGAAATTCAATTGAAAGTAAATTTCGGAGCATTGCTATACAGTACATATGTACCTCGTCGTGGAAGCTGCAGATCTGCGTATGGAATTCTTCATTTCAATATTGAATTGTATACGCCATTGCAACTCGTAAGACAATCAATAGAAATCAATACCCAAATGAAATATTTTATAAGCGGTAATGCAGTTCCAACGACCGTATATGTACAGGGTGGACCATTTATAATTTCGAATTTGATTTTGGTGTAAATAAGAAACGAATATTTTCTTTCCAATGTTGTTTTTATTATTCGAAAGTACAATCCTTCCGGTTAATTGTGGAACACTATATCATTCAAATGACTCCCAAAGCTGGCCCTGCAGCGCCAATACGATCAACTCAATTTTTCTGTACATTTTCGACCGATGGCTGCACAAAGAGCCTCAATCGTTGCCGGATGGTTAGTGTAACACCTTTCTTTAACGGCTCTCCATAATATATAGTTTAGTTGAGCAACAGCAGCAATTTTGTCGGTTCTACGGACTGTAGGAGTACGAGAATGAGTTGTTTTATTCAATATAGATCTAGGTGGTTGCTATGATGTAGTGGGTAGTACATTGGCCTGCTACGCAGAGTGTCCGGCGTTCAAATCTCGGCACAGGCAAAATCAAAAAAATAAAAAAATAATTTTTCTACACAGCACCACCCTTTTGGCAGGCCTACAAGTGTAAAAATTGCATATGAAAAGCTTTTCACTTCGCCGTTCGGATTCGGGACAAAACTGTGGGTCCCTTCCATTCATGTACAAATATGACACGCTCAACATGAGTGGATGCGAAAAACTCGGCCTAGGCCCTCCATGGACTGTTGCGCTATTAAAGGAAAAGAAGAAGATCCAGTTTTACGCACACGTTCCACAAATTGCGTGAAAGGCACTTCCCTTCTTCCGAATTTTGAACGTAATTTTCTTACGTTTTCAGTAGAAGATTCATCATTTTGCAAGTAAATATTTAGTATTTTCCAACGATGTTCATCGATCCATTTCGTTAACCGCAGATATAAAACTAATTTTCCGTCATAGCACAAATGACATTATAGTCACAATATAGCCACAATCAAAATAACCAGTAGTTCAAATTCCAAATGTTAGATGGCCACCCTTTACATCTGTGTATTATGAATAACTAATTTATGAATTATCTTCAATGCTTTCTAATTAGATGCGCTATCTACTGCATAACATTTGTGGACACATGCTTTAGCATGAACAAAAATCAGTAAAATACTTACCAAATACTTTAAAAGTTTGTTAAAAACATAAGAAATATATTAATAAATAAATATAAAAAAATAGATGATATTATTTATTTATAGTATTCAGGATCAGATTCTAAAGGGTGTTTTTTTTTTAGAAGTGTGGTTTTCAATCTGGCAATACTTTTTTCGGAATTGGTCTCTTTGACAGCTGTCACCTTATTTATGCTCAGTTTGATTTGCCATTTCATTGTCATATTACTGACAAAAAGTGGTCGAAAATTGGGCCTCTCGGCTGGAATTTATTCGAACCAGCCGAGACGGCCACTTGCCCGAAATCGTTTTTAAAACATAATGGCAAATCCTTGTCTTTATAATGAAGCTAAATTCTTGGCCATAACATTAAATAATATCCGTTTTATTTCTTCTTGAAAACCACACTTATGAAAAAAAACACCCTGTACATACCCTATGAGCATTACTATACTTATAATATCTAGTGCAATTAATTAATGCACAATTTCTAGATTTCTGAAAAAGTTTTAGTATTGCTTTCGAAAATAGCTATAGATAAGATGTATACTATTTATAAAAAGGAAAAATTTTCGTAATATATAAATTTTTACTGATAACTGATTAATTAATTAAAAAAATAACTTTATTGTAAAATAGATGGAATAACCTGCTTCAAAACCAATTTCGTAACAGGCTGAAATAAGAAGGAATTCAAGCGATGTATCAAAAGTGGCAAAAGTATCAAAAGTGGTTTTATGATTTGAACGGAGAATTTTTATCTCAAATAAAGTCTAATTTTTGTAGAAAAAAAAAATGTTCTGGGTTAGTTGCTCACTTTCCACTGCTATGTTCAGATTCACTTAGATAATATCTTTTCACATTATAAACTTAAGTACATCCTGGAAAGTATATAAGATAATATCTTGTAAGAATCTGAAACTGACATACATAGAACAAATAATATCGTTTTAAATTGAGTCTTGTTGCTTTCTAAAAAGTAATATGCTTACCAGCAGAACGACCGCAAACGGCCCACAAATTCTGATCGTTGAGCACTTCATACATTAAATCAACATACGGATTTTCATGAACTTTTGTAATTTTCAGATTTAGATTGCACACTGAACGCAAACGACACAGCTCATTGGGTTCCAATTGCGCTTGCACCTTGAAGAGGGTAGTGTAGTCGACTAAATCGAAGGCGCAGCTATAACTGCGCAATAATTCTGATTTCTCTGTAGTTGAGTATTTTACCAAAAAATGCACCTTAATCACGGGTAGCTCATTGCCGGTCTTCAATGGTTCAACTTGTATTTCATATAAATACGATACAGTCAACGATTTGTAAATTTGCTGGTAAAACAAAAGGCAAAATATTCATATCAAAAATAAATAAATAAATAACTACAGCAACAAAATATGTACATATACGTACTATACGATTTTGCGTTGTGGGATTCAATTCTATTAAACGTACGCCGGGCACATCACATTTAACTTTCGCCTCAGACATATACAAATGCGCATCCAAACCCTTCATAATGACTTGTAAGAATTTCTGTGTGCCACATGTATGCAAACGGCATGTTGCCTCCATGGCTGGTTGGAATTCAATGGGAATCTGTAGCTCATTGCGTGACCATGGGCAGCTCAGCGAGATGTGATGCTCAAAGTGTTTGGTTGCCTTGCGGCCCGGTAAGTCCGTGAGAACTTCTAAAGGAATTTCACGTTCTTCAAATGACTTGAAATTGAGTAGCGGCACGTTAAGTACGCTTTCAAATGTGCTGTCACTATCATCACTGCTTGTTGCTGTTGCAATAGCAGCAACCACAGCAGCCGCCGTAGTTTCTTTGTTTTTTTCTTCTTCCTTTGAACGCACCAAACGAATGCGCAAATTTTTAGAACATTTTAATATAATTTTAGCATCTGGTGGAAAAATGAAACTGCCACCGGATACGCACAAACGAATCGGCTGTTCGATGCCCGCAATGAGTGTCTTGAAGTTAAGCACAGCTGATGCTGGTTTTGTAGTAATACTGAAAGGAGTTGTCTTGAAGGGAATATGTTCCGATAGAAATTCCAGCTGTGACATACAGATGCACATCTGAATGAAATCATAAAATCAAATATAAGCAATGTAAAAAATAAATGGAATTGCTTTCGTTCATCCACACTCACCTGTTTAAAATCCCAAGTACCAACACGCGTAGCCTTCGTTTTAAGCTCAATTATATTGATGCCTGGTTGAACGGCAATATTTTCCGCGCTAACGAAATTGGTGAAATCTGATTGCACGCTTGGCGATAGTTTGCGCTTAATGCTACTAGTGCGACGTATGGGTTGCTTCGCTTTAGGGGTAGCAACAGATGCGCACGCTAAAGTGTTATCTTGTTTGTAATCCAAATGTAGGCCAACCTTCAGACGTTGTCCCTTTGCCGGTGACGTTAGTGCTATAGCTTGAACAATTGGAGCAAGAGTTGCATTACTTGGATTCAATGGAATTACATGTGTAGCAGTATCGCCACCTATTAGAGGCGCTACATGCATTTCATATGAGAATTTTACTGACTCAGCAACAATTTCGCGTGGATAGAAACTTTCTAACTTAACTTGAACTGTTACCATGTCATCTTGTATAATAGGTTTTGTATTTGTCACATCAACATCGCATATGCAAAAATGATCTTCAAGCACGCAGAAATTCGCATTCTCCACCGATGGTTGGGCGGAAAGCGAAGTTTTGAGAGACTTTACCGATTTCAGAAATTCATCAAAATAAAATGAACGCACTAACATTTCTAGCTCCTGGCAACACGATATCGAACTGCAGGTTTTCGTATACGCCAGAGTATCGCCCATTTTACGATAACAATTGGCCAACTCCAATAGTGTCTGCGAACTTAGTGCATGCCAATTTTCAGCCTTCAGTTCACGTAATAAATCAGTAAAGAAACCAACCGCCTTGTGTGGCTCATTGAGAGCGCAATAGAAATTGCCCAAATCCAAACCGACCAAACGAGCTGAACGTAAACGTGAAATATGCTTATAAGTGCTAATAGCCAATTCAGCCAACTCCAAGTAAAGTTTCTGAAAAGCTTGATTCGAGCTTAAGGCTTCTTTCAGCTGTTCAGTTGCCGATTTCTTTGGGCGTCGATTTGGTGATCGATCACGCTTTGTTTCAGATATTTGTGGCGCGGGATTCAAGAACTGCTGCTGCTCGACGGGTGCATCACCAATGCCTGCCGACAATTGCACAACAACATGCAATTGCTCAGAGGTGGGAGTGAAACCTGGCAGTAGTCCACACATTTTACCCAATTCATAGAGTTTATCCTTGGCTAAATTCCAAATAGGTGCACAATGTTGAAAGTATATAACTTCATTCGGTTCGATAGCCTGCTCGCAGGTCTGTAAAACTTCAAGGGCGCAAACGAATTCCCAACACGACAGTGCGCCCTCCTGGTAATCTACTTTGATAAGCTCAATTTCGCGCAAGGTGGAAAAAAGAAAGTTTAATAGTCGTTTAGCTATCTCGGGTATTTCATTATTTTGCTGCAGCAATTGCGCCTGCCGCTCAAATAGATAATTACGAAATTCCAATATAGATACATCGTTCTCTTTGATTTTAGTACGCATTTCAAATTTATCATGTCGATTTAGGCATATTCCATGAAACGAGCTCAGAGGTCGCTTGAAATGCTCAAGCCACTTTTGCTTCTCGCCGAAACCGGAATTGGTTATGAATTGCGAGAACATTGCATCCAATTCATCGTACTGTATAAGTGCTTCTGTGTGTAGCTCTAGCTTCTCAAATATCAAAGCCAAATCTTCTTGCATAAAGAAATACTGCAGGAAATCCCAACCATCGTGATTTCGTTTCTCACGTCTGGTACGTATTAGCTCTTCATATTTGGCTATGTTTCGGTTATAGCTAGCCAGCATGAGGAATCTAGAAAATAAAGATACATAAGCTAGAACCTTGGGTACAATCATACTATTCACGGCTTCAAGTATACGAATGGATGGTTATGTGATAAAACATAAATTTGGTGTGACTTTCGCTACATACATACTTATGACTGGACGATCTTTATACTATAAACGATATGATGTACACACCTTATACGCTGCACCAGACAACGAAACGACTCTGTTGACTTTTGCTCAAACTTCGCTGGATTCAGCACCGAAATACAGCGATCATCATTTTTCGTGCCAAAATCAACACGTATCTTATCTAGCACAGTCGTACGTGGCAGTAGATTCTTCGTTTTGCGTACATCCAAAGTCTCGACCAATAAAATCATCCAATCAGATACGCCATAAGATGTGAGCAGTTTCAACCAATTATCGATTTCTTCACGTGTTGTAGCCTTATATGTATCAATATCCTGGAAAAACGAAAAAAAAAAAGAAAAGTGAACAGTTGATATTTTTACAAGTGGTTTGAACTTACATTGCATTCAGTGACGAATATATGCAATATTGGATGCTCCATTATACTCCACTCCCCTTTTTTGTATTTCTCTAGAGCAGCTACATTGAATGGTTGCGTTTGCGCCTCCAAACGCACCTGCCGCGACAAACGATGGAATGTGCGTCGCCACTCACAAGTGTCCAAAGGTATTGCATTTAAAATGTTGGCTTCCAGTGAACGAAATAACGGACCAGAGCCCGAATCTGAAGTGGAAAAGAATTGATAACTTTGTTTTTGAATTACTTGTAATAGTTACTTACATGTTATTATTGGTTTTTTATTCATATTCCCATTGAATTCTATACTTTTATTATATTTTTTTTATTGATACTGATGGAGCTGGCAAAGAGAAAATTTTTTTTACTTATCAGCAGTTTTTGACAAGCCATAAACATTTAACAAGAATACGTTTTCCAACACTGCTCCGATTGAACACAAACGAATTCTTCAATGACAAAATTTATCTATTCATTAGTCTTGACTTATTTCCGGTAGATTTATTAATTATTCAATTAATAACCCTTCTTTCCAAATACACGGTGCAAAGAAAATCTTTCACTTACAAGTTTGCCTCCTTTAAATTGATATGTTGTGCACATAACAATAGGCCCGAGTCCTCTCAATCCATGCATGGGTTAATGTAAACACAAAGCACCCCACAAGTGTCAAAACAGTGAAAAACAAAACTTCATGGGTGCATATTTGGGAAAGAAGGAAAATCAGTTTTCGTAAATAAAATTAAAATATTTATTAAATAAAGTACAAAAGGTTTTAGCTTTAGATTTGACTAAGAGTAAGTCAGCTGGTGATTTAATAAAATTAAAACAATGCAAAGTATTTTTGGGCGAGATCATGATGGTTACGTTGGTCGAGAGGAGCATACGGTAGAACATCTATAGCAAGTGGCCAAGTGAAAGTGAGTTAATAACCTTTTTTCTCACTTTTATTATTAGAAAAAGTTGCAAGCACACAGTTCCGAGGACGATGTACTAGAAGAACTGCCACCAATGATGGAAGAGCTGAGTGTTATCGATGGCTTACGTCCAAATCCAGGTGGACCATTCTCTGCTTTAACTCCATCAATGTGGCCACAAGAGATCCTGGCCAAGTTGGGACAGCCGGAAGCAGAAGTAGCAGCTGGACCAAATGATCAGCCCGATTATCGTTTCGATGAATTCGGATTTCGAGTCGAAGAAGAGGATGGACCTGAGCAGAGCTCAAATAAATTATTGGGCATTCCTTTTGTCGAAGATGCTCAGCAACGCTTGCAGTGGATTGCACATTTAGAGTTTTCACATAATAAAGAAGCCACGGAACTGACCTGGGAGAATGTGGATGTGATGTTGCCTCGCACCGAAAAGCTGCGAAATATGGTACGCGAGGGTATACCACATTCGCTGCGTGCACAAATGTGGATGCGTTTATCGGGCGCACTAGCCAAGAAGCAGAAGAGCGAAACGAGCTACCAGGACATAGTGAAAGGTAACTTATCGTCGCTCTAGATAATTGTACATTTCGGATGCACATATCTTGATTTTATCTTTACTTTTAGCTTCGGGCAATGATCAGCTAATGACTTCGAAGCAAATTGAAAAGGATCTATTACGCATTCTGCCCACAAATGCATGCTTCAGCAATCCAAATAGCACTGGCATACCGCGTCTGCGACGCATATTGCGCGGCATCGCTTGGCTCTTCCCCGACATTGGATATTGCCAAGGCACGGGCGTTATTGCTGCTTGCCTTTTGCTTTTCATGGAAGAGGAAAATGCTTTCTGGATGATGGCAACAATAGTCGAAGACCTGCTCCCAGCCTCTTATTATTCGTCAACGCTGTTGGGAATCCAAGCCGATCAGCGAGTAATGCAAACACTTATTGCAAATTATCTTGCCTCCGTAGACGAGACACTGAAGAAGCACGATATCGAGCTGTCGCTGATTACGTTGCACTGGTTTTTGACACTCTTTGCAAATGTGGTGCACATGAAGATATTAGTGCGCATTTGGGATTGGTTCTTTTATGAGGGTAGCATTGTACTTTTCCAATTGACCTTAGGCATGCTGAAGTTGAAAGAAAATGATTTACAGAATTTAGAAAATTCTGCGCAAATATTTAACTCGCTCTCGGATATACCGGGGGAAGTAGATGATGTAGAGGTTAGTTGTGCAGTTTCGAAGATATACCATATGTACGTAGTTTTCATTGAAAGTAATCTTCTTTCAGATACTATTTCGGCAGGCAATGGAAGTGGGTGGCTCCCTTAGTCAAACCGTTATCGACACGCATCGTCGACGTCATCTTGCCTATTTAATGGCTGATCAAGGCGGACTTGTCGGAAATCCCGAAGCTGTACCGAATCTACCAAAGCAGCATTTAGCACGTCGTCAGGTGCGCAAAAGTAAATCAATTCTAGAAACGTTGCTGTTTCGAGGGGACAACGATGTCGATGAGATGAAGAACAAAAACATACGGCAGACGGAGATTTTGGTCGATCTACGTGAAGCCATTTTAAAGGTGGCACGTCATTTTATAACCATCGAACCCAAATTGGCGTCGCACATACAACTGACAGCCAACTACAGTACCGATTCGCATACAAAAGATCATGAGAACTTCATCAATGTAGCGCGCACACGCAAGCGGCGCGCCAAGGCGCTGCATGATTTTGAGCGACACGACGATGATGAGTTGGGCTTCCGCAAAAATGACATCATCACGATAATCAGTCAGAAAGATGAACACTGTTGGGTTGGCGAATTGAATGGGCTGCGTGGATGGTTCCCCGCAAAATTTGTAGAGCTACTAGATGAGCGGAGTAAATTATACACTTCTGCGGGTGACGATGCCATCTCTGAAACGGTAACTGATTTAGTGCGCGGCACTTTGGCACCAGCTATCAAGGCATTCCTGGAGCATGGCATGAAGCGACCCTCATTTCTAGGCGGCCCATGCCATCCTTGGCTTTTCATCGAAGAGGCAGCTACACGTGAAGTGGAGAAAGATTTTGAATCGGTTTATAGTCGTTTAGTGTTGTGCAAAACGTATCGACTGGATGAAGATGGCAAAGTGTTGACACCCGAAGAATTACTCTATCGTTGTGTGCAGGCGGTGAATCAATCCCACGACGATGCCCACGCTCAAATGGATGTTAAGCTGCGTTCACTTATTTGTTTGGGCTTGAATGAACAAGTGTTGCACTTGTGGCTGGAGGTGTTGTGTTCTTGCCAGGACGTAGTGCAGAAATGGTATCACACCTGGAGTTTCATCGATTCACCCGGTTGGGTGCAAATCAAATGCGAATTGCGTATTTTATCACAATTCGCATTCAATTTGAATCCTGATTGGGAATTGCCCCCGAAACGTGGGAAGGAATCGCAACCGCTCAAGGATGGTGTACGTGATATGTTGGTTAAGCATCATCTGTTCTCGTGGGACTTGTGAGCAGCTCAGTGATCATGGCAAAATATTGGATTGTTAGCGAAACAAGTGGAAATCTAGTTTACGTTGTTTTTACATTTGTTCATTCCTATGTACTAAATACGCTTTAATTACCTTTACGCGTGTCTATGTTTCAATTTATCAAGTTAAACTCTTAAACTACACCCAAAAATAGAAGTGTATCTCTATTAATACCACCTCTCTTTGTCATAGACTGCCATAACAAGTTCGACCCAAATATTCACAGCAAAGGCAAAAGCTCTTTCCAAATTAAATCATTAACTTAACTAGATTTTATTACGGGTGTAGAATATTTAACATTGACAGAGTTCGCACTTATTATTTTTATATATAAATGTATATTTAAAAGTAGCTTTAAGCTTAGATATGCAAATTCTAGTGTATTAATGTTTGATTATCGAGCAGCTAATTAAGTTTAAAATTCGCTTTCACTATTGCATACTTATGCACATATGCACTTATTTATATTTGAATCTAATCAAAATATATATTAGAATATAATACATACTTATAAAATATGTCGTCCACAAAAGTGCAAAAACTTTTTCATTTACGATAGAAAACCAATAAATGTATGCTTTATGTACCTATGAACTTTTATTTATATTTTAGCATAAGTTTAAAAAAAATGTATTCCAAGTTTACTTTCTAATAAATGAAAAATCTTATGGAAATAAAATTAATTGCATAGCTCCTGCATGCATTTAATATATTCCAAAACTGAATTTACTTATATACTTAACGTATTGAATTATAATTACATCCAATGTGAGGTTGAGTTTCGCCAGTTCAACTGCTTTAACTGCACACTAAGCCTAAGTAATCGTCCATAAGTGTTCCGATGGCAAACTAAGAAATCGTTAGATATTAAAGAAAGCAATTTGTAGAAGACTTTGAAGAACTTACAATGCCGGTAGCGTCAACGCGTGTGCCCACAATTTTTAAGCGTATTTTATCTTCGCCAGAGATAACGACATCTTCGTCTTTTGATTTGTAGCATGGTGGATTACCATTGGGACAGAATTGCATGTCAGCCGGAATGGACTAGGATTCAAAAGTTATCGTTAGTCAAACCATAATTACATACCTGTTTTGTAATATTAAGTACTTACATGATGCGATATGAAGCAGGAGAGGGGTCCAATTTCAGCAAACATACCAACCTATGTGAAAAATAATTTAGAACACATTTTAACCTTATATCTCTAATTGGATTTACTTAGTTCCTACTTGCGCATTAAGATAACAATTTTTATATTTTATTTGTATCCCCAATATGTTTATGTGAATTACCTTATTTATTTGCTTTACAACAGCATCCAGTACTTCACCTTTGAATGGCCGAAAAACGATTGCTTTATATTTTACTGGATAAACGACGAATCCTTGTCCAGGTTGTATGACACCCGAACCAATTAGATCGATTGTAGTCACGGCTATGACGAAACCATATTTCCCCGTGCAAGTTCCCTCCACCTCAGTGTACAACTTCTGCTTCACTGTCTCCAACAGTTGTGGTCCAAAATAGCGCGGATGTAACAAAATCTCATGCTCCAGCGAAATCTACATAACAAATAATTAAACAAGTAAAACAAATTCCAAGTAAATTTATATTTTACTCACGTGATAAAACATTTTGCTTTAACGTTTTTATTTATAATTAAAGTTAAATTAAAGCGCGCTCAAATTTATTAAGAAAAAAATATTCCTTATTTTTTAATAACCAAACTAGTTGAAAAAACACAAACAATGGTAGCCAAAGCCGCAAGTGAAATGTCAGTGTGACATTAGCCACAAAATGAAACCAGTGTTGGAAATTTTACAATTATCTCTGTTTATGTATATAAGTGATGCCATCCCAATGAAATTCTTTAGAATTTGACATTCATGATTGATGTAAAAATGAGATTTGACTCGATTTGACTGGATTTGACTGATTTTCACTGTCAGGTTGTACAAAAGATATATAATACCCATTTATTTGACTTTTGTGACCCTACAAGTTTACAAATTTAAATACCGCCGCAAATTGGGATCATTTAAAATTCTGAGTTTCATTAAAAGTAAATTAACTTTAAGACGTACAAACTTTTTATTCATATTAAATAGAAATATGTAGCAGTAAAACGAAGGAACGCCTCACACTCTATACACATTGTCTACAGCTGCTACAGGTGCGTTCAAACCTCGGCATCGGCAAAATCAAAAAGTAGAAAAAACAATTTTTAGACTCGGCACCACCAATTGGCAGGTAACGGCAAACATACAAGAGTAAAATTGCCAATGAAAAGTTTTTTACTTCGCCGCTCGTATTCGGCATAAAACTTTAGATCCCTTTCATGTACATGATCCTTTAGATCCATTCATGTACAAATATAACACGCACAGCATGAGTGGATGAGTGTTTGTGATAAGCTCGGGCTAGCCCTTCCACGGGCTATTGTGCCATTAAGAGAAGAAAAAAAGTATCAGAATTAATGTGATAACAAATATTTATTTTTGATTTTTCTTTCAAAATGGTAAATTTATTCCTATTACAATATCAGGGATTTTAATATTCAATGTTTCATAAACAATTTGTTAACTGTCTTTTAACTGTCCGGGGTTCGAATCTCGGCACAGGCAAAATCGAAAAGTAGAAAAAATATTTTTCTACACGGCACCACCTCTTGGCAGGCAATGGCAAACCTACAAGAGTAAAAATTGCTATGAAAAGCTTTTCACTTCGCCGTTCGGATTCGGCATTAAACTGCAGGTCCCTTCCATTCATGTACAAATATAACACGCACAACATGACTGGATGCGAAAAGCTCGGCCTAGGCCCTCCATGGGGTGTTGTGCCATTAAAAGTAAAGTAAAAGTAAAAGTAAAGAAATTAAGTTTGGATGGTACCATCAGTCCACGAGGAAACTTATTTCCCTCTCCCACAGCTAATCAGTCTTTAACCAATTTTAATGCGCGCTTCGAGTCAATTTCATACCAAAATATTGAACTTTTCGAAAAAGTATTTAGGACTACAGAGTTTACTCGCGAATCAGACTAGGTCAATATTTCAATTTATTTTATGGCGAATTAAACTTAGCCAAATACCAAAAATTTCACCCAATGATTTTGATCATCGGTCTGATTTTTCAGATCTGCTTTGGAATCTCAGAGAATGCTTGTGGAAGCTTACGGCCAGCATGGTCTAGGCAAAACACAGTGCAACGAGTGGTTCAATAAGTTTAAAAGTGGCGATTTTGATGTGAGAAACGAAGAACGTGGAAGACCACCGAAAAAGTTTGAAGATGTCGAATTGCAGGCATTACTCGATGAGGATGATGGTCAAACGCAAGGACAACTTGCACAACAATTAAATGTGTCCCCACAATGCATTTCTTAACGTTTAAAAGCCATGGGATTGATTTTGAAGGTGGGAAGATGGGTGCCGCATGAATTGACTGAAAGACAGCAGAACAATCGAAAAACTACCTGTGAAATGTTGCTCGCCAGGTACAAAAGAAAGTTATATCTTCATCGAATTGTTACTGGCAATGAAAAATTTATCTATTTCGAGAATCCCAAACGTAAATGACCATATGTTAAGCCCGGCAGTACACGGGTCAAATCGACAGCAAAGCCAAATCGCTTCGGAAAGAAGACAATGCTCCGTGTTTTCTGGGATCAGAGAGGTGTTATCTAGTTTAACCTTCTGAAACCAGGTGAAACAGTTACTAGTTAACGCTACCAACAACAATTAGCCGATTTGAACCGTGCTTGTGCTTTGCGCCAAAAACGTCCAGAATATCAAGCTAGGCGAGACAAAGTGATTTTTCTTGATGACAATGCCCCATGACATCGAACAAAATACACTCGGGGAATTGGTAGATTCGTACAGCTGGGAAGCAATCCACCATGCGGCTTATTCACCAGACTTGGTTCCATCCGACTACCACTTATTTTCATCAATGGGGCACACACTGGCTGAGCAGCACTTCGATTCGTACGAAAATGTGAAAAATTATTCAATGACTGGTTTGACTTAAAAAAAGAAAAGTTTTTATGGCGAGGCATTCACACAAATTGCCAGAGAGATGGGAAAAATGTGTAGCTAGCAATGGCCATTACTTTGAAGAATCCCAACGGGCCATTCTGTCCTAAGTGTGTCCTCTAAACCATACAAGGACAATATTAATGAAAATAAATGATACCAATACAAAAAAACGCTGTGTACTTAGTTTAGTTAACCACGCCCATCTACTGTTCAAAGCAACAAGCTATTTTTATTAAAAGACTCCGCTTTTGATGATAATTACCTCTTAAATTATGACTTTTTTATAGCAAACAAGCATGAACACTGCACACATTATTTAAATGACAATAACAACTGTAATTGTTGCAGGCTATATCAATTATAATCACGCTATAAAAATTTGAAGGTGTCGCACAAATTATAATATGTAAATTAAGAAATATAATACATTTTTTTTTTCTTTTCCTACTTTTTTAAAATGATTCACTTACCTTAGTAAGTGTGTACATATGTAAATATATGTTTTATTAACCAGGAAAGATTTGTCATGAAAAAGTAAAAAAATAAATTGAAAGCGAAGTAAACTATTTACCATATACTTAGTAATACACAAGCAACAACAAGAAATAAGAAATTGTTACTCAGAACATTGAGTGGAAAGCTTAAATTCAGAGAAACAAGAAATAAATATTGATAAAGAGTGTATAGGTTAAAAAGACATGTTAAAAGCCGGCTTAATGTACTAACTAGTGATGAGTAAATCAGAGTGAATACGAGTACTTTCAAGAAAAAACGTCATTCGAGTGATTTTAAATTGATGAATTTCGAAATACCGGATCCCAGACAGAATTGCAGGGCTAAGGCCCAGTGTTTCGGAATTCGTTCGCTATTTATTTAAATGTAATACTTAATATCTATATACTACTAAAAGTAAATGGGATAACACATTAAGTTAAGTTCAATTCAGATACAAACAAGATTATTAACTACTGAGCTGGGAATTTCAATTTCAATGCGATAACTAATTAAGTTAAATTAAATTACATATAAGAACTTCTGTGTTTCATTGCACAATATTTCATTTACATGTTGGCGATATAATTGTAAAATCATTTTGGCATTGAATGCCTTGCTATCAGCCTAAATACTCGTACATACTTAGTGAATAGACAAGTTTATTTGACTTTAAAATTTTCCGCATTTTTTTTTTTTTATTGAGACAATCAACACATAGGGTGTGTACTAATGCTGAGCATTGTGTTGAATGGAAGGAAGATTGATAGGTGGGAGGGAGGAGGAGAATGAGAGAGGGAATGCAATCACAGGACAGCGATAAAGGGATAGACATCCATTGTGGCAAGTGTTATGCCTTTACCACAATGAACTTCAGTTTATCAGTGTCGACTATGACCGCATGTAGCGCCAAAGGCCAAGCTTTTCGCATCCACTCATGTTGTGCGTGTTATAGGACTTGCCACAATGGCTGTCTATCTCTTTGTCGGTGTCCTGTGTGATTGCATTTCCTCTCTCATTCTGCCTCCTTCTTCCTCCCACCTATCAATCTTCCTTCCATTCAACACAATGCTTTGCATTCATAGGGGTACACCCTTTGTGTTGAATGTAGGTAAAAAAAAAAATATATATTGTATTTACTTTCAACAGGAACGAAGTGGGGATTTACTTGAATACAAATGATGAATATAAATGTCGAGTACTTCTGACAAATACGTCCCATCACTAACTATTAATAAACGTACAGATATAACTTTTTTTTTATAATGGGTGATTAAGAAATAGCTTTGTTCATATGCTAAGTATGTTTATAAATAATGATAAATTACAATTAAATTTAAGAAAACAGTGTAATGAAATATAATGAACCCTTACTGGTATGCCTTTAATATCTTTCAGATGAAAAATAAATAAAAATAGTTTCAGATACCCTTACATTGTGTGAAGTGCTTTTGTTTTAATTTAAGCTTGATTTGCGCACCTTGTACAATTTTTCTCTCTCAGGCGTCTTCAGTTCAACGTACATATTAACAAATTCAAGTTCATAAACATGTTTTGAACACAACAACTGCAACGGCTATTACTCGCAAACGAATTCAGATACAAACAAGATTATTAACTACAGAGCTGGGAATTTCATTTAGTCGTACTTAAGCTTTTATAGTGTTCGTTGCTCATTTCAACTAAATTTTGGGATAAACATTTTTGAAAACAGGTGCTTATCTTTGAATTTAAGAATTCATCAAAAATATTGCATGTTATTAAAAAATCGAAATCACATTCATTTCAAATAAATTCGGTAATAACATATAAGTATGATTGTTTTATTGGATAAAGTCAAGGTTAAAATGACAAACTTGATCACGACAATTTCTGTGAAGCCGAATTATTCTTTAAAGAATAGCTTAAATTTATATTTTAATAGTTGTGAAGTGCTACATTAGAATGCGTGATTAACTTTTAAGAATTACTTGTAAAATCCAACCTTGTGTATTCTCATTCGGAAAACAAACCTACATAGATAAACTTATGGCCTCAGCTTAAAAGAGATGATTAATTTTTTTTTATTAATTCTAAAATTGATTTAAAAAAGAATTTATTTTAAATAATTTAGCATAGAAATAAAAATATGAAGAATTATGTTTTGGTAAATTTTAAAGAGGCTCTAATGTGTGAATTCTGCATTACTAATTTAAATATTTCTCCAAGAAATCTATAGATTACGAAGTCAAAATAGGACTTGCTCCTTCTTATTTTGACGAATTCTGCATTACTAATTTAAATATTTCTCCACATACTTATCTAAAATTGGTAAAATAAGAAAGGAGTATACTATTTGTAGTTCTGGTACTCATTAGACAATGCGCTATATCATGCGGCAAGATGGAGCCTATTTTCACTCATGCATACGAGTACATCATCCGTTTCCATTATTTAAAATAAACTTGAAAGTGATTAGCAGGGACCTAAAGTTGAAAGTGCTAACCCAAAGCTATTCTGAGCAATAATGTAGCATAAATATGTACGTACTTGTGATGTCATTAACACCAGAGAATTGGAAATTTAATTTAAAATTCTTGTAGAAATTATAAAAAATAGATTGACCGGCACTAACCAGAAAAAGCTGTGTTACTTCTTGAATTGGCAAATTGCTGAAAAGTCATTAGTTGTTCTTATCTACTTACATATCTGTGACCTTTTGACAAAACAACCAATATCTACCCTATAGGGCCAAACCAATCTAGTCAATCAAAATTACTAGTTTTTCAATTAATAACGCAACATCTAGTTTTTAAAGTGACCCTTGCAAATTTAAAGCAAACACTCATATCTACTTCTCCCTATTTCTTTTTCCCTCCTATCAATCTACTTTGCAATCAACACAATGCTCTGCATTCATAGATGTACCCAATATCAAAAAAAAAAAAAAAAAAAAAAAAAAAAAATACCTACTATACAGTGAAAATATTGTCTTTTAATTCTAATCTACTTTACAATATTTTTCTCTTATGTATGTGGATTTTGAAATGTCATAAATATCACTGATGGATATGAAAATGAAATAAGTATGTCTAATTTACAATTAAATATTAATGGTATTTATTTATTTATTATTTATTTAATAAAGTAATTATTGCTAGTAGAACAACAAACCTTTTTAAATTATAGTAACTACAAGTCACGAACTGAAAAATGCATTTCATTTTTAGTTACAAAAATAAACAATTCGATCGGTCTACAAACAATTCCAAAAAAATGTACCTTTGAACTAGTCGAAATTTGATTGGTTTACAAACTATTCCAAAAACATCTATCTATCAACTAACTAGTTGAAAATTTATGCGAGCCTGAACAATTGACTTTCGCCTAGGACTACACTATGTATATTAAAGAAGCCAGTTCGCGATAAGGAAAGGTTGTGGTGTTCAGTAAACCAGTAGATTAACAAACTTTAAACCAGTTGGTTGCCCTACAGGGTATTTATGAGATTTCATCTTTTCTTTTAAATTGTACGTGCTTTTGCTTTTCCAATCTCAATATATCTTTTAGTTCAAAAGTTATACTTAGCTTAAACTAAATTCCGAAACGATCGTCTGATCTGCCTGTGAATTTAACGTTCATGGAAGCCTGTTTAAAAAAAATAAAAATTCGGAAAATAATTTTTCATATTAAACATAAAAACAAACAAATTTTAAACTAAAATTACTAAAAATTTCGAGATAAAAGCAGAAAAATTGTATGAAATTTAAAAGAAAAGATGAAATCACGTATGTGGAAATATGTATGTTGCTTTGTCAAAAGGCCACAGATATACTGTTTGAGGTAGTAAAGTGGATGCGATAAAGCTTGGTCTAGGCCCTCTATGGGCGGTTGTGCCAGTAAAAGAAGAAGAAGAAATAAATTGTTTGGGAAAACAATAAAACTCAAGGAATACAGAATTCAGAAATTAAACATCCAAACTATTAGGAGATTTTAAATACTTTCCTTAAATAAAATATTAAAATGATTATATCAAAGGTACAACTTACTTATAAAGTTATATAAAGACTTGTTGTTATTCAAATGTATAATAATAATTTTTATTATTTAGAAATTTTCCATATTACATGTCAGCATTAAAATTTTCTAATTATATAATTTGTAAGCATATTTTGAAACTTTAACAATGATTCTTGATTCCTAATTTTATTAGGCAGTTTAACGCCGCGATAAATTAATTAATTTTGACTAGTTGTTTTGGTTTGGAGTTTTTAAAAATGAATGAATTGCTTAAATTATAATTTGGTTTGTGCTATATCTGCGAAGTACTGTGAAGGAAAATGTTAGAAAATCAAGGTTCTAAAATTAATTAAGTATTTGTTTTGCGGAATCGGTAACATGTGACGAAAACATTAAAGATGCACAATAGGAGAAATGTATTTCAATAATTTTTAATTATTATTACATATTAATTATTATTGAGCGGTACAAAGCCAGTTTTTCGTTACTATTCAGTTATTTTCTAAGCCTATTTAATATATTTACTTTTTATTGTTTGAGGGGTGGGAGCAATGTTTGAAGTGGGATACGATGAAATAACAGATGAGTTTTTTTTATTATTATAAGAAGCTTGCTATTACCAGTAAGAGTAAGGAGGCCTTCGACAAAGAATATAGCATAAATTTATAATCAATATACATCATAAAATGGCTAATCTTTGGCAATTGTTATCATTACTATACTACTGTGGGCAAAAAGTTGTAAAACTTTTTAATTTAAATTTTGCGCGGAAACCCATTCATCAAAATGACTGTCGGTGACATATGTGCCAAATGTCACATCAAAATAATCATTAGTGTTTAGTATACGCTTGTCTTTCTGAAGTACAAAAAGTGCATTCGGCGATTTTCACAATGAGTGAAATTATTCAACAAAGAAGTTCCATTAAATTTTGTGTGCGGAATCAAATTTCTGTGCCGAAACGTTCAGAATGTTGCAAAAGGCCTTCGGTGATAATTGTATGTCGCGAGCAAGTGTTTTTGATTGGTACAAATTGTTCAAAGATGGTCGAGAACGCGTTGACGACGAACCACGTCCAGGAGGGCCATCAACATCAACTGATGATCAACACGTCAATAAAATCAAGGAATTGGTGCTCGAGAATCGACGATTAACAGTCAGAGACCTTACTAGCAACGTTGGAATACCGGAAGGATCAGTGAAAACCATTTTAAAACATCATTTGGGCCTAAGAAGAGTGAATGCACGATTGGTTCCAAAATCACTGCATTGGTTTTACGGGACCATTTTGCCAAAAATTCGACTGATATCGTTCCGCAACCACCCTATTCGCCTGACTTAGCACCGTGTGCACCGTGTGACTTTTGGCTATTTTCTAAACTCAAAAAACCGCTTCGTGGACACCGTTTTGAGTCAATTGAAGACATTAAACATGGATCGCTAAGCGCATTGAAGTCTATTCCGGAAATTGACTTTAACAACTGTTTCGAGAATTGAAAAAAACGTTGGCACAAGTGTATTGGGAATGGGGGGGCTTACTTTGAAGGGGACGAAATAGATTTGGAAGAATGAATAAAAAAATTTGAAATTATGAACAAAGTCTTACTAACTTTTGCCCACAGTAGTAAGAACAATTATTTCCTAAATTCATATTGGTAACGTGACAATAAATGCAAGCTTTTGAACAGGCCCTGATGTATGTACTTATTTGATGTTATAAAGGGTGGTCTAATATATAATTATTAAATTTTGAATTTGAGCTATTGTTCATTTTAAGTTTAGCAATTCTAATATCATAATCACAAGGGTGTCACGATTCTAGCATACGAAATGGGTCCATATACGCTTGAACAACTTTGGGAAATACTAAAAATTTACTTAGAAAATGGTGAATCTTCTACCGACAATGTAAGAAAATTACATAACTAATTCGGTGTGAATTTGCGCACAACCGAAAAAATTGCTGCTGTTGCTCAGAATGTACAAGAAGAACCAACCATATCAACTCGCCATGGTCCTCAGGAATTGAACATTTCACGCACTTCTTTGTTGCGAATTTTGCATAAGGATCTCAATATGAAGCCGTATAAAGTTTAATTGGTACAACAACTGAAGCCAGAAAATCCATGCGCGATTGTTGACGGCCATTTTTCTTTGAAAATGTGGAAGGATGATGCGTTACAGTGAATGGTATGCGCCACCCACCACACAATGTTAACTCATTCGCGGTGCCACACAAGCCGTGCAACAATTGATATTTTACGTGGGAAATTTTAGAATCGCGTTATTAGTCGTTTTGGTGATGTCCATTGGCCACCACGCAGTTGCGATTTGACTCCGTTGGTCTATTATTTGGGAGGTGTTAAAGATAAGTGTTACGCTAATCATCCAGCAACGATTGAGGCTCTTAAGGTTAAGTACAGTTCCATACAGTCTAAAATGTACTGGCAAATTGAGTTGATCGTATGAGCTACTGCAAGGCCAGCCGAGGAAGTCATTTGAATGAAAGAGTGTTCCGCAATTAACCGGAAGAATTGCACTTTCGAATAATAAAAACCACATTGAATAAAAATTATTCGTTTCTTATTTACACCAAGATCAAATTACAAATTATATATCACTTAAACCACCACAATGTATCACTCTAAGATTAAAAGTGTGTATGAATCAAATATTTATTTTGAATCAAATATTTATTTTAAAAACTATAGTTCGATAAAGCTTGTGTATGGATTAACCTTGGTTTTTTTAGTCGTTAAATGAAAACCGGCTGGGATTTTTCTACTTAAAAATACAATTGGTTCTCCCGAATCGTATTTTTTTCTCTTCATCTTTCTGAATCTGTGCGGGGAGACATCAACTTTGCTTACTCCATATATTGTATGGGTTCCAAGGGGATCTAATACGAACCTATACACATTTATACCTGTGCCTGCACAAAATTATAAAATTTTCTTTACAAAATATTCATGCAGATTACTTGAACATGACCAACAAATAAATATGTATATATAATACCGTATAGTATAAGTAAATACCGCTGAAATATAACAACATATTATCATTATTGCAGTAACTGGGAAACCCACCTGCTTACGTCATTAGGTGTGCACTACGAGTACATTTATCTTGGGGTAAATACGCAAAAAATTATTATTACCAATTTAAAATCTCCATAACTGTTACGAGTTTTGTGTAGACCAGTTTACGAGTATTATAAAGAATTTTTATTGTTGTAAAGCTAACATGTTGATTTTATTTTTTCCGAAGCGATTGATGTGATTTTAAGTAAATATTTATACAATATTTAGTTGTACTATGTATATAAAGTACGAATATGTTGCGTTTTTGTTTATCAATAGTGTTGAGTATACTCATTCTGTGTTTATAGTCCATATGTACTCGTATGCATATAAAAAGTTGAAATAAGGTTATTTTATTTATATGAATGAAATAAATTTTCGGGTATTTTTGTGTGACCACAAAGAAAAGTGATTTATTTAAATGGACAGCAGCAAAAACAGGCATGTTTCTTAGAAACGGCATCTGATGCGATTCCCTCATGATCAAAAACCTTTCATTTGTGATGCATGGGGAAGGATTTTTATATTAAGAATTAAGAATGTGTACCATTATGACGTCGTCAGAATTTTATGATTTTCTGCACTAATTACTCGATATGGTAGAATTAATTTGAATATCGATCGTTGCCTTTACATATCATTGTGTTATATGTACCTACAATTAAACTAAACAATTAAAAATATTGTTTCTTTGTGTTGATTGGAAGGAAGATTGATAGGTGGGAGGATTGTCATAAATAAGTGGTGAGTGTTTAGAGCTATAATTTATTAAAAATTTAAATTTTATGATTTAGTCAGCTTAATTCTAAAGTAAACGACTTTGAATTTTTTCTCCTCCCTCTAGGTGCCATAAAAAAAAATTTTAATGGCTCTATACCAAAATATTTTCCTAAAGATCAAATACGCTTTACCGATTTTGCTGTGGAGTATAAGTGATTAATTACTTAGCACAGTTCGACTTCGCCGCCGCACGAAATATGACAGTTAGTAGCACCAGATTCCAACCTAAAGATATTCATAAGTCCACTTGGCTGTCCCCTGATCAAAACACACGAAACCAGATTGATCACGTTGTGATCGACGGAAGGCACGCTTCCAATGTACTGGACGTACGCACAATACGTGGTGCAAACATCGACTCAGACCACTACTTGGTTGCAGCCAAGGTCTGCACACGTATATGTGTAGCAAATCGCGTACGGATAAGTACAAAGAGAAAGCTGGATGTCGAAAAGCTACAATCACAACAGACAGCCAAAGTCTTTGCCAACCAACTTGCACTTCTCCTTTCGCAAAACACCCCTCAACTTGATGATATATGCGCGCAGTGGACGCACATTTCCCGCTCTATGCGTACGGCTGCCGAAGAGGTGCTAGGCTACCACCGTCGACGGAGAAATATGTGGTACGACCAAGAGTGTCGCGATGCTACTGAAGCAAAAAACGCAGTCTACAGAGCCACCCTGCAGTCAGTTGCAACGCGAGCTGCTAAGGAGCGATACAGAAAGTTGAGGAGGGAGGAGAAAAATATTTTCAGGTGCTAGAAAAGAGATGAAGAAAGACGCGAGTTCAATGATATCGAAATGTTGCGGGACAACGAGGTCCGAAAATTCTTTGAAAGAATGAGACGCCTGACTGATGGTTTGAAGACCGGGGCCTCTTTCTGCAAGGATGAAGACGGAAATCTGGTGACAGATATCCAGGGCATAATGAGATTTCGCAGCTGCTTAATGGAGATGACGGCAATAATCCCGCCAATGCGGAATATACTCCGGAAACCCCAATCACTGACGGCGTTGAAGTACCACTGCCTGACTATGAGAAGTTCTTAACAGCCATTGCTCGGCTGAAAAACAATAAGACTGCAGGTGCAGATGGCCTGTCTTTTGAGTTGTTTAAGACCGGAGGCGAAGAGCGCAGAATATGGTCGGATGAAAGCATGCCAAGTGATTGGAACCGCAAACGTTAATCCAGATGAGGGGTTGGAGAATCATCAAACTGAACTATGCAAGGCTTTTCTTTTGCATAAATCAGCACATAAACAATTTCAAAACATGTTCGTTAATAATTCCTATGACCACGCCTGTAATGTCTGCGATAGACTCTGGTTTTTGCAAGATTACTAAACCTAACCTGAAAACCCAAAACGCAAACGTTCTGAAGAAGTAAACTTCTATAGGTCGTCCCACTGACGCACACAATTTTTTTTCAATATTGTTTTTATTATTCGAAAGTACGATCCTGCCGGTTGAATGTCCTCAATGTCTATAAGTCCAACATCCGACAGAATTTCTTTTATTGGCCTGAATTCTATAGAGTTAAGATTACATCTGGTATTTGATGGTCACCAAGATGCCACAGCATATTTTTTCAATAACATATAAATTAAAGAGTTGGGTATTTCTTCAATAGCCTCCTCAATCACGTCCTAAAAAAATAGAATATAACTGAATAATTAATTGCATTGCCCGGTTGCTTAAAGCATAAATTATATTCTTTCCGAATGAAATTAAGCGAGGTTTACTGTAGTGTAGGACAGATAGTAATATATTAATTAAAATGTTTCTCTTATGTTTACAGTTTTCACAAGATGGTGCTCCAAAAAACCTTGAAATATTGTATTCTACTCTTTCACCTTGCCACAATTTTTGTGTATGTAACTGCAGCTCCACAGCAATCTAATCCAAGTGTAGATGACCTCATTAGTGATATTTTTAAAACAAATCCGAATGCAGCCCAGCAACAATCACAAAATCAGCCTCAACAACCACAACAACAAGCACAATCACCTCAACGAGGCGGCTTTGATGCCATTGTAACACCAGTGCCCAACGATCCTTCTCAACCTCAAACTCAATTTAATTCGATCAGCGGCCGTGGGACATGCAATTGTGTGCCGTATCATTTATGTGATCCCAACACTAATACTGCTATTCCCAGTGAAGATGAAACTTTTGATGGTTTTGGTCTCATCGATATACGTTTCAACGATGATGATCCAGTGTGCGATCATTACCTTGATATTTGCTGTGCAGGCAATCGCACGCGGGATGTTAGTATTACACCAACGCCTCAAGAGAAACGTCCTAATCGCCCTACTGGCTGCGGAATACGAAATCTTGGTGGCATCGATTTCAATATTACATTCGCCAACGATAATGAGGCCGGCTTTGGCGAGTTTCCTTGGACAGTTGCACTGTTGCATGCCCAAAACTCGAGCTACTTCTGTGCTGGTTCGCTTATTCATCCACGTGTTGTGCTGACAGCCGTACATTGCGTAATCAATCGTCCGGTAACAAGCTTCTTAGTCCGTGCGGGAGAATGGGATTCACAGACGACAAAAGAACGTTTACCCTATGAGGAGCGTACAGTGCAACGTGTTTTAACACATCCGCAATATAATCCGCGAAATGTTGCAAACGATTTCGCTTTGGTTATACTCACTCAACAAGTAACATTGGGCGATCACATAAATGTCGTATGCTTACCGGGACAAGATGCCGCACCAGCGCCACGCACCACATGCTTCTCTACCGGTTGGGGCAAGGACATATTCGGTGCGAAAGGGCGCTACAGTGTAATAATGAAACGTGTACCTTTGCCTATTGTTGACTTCATTACTTGTCAAAATCAATTACGCAACACAAGACTGACTCAGAAATTTGCGCTCGATCGTTCGTTTATATGCGCTGGCGGTGAGCGTGACCGGGACACATGTCAGGGTGATGGCGGTGCACCGCTGGTTTGCCCCATTGGTATACCTACGGAGAACCGTTATCAACAAAGCGGAATTGTTGCTTGGGGCATCGGCTGTAACGATAATATACCGGCTGCTTATGCCAGTGTCGCAGTAGCACGCAACTGGATCGATGAGCAAATGTTGACAAATGGCTTTGACATAACTTCCTATTCGTCATGAGTATGAATTTAAATTTAAATTTCAAGTATATGGAATAAAATTTATGTAATACATTATATATGTGGATGTCTTTTTGTATTTAGGCTTCAAGGAAGAAAAAGTATTGTGATCTGAATTTGAATAATGATATGATATTGACTATGTTGGAAACACCAAAACTCTTATATCAGATACGAGTATGTCAATGTGACAATATATTATTATTAGTAATCTTGATACATTCAAAAATGTTCACTCATGGTAAAGTTTTGGAAACTGTAATTGTATAAATCAGACCCCTGTTACTGTTCCACAGTAGTACTTAGTTAAATATTAAAGAATCTTAATTTAAACTTAATTTGCCATTTAAATTTTCTTTTAGATGGATATTGATTTTTATTTATTATTTAATCAAAATCTTCACAGTCGATAAATGACAATAACAATAACAATAGCAAACTTAAGATATGTTCAGATTTGAATTCTATTAATATTATTTAAAAATATAGTATACCATAAATATAGAGGTAGACTAACAACAATAGTAATAATAAAACTAAAATTTTTGCAGGTTTTGGGCATAAATAAATGAAAATTTCTCGGCGATATTGATTCCATTTATTCTTCTTTCAAATGAAATTCAAAATCATTTCCAGTTCCGTCATTTTTGAAAATGCGAACATATGCCCACTTGACGCCAAATTTCCAGATCGCCATATAGGGCAAATAATACATCAATTTATCGTTAAACCATAGACGGAAATTCAAATACCAACGTACAATGCTATATTTATGCATATAAGTCACCAGAAATAAACCATAGCTAACTAGGAAACGATCCCACCAACTCAAATCGTAGTAATATTGTTTTTGTGTCGGGTCAAGAACAGTTCCCGGACGATGATCGAAATCGTAGTACTCATAACCTTTTACATAAGCCAAACGCTTTGTAAAGAATAAAAATGATCCCACTGTAAGCATCGTATTGACAGGCCACAAGCCATCAATTAAGGCCTTTGTCATTCTCTCAAAATCAGCATTGGTATTCTCTAACGCAGGCTCGAACACCTTCCTCATTACAATGTCCAATCGCAGTTTTGTTTCAGCCCAGTTACGACCACAAATATTGTATTCATCCTTTATGCCTAATAAATAGCCCAGAACTCGCCACATATGTGAAGTGCCTTCAAGGAAACCATCATCGTAGAGATGAATACGCGATGCTCCCATTGTGAGAAAACCAATAAATCCAAATTGTGTTATTGCTAAATCCTTTTGTGTTATCTGACCTGAACCCAGTTTACTGCAGGCACGACTAGAACGCGAGTGCAGCTTACGTACAGTGCGCAAGCTAGTCCAAAACTTTGAAGTTTTCGGTGTGGGCGGATGAAAATACCATGCAGTGGTATGAAAACTATAAGGAAATTATTTAATTAGTTTCAGAATCAAATTATGGTAATAATTTTCTACATACATTGTGCGTACATATCGCCTATACGCGCTAGAGTCTGTCGATGATTGTCGTGTACAGATAAGCACACGTAATATGGACGGTACTGCTAGGACGGCTACAAGTCCCGAAAGCATTCCAGATGTGAGCACAAAGCGATATTTACTCATGTACGTTTGACCTCTGCAAGTGAGAATAAATTTTAATGGAAACTCTTCAATCCTTTTCATCAAAAACAAATATCAAATGCAAATTTTTATAGCACCTGACCGGCCTTGGCACAGTTTTGATAATACGTAAATTCTCAAATGAAAAACACCTAAATGTAATGTAAATAAATAAACAAATTTTAAACTTAGTTACTAATAAATCTAAAATAAATCTAGTGTAAAAGTTGTAGAAAAATAGCAGAAAATAGTAATAGAATATAAATAATACTTAGTAGTAAATTTGCCTCCTGCTGGACGAAACTACATCAAAATCAACCATCTTCAACACCGAGCAGAAATTCCCTGTACAAATCGCAAATTTCAAATTGTTATACTTAAGCATAACACTGTAAGATTTGTTTCTAAAGACAATATAAAAAAATTCATTTATACAAATACACTTGATCCTCGTTTTACACGGTTGATCTATCCGTTCCTGACATAGACATAGATTATATATATAAATATAAAATCCTGAAATGTGGTCCAAGTAACGTAAAATTATACTATTTTACCATATATCTTTTTTTTAACAATTTGAATAAATTAGTTAAAAACTATATTAAAGCAATTAACATTAATAATATTATTAAACCTCAAAGTAGCACAAAGCTTTGTTAAGGCCGTTTGGAACAGATATTGTATGTGTGTTGCAAGGCGAACTGGAATTTAAATTTTTGTGTCGAAACTAATCGTTTTCCCAATTGCCTAATACCATTAAAAATCATTACAATTAAAAATTTATAACTTATTTGCACGACCAATTATCGAAAGATCTAACCTTATTCCATCGTACCAGTTTGGTTTCAGGGCAAAGCATTCAACCACTGAACAAGTACATAGAATCACAAACATAATTGAAAAATGCTTTGAAGATAAAAAAATTTGCTCTGCTGTATTCCTCGATTTTGCACAGGCTTTCGATAAAGTCTGGCACGCAGGATTAATTAAAAAATAGGAACTATGCTCCCAGCCAACTACTGGAATCATACCTATTCGATAGATTTTTCCGAGTAAAATATGAAAATCAGTATTCTGAACTTAAGCCCATCAAAGCGGGAGTCCCACAAGGCAGCATACTCGGACCAATTTTGTATTTACTTTATACATCGGATATAGCACCTCTAGAAAATGCTACTATAGCCACATTTGCTGATGATACTGCTGTTCTTGCATTCGCAAATATGGAAGCTGAGTCAACGCAACAACTCCAGAATGCTGTTAATGAAATAGCAAATTGGACAGTAAAATGGAAAATTGCTTTAAATCATTCAAAATTTACCCATATAATCGTACATACCTGGTATCAAAATACCATACTCAAACAATGCCAAGTACCTAGGCATGGCCTTGGACGCCAAGCTCAAATGGAAATAGCACTTTACTTTACTTTACTTTACTTTTTTGGCACAACAGCCCATGGAGGGCTAGGCCGAGCTTTTCGCTTTTCGCATCCACTCATGTTGTGCGTGTTATATTTGCACATGCATGGAAGGGACCTACAGTTTAATGCCGAATCTGAACGGCGAAGTGAAAAGCTTTTCATAGCAATTTTTACTATTGTAGGTTTGCCATTGCCTGCCCAGAAGTGGTGCCGTGTAGAAAAATTATTTTTTCTACTTTTTTTTTTTTTTTTGATTTTGCCTGCGCCGAGATTCGAACCCCGGACACTCTGCGTAGCAGTCCAACGCACTACCACTACGCCACAGCGACCACTTGGAAATAGCACATTAAAATTAAAAAAGGCTGAGCTTGAAATCAGGCTGCGAAATCTCCGATGGCTCCTAGGCAGACACTCTACTCTGTCTGTACATTGTAAACTTTGTATATACAAACAAATACTAAAACCTAATTGGTTATATGGAGCGCAGCTTTGGGGCTGTGCTAAGATAAGTAATGTAAACATTATCCAACGTTTTCAAAACAAATTGCTCCGCTCTATAGTCAACGCCCCGTGGCACATAAGAAACAGTGACCTGCACCGTGACCTAAATGTGACTACTATAACTGCAGAAATAGGAAAATTGGCAAGATCTCATCATGAAAGACTACGCCAGCACTCGAATGAAGAAGCTGTAAAGCTACTGGATACAAGAAACTTGCGGAGACGATTATATCGCACTAAGCCTTATGAACTGGTGGAGCACACTCAATGATGTTCTTTAGAATTTATTGACACATTCTCTAAGCATTCAATGTAAACAGCTCGTTGGTCACATATAACCAGTCGCTGTGATAGGAAATGTGGCAAATTATTAACTTACTATTGTTAATTATTATTATTGCATTTCAATAAAAAAAAAAAAAAAAATTGATATAAATTTCCACGACCGTGTGTTAAAAATGTCATTGGGAGATGATTAAGTATCTGTGCGTAAAAAAAACGTGTAAAACGAGGATCAAGTGTACAACAAAAAATGGTATAGTAAATTAGGCTGATAAAAACTTAATATTTTATGTAAAAGTCATAAAATTTTAAACACCCGTTGAATGTAAAAAGGTTTGTTATTTTCGATGTTGTGTAGGGTATATGAAGTAAGGCAGCCCCAGAATTTTTGATTGTACACGGACATTACCGTAAAAAATACGGCAAGGTGCACAGTTTTGGGAATGTATATTAAAATATTTATTTAATTCAGTCTATAGAAAGTTCTTACGACTATATAAAAAGTTGAATTAAAAAAAGCGAATAGCTTTATCTTAAATCTTTAAATGCTAACACTAAATTCAATAATGGCAATATAATTATTGCAAAATCGAACACAGCTTGTGATTGGCTTGGCTCATTGAAAGCATAAGTAGTCCTGTGCGTTGAATTGATTAACAATCGATTTTGCCTTAAATCTCGAGGCAGAATATAAAAATTAAATAAACTGGTTAATTGTACACAAGTTATATTGCAATTAATGACATCGAAAGAAAAACGTTTGCCGATGTGTGGTAAGAGGGAAGGCAATCATTCCAATGCAACTTGTACAATGCAAATTTACTAAATACGGATTCCAGATCAAAACGCACTAGTCCAGGCGACTTCTAACTAATAAGATGTAAAGCGATTTCAATGTTAGAAGGTCAATCAAATCCTCTGTGTTTCTTCTTATAAAGCCAATCATAGCGAAAGATTTAGAGACAACGTACTATAATTGATATGTTTGAAAAATAGGAGTTTCGTGTCAATAATAATTCCTAAAGTAAGGTATAGTGAATATTATTAATACAATAGAAACGGCAGTAGAAACACAAACAATACACCTAAAAGCAGAGTTGGATGGTATTGATTATTTTGGGAATTAAATTCCACGTTTATTCCAGTTACAACGTTCTTTGGAGCACAAAATATCTGAAACTTTAGTATTATTTAAAAAAAACAAAAAGGAATCAAAATTAAAAAATCATGGAAGTTTTTGATGTATGGCTCAAAATAAAGGCAGTTATGCAGATGGATACGCTTAATCATACTCAATCATGGCTTTAGCAAAGTGCTTAAAGAGCGAACGTGCTCGAACTTAACAAGTCACTTGGTTTTTTCACTGTTGTATATAGGTTTCAGAACATTAAGCCACTAACAGAAATTTAAAATTTTTTGTAGTAAGTAAATTAAGTTTTTTTTCTATAGCATTTTACGGCTTAAGTTGTCGCTGAGGCGTACTGGTAATGCGTTGGACTGCTACGCAGAGTGTCCGGGGTTCGAATCTCGGCACAGGCAAAATCAAAAAGTAGAAAAAATATTTTTCTACACGGCACCACCTCTTGGCAGGCAATGGCAAAACTACAAGAGTAAAAATTGCTATGAAAAGCTTTTCACTTCGCCGTTCGGATTCGGCATTAAACTGTAGGTCCTTTCCATTCATGTACAAATATAACACGCACAACATGAGTGGATGCGAAAAGCGAAAAGCTCGGCCTAGGCCCTCCATGGGCTGTTGTGCCATTAAAAGTAAAGTAAGTAAGTTTTACGGCTTAAAAGTTTTGTATTCTTGAATTGTTAATATTGAAAAACAAGTTTTCTGCTTATCATGAAAAACAAAATAATTTCACTATTTGAGAACACCCAGTCTATTCAGCTCCAAGTACTTAAGAAAATCATACTTGTTTGCTGCTGTATGCTGATAAAAGACTCACGACCAACACCTTGACAGAAGGGGTTGAGTTGAAAATTTTGTTCAATAACATCACATGATTTATTATAGTGATACTTAGTATAGTGATAGGAAAATAATTGTAAATGTAAAAATGCTGATGTTGATGGAAACTGATATAAAACTAGTTATTAAGTTCGGTCGCAGTCGAACTTCATATCTCCTGCACATAATCTGAAAAATACTCATTTTTGCGGTCAAGGATTTAAATTTAAATGAGTTTTGGATGATTTCATTTTTTATCAGCTTAAAACACTATGGTTATTTCAGGTGTATGGGAGATAGGCGTGGCTATTGTCCGATTTTGATCATTTTTACAAACAATTATTTTAGTGCCCTAAAATGATTCAAAATTTTCTTGCTTACTTTTTAATCTAGTTATCGTTTACACGGAAGACTGACATGGCTAAATCGACCCCGCTATGCACGCTAATCATTTGAATTCATATAAGTTACGTACAATGCCCAATTGTGGGCGTAACAAACAACTGTTACTCGATCAAAACCAATATAACCTGTACGCAGAATGTGAAAGAAAAAATGAATTTTTTTTAATAAATCTCAGTTTTAAAAGCATACGAATTTAACATTCTTCAATAGTAAAACGATAGTTTACTAAAAGTACTAATCCACATGTAGTACATACATACATATGTATATAATCCAATTTATAATAATTATAACGAACCAGATTCATCATTAGGAATTGAATAAACCAGTACTAAAAAAATATACATCTTCGAGTATACTATATGCCCATATATAGATGCAAGTATGTACACAAACATTTATATGAAATAGATGTGCATACATACATATGTACCATATATACTATACACAAACATTCGTGTGTATGTTTCTCCATATGCGTTCAGCGTGAAAATTTACTTTAAGTGAATAAACTAATAAAAATATAGATGCATATGTAAGTATGTACATATATTTTGGCTTGGTCTAAACGGTTGCACTCTACACACATACATATGTATGTTATATAATTATACATGTAATCATGTACAAAGCTAAACTTTACTTTACTTTTAATGGCATAACAGCCCATGGAGGGCCTAGGCCGAGCTTTTCGCTTTTCGCATCCACTCATGTTGTGCGTGTTATATTTGTACATGAATGGAAGGGACCTACAGTTTAATGCCGATTCCGAACGACGAAGTGAAAAGCTTTTCATAGCAATTTTTACTCTTGTAGGTTGCCATTGCCTGCCAAGAGGTGGTGCCGTGTAGAAAAATTATTTTTTTCTACTTTTTTCTTTTGTGTTTGATTTTGCCTGTGCCGAGATTCGAACTCCGGACACTCTGTGTAGCAGTCCAACGCATACATAAATTTAAGAATAATACATATATGGAAAAATATCTATGTACATATGTATGCATGATTATACACAAAGTAAGTCTAAATACCATATTAATTTTTAGCTCATTAAGTTTTGATTGGTGTTTGCGTAACTGGGCTAAATTGTTTGAAAATCAGTGCAATGCGATGGAATGAATGCCCATAAGGACTTGATGTCATTGCTCCTTGAATAGATAGTACAATCTGTCGTCAATTCTAAAAGGTTATCTAGAAACGCAGAGCAGCAGCGCAAAACCAAATAATGAAAAAGTGACTCACTGTCTGAATAAGCGATCATTGTACCAAGACGGCAATTCCATTTCTGCGCCACTGTCACCTTCATTACAACCATCGTTCAATAGATGATCCAAGTATGCCTGTGCATCCGGGTGCTCCGTCACCTGTTCCTCTTTCTTCTCCCTTTCCCCATCAGTGTGATCGCTTCTTGTCGTATCTGAAACATACAAAAACAAAATAACAGTACAGTAAATCAAATCAAATCCACTATTTAGCGCTTTAATTAGCAATGCACAAAGCAAATGTAAACAAAATACATGTTGGGTTGTATCGGCTGCATCCATTGTATAATGGATGGATGGAAATGGTAGAGGGAAAGCCCAGGAAACACGCACAAGATTAACAAATACAATTGGAGAAAGTGTCTGTAGTGCGTGCTCTTCTTCATTTCACTCTCACACTCATCACACAACAACTCAACAAAACAAAATATGTCTCTTCTTCTTCTTCGTTTTACATACCGTTGTCGCAATTCTTGTTGTCTTTGATTTCGTTCTCCATCGATACTCTCAAGATTTCATTAAAACATTCGAATAAAACTGAAAAAAAAAAATCTAAACAATTACGAATGATTGTAATTTAGAAAAATATTTAGTTATATTTTTAGTCCGCGTTGTTAAAGAATTTATTTTGAAGATATGCACATCCAAAGCACTAGACTAAACTACTTACTAAAACTGCTATGGGGAATTGTGTTCGATGGAAAAGAGCGCAAAAAGACCTTAATGTAATGTAGCATGGGAGAGTACGAGAGAGATACAAATGTTCACATGTAAACACACACCGAATACGAAGCATAAATCCATGGCAGAATTATAGAAGGTGGTGGCAGTTGTACAATATTACAATATACACACTCACACTTTTTTGTTGTCAATTACCATAAATTTCCAAATCGACCGAATAAAAAACTAAAAATAATCAAATGATCGAAGTGGTTTTGGCAACTATGTCAGCCATGTCAGCTCTCCTACGATGAAATTAGTTGCATGTAACTCTCAAAATGGGAAGAGGGGAGAAATGGAAAAGAGATAGACAAAATTGCAGTGGTCGTTTCTCTGATATTACGTTAGTTTCATGCAACTGTTTTACTGTGTAAGAGCTTCATGAAACTTCAAACTTCATGCAACTGGTTTGCAATAAGAAGAAGACAGAGTTACTGCTAACGCCACCTGTTATATTTACGCTATGTATAAATCGAATTACTGTAAAGAAGCAAAGACAAATGTCACGCCGAAAAGTATGCAATGAAACGTACCGTGAAAACATGTTGCTATATATATCGTTGTGATTTAAATTCTTTTTTTTTAAGATTTATCTTAAACCAATAAATCCCTTAGGTCATGGTTATATTATGCAATTGTTGTTGCCCGAACACGAAGAAAAAGAGCTTTTACTCACTCTTACAGCGAACACAATATGCTGGGTGAAATGTACAGCGAGCACGCCGAGTATTCAGGGTGTCGAAAGAGTTATTCTGCAAAAAAAAGAACATAAATGTATGTAAAATACGAGGAAAACATGCAAACCTGTACATTACTATTTTCATATGCAGAATAGCGAAGTTGCGAATGTTTTTAGTTTTTAAAAGTGAATATTAAATAGGGTGTTTTTTTTAGAAGAGTGTTTTTCAAGAAGAAATAAAACGCATATAATTTAATGTTATGGCCAAGAATTTAGCTTTATTATAAAGATAAAGATTTGCCACTATGTTTTAAAAACGATTTCGGACAATTGGCCGTTGCGGCTGGTTCGAATAAATTACAGCCCAATTCAGCGGCCCAATTTTCGACCACTTTTAGTAATAACGTCCCGAATATTCTTTTCCAAGACGTCAATCGTCTCGGGCTTATCTGCGTAGACAAGCGACTTCACATAACCCCACAAAAAATTGTCCAGCGGAGTTAAATCGCACGATCTTGGGCCACGCCACAGGCCCACGCCACAGGCACACGACGATAGATAATACACTTACCAGAGTTTCCTTCAATAAACTTATTGTTTCGTTGGCTGTATGGCATTTAGCGCCGTCTTATTGTAACCAAAGGTCGTCCACATCAACATCCTCCAATTCAGGCACGAAAAAGTCATGCTAATCATATAGCATTCTCCATTGACTGTAACATTATGACCGGCTTCATCTTTGAATAAATATGGACCAATGATTCCCTCTGCCCATAGAGCACACACCAAACAGTGACTTTTTGAGGATGTAACGGCATCTCAACAATGGCTTGTGGATTATGATCACTCTAATTGCGAGAATTTTGCTTATTAACGTACCCATTCAACCAAAAGTGAGCTTCATCGCTGGACAAAATTTTCTTGTGAAAATCGCGCGAACTGAACCATTATTTTGGTAATAAATTTGCACGATTTGCAAACGTTGTTCAGGAGTAAGTCTACTTATTATGAAATGGCAAACCAAACTGAGCATAAATCAAGTGACAGCTGTCAAAAAGACCAACTCTGAAAAAAGTATTGCCAGTTTGAAAACCACACTTCTAAAAAAAACACCCTTTATATTATTCATAAAACTATTGAAGAAAAATCATTTTATTTTCATAATTTTTCAATTATATTATTAATTTCACGCTCCATATTAATAAAATCGTTTAAAGTTTTTTGGTATACCATTTAGTGTAGCCGTTGCGAACAATATAGTATTAAAAAAAAACTGAATTTCGACACAAAGCAACTCTGTTACGAACTCCAATGTAACCACTACACCGAGCACGAGAGTAAAATATGATATGTTCGTCGAACAGCGAACACCAATATAACCAGCACCTAAGTACCTTGTTATGCAGAAGGTCACGGTCACATCATGGGCATGAGTTGTTGTTGCTTCAATATAATACGAAAAATTGAGGGAGAAAGCGAGAGAGAGAGAGTACAATTTGACCGCCACGGTCGTCACCAAGTGATTTGTCATTGTTGATTTCGATATGAAATCACGCGATCAAAACAGAGTTACGTTGTGATATTATTTGCAATAATTCACTTTTACGAGCAAAATACTTAGTACACTTTTGGTGAAAATGTATGCAAAAAAAAACAAACAAAAAAAGTGCTTAAATTCACAAATTCACGGTAATATCGTTTATATAATAGTTTATATATTACTACTAATATAATAACTACGAAGTACAAGAAAGTAGTAAAAAAGTACTAAGCAAAAACGTGCTAGGGACCGGGGTTCAAACCGTCTGGCTGACATTATTTTTGTCACAGATTTGAAAAAACAAAAAGAGAGAAAAGTAAAAAGTCACATCGTCGTTCAGATCATTTGGCCG
Organism: Palloptera scutellata; assembly: GCA_958295655.1. Classification (NCBI taxonomy): domain Eukaryota; kingdom Metazoa; phylum Arthropoda; class Insecta; order Diptera; family Pallopteridae; genus Palloptera; species Palloptera scutellata. The sequence goes on from OY282450.1 coordinate 65,915,195, forward strand.
TCTGCATAACATTGCTCTAAGCAGTCTGTTGAACAGTTTCGCAATTTACAGTAAAACATGTAAGTATGTATTGTAAATGAAACAGAATTAATAATCAGCATTGGTTAATTTTACATTCGTTGAGTTTCTGGGAAAATTTGTGACCAATTTAAAAGAGCTTTTTTGATAAAATATTGGTAGGTAGCTTAAACATGTACAAAAGAGTTGTGATGGATAAGACAAAATATCGTTACCTTAATTTCGAAAGGCCCTAAATAAGATTTTTTCCACACTGATTCCATTCGAATTTGCAAAAAATATTATATATTGTTGGAAAAATATTTTAGTTACGTTCATTCTAAATAAAGGTAACAATATGTTTTTCTCGAGATTAACGGTTAGCGTAACGATACTTATTACTTACTTTGCTTTTAATGGCACAACAGCCCATGGAGGGCCTAGGCCGAACTTTTCGAACTTTTCGCATCCACTCATGTTGTGCCTGTTATATTTGTACATGAATGGAAGGGACCTACAGTTTAATGCCGAATCCGAACGGCGAAGTGAAAAGCTTTTCATAGCAATTTTTACTCTTGTAGGTTTGCCATTGCCTGCCAAGAGGTGGTGCCGTGTAGAAAAATTATTTTTTCTCCTTTTTTGATTTTGCCTGTGCCGAGATTCGAACCCCGGACACTCTGCGTAGCAGTCTAACGCACTACCACTACACCACAGCGATACCTATTACGTTTATTTATTTGCGAAGGTCCTTTCGATTTCGTACAAGGTTCAACACCTAGTTGTGTTAGCTACTATTAAATTTAGAAATTCCTATTGGAATAAAACTTAATTTCTTCACTTAAATTGGTAGGTATGAAAATATAGAATAAAAAATTAAAACAATTTTTGTTTATTGTTTGTGGACAATGCTGGTAACTGAAAGGAAACTGCCAAGTATTCGCTTGACAATGCCAACATAATAGTCGACAACGAACTGCGAACTTGTTTAGTAAAAAATAATAGGGTGCACATTGATTGTTTGCAACCAATTCGCCATTTCCGCAGTTGCCGAAAGTAATAAGTCTTCCCCCTTGGGTATAGCATACCATATTAATTATAGATTTAGCACCATCTAGAAACTCACCTCGATAATACGATTTAAAGTAAAATTGCGTAAAATGTGTCCAGTGCCATCTGTAAGTGGTAATCATGTAAAATAAGCAGTGAACAGCGCCACCTGCACGTCAGATTTCTAATCAGCTGTTACACAAGCCCAACCAAGAATTCAAACTTGTTGTTCTTTATATTTTCACAAATATTCACACACTTTTGTTCTGCAGATGTGCAGGTGGCGCTGTCCACTGCTGGCAGTGCCCACACTATTCGATTTATCGCCATCTACAAACTCTTCTCTGTAACTACATACTAACAATTGTTCTAAAGGAATGGCGTAGTTTTTTTAAATTTACAGTGCCATCTGCAAATGGTTACCACAATATATTGTGTAAAAATTACTCCTTAAAATATGCTTTAAATGAATAAGAAAAAAAATTGAATTTATCTTAAAAATCTATAAAAGCCCAGGTACTTTTATTTTTCTTCAAAATCGTTGACAATGGATATGACGAAATATGAGTAAATATGATGTGTGCTAAAATAATTTTTTGAGAAACCAACCATTTTTGATTGGTTTGGCGCTTACGATAATTTGGCAATCATGGCTCAACATAAATATTGAATGAATTCTTGAGCTAAATTTTAGCAAAATTCAAACAAATATTTTGTTCTATGTTTTTATGAACCTCATTTGATTAGTATCCTTTAATTCTGTGGAATTTTTGGCAAAACAACTTATCTCTAAACTTATCTCTAAATTTAACTTATCTCTAAATATGAAATTCAACTTTTCTTTCAAATTCGATAAGCTTTTCTTTTTCCTATCTCTATAAATCAAGTAGAGTTGAAGTAGTAGAGTCTTCAGATATCATAAAGCATAAGGAAGCACTGGGCAACAGTGCTGCAGGGTATACCATAACTTTTTTAGGGTAATTTGAGTACGCTGATGTGGGGCTCAAAATTATCAATAAAGGAGTGAGATCGAAAAAATCGGATAACTTTGAAAGACCACTGTTTTGAAACTCTTCATCTGAATGAAAAAATTCAAACAGTAGGCTTTGCGTTGGAGAAATTCTGATGAAATACAATCACATGTTTTTTGACTTGTGAATTTTCAGTTGAGTCATGGCATCGGAAGTGGAAAGACGCGATTTAGTTGTTGAATTATTTCGAGAAAATCCGCAGTGGAGCCAGAAAACCATTGCAAATAAGGCGAAAGTTGCACAAAACACCGTCTCGATGATTCTTAAAAAATTTAATACAGACTTAACAGTTGCTAGAAAATATGGTTCTGGAAGGAAATGCGGTTTCGTGTCTCCACAAAAGGCGAAGAAAGTCGTTGCTCCCGTAGAGAAGAATCCAGCGTTGTCTAATCGAAAATTGGCGGAAAAAGCGAGTTGCAGTGATTTTTTATTTCGTAAAATTAAAAAAGATGCGGGCCTTAAAACATACAAAGTGCAATCAGTACCCGACAGGAACGCTACTAAGAACTTGGTAGCCCAGAGGCGAGCTAAAAAGTTGAAGACAAATTTTTTCCAAAAATTCGATTGCTGTGTTATGAACGATGAAACATATGTGTTGTCTAAATTTTGTCAATTGCCTGGTCAAGAGTTTTACACCGCAAAGGAACGAGGAGGAGTTGAGGAAAGATTTAGGACAAAACATAAGTCCAAGTTCTCGAAGAAGTTTCTGGTATGGCAAGCGATTTGTATTTGTGGGCTAAGGAGTAAAAGTTTCGTAACAAGTGGCACTGTTAACGCCGAAATTCATGTGAAGAAGTGCCTCCAGAAGAGATTGCTGCTCTTCATTAGAAAGCACAATGCATCTACTTTCTTTTGGCCTGATCTAGCCTCCTGCCACTACGGTAAAGTAACCCTTAAATGGTTCGAAGACCAAAACATCAAATTGGTACCAAAAATCGCCAACATCATTATCATTGTGAGAACGTATCCTCCTACATAATACTAGAATATATGTATCAAATTAGTACAAACGAGAAAAACGCATTTAAAGGATATATGTAGCTTATTGTTCAACTTGCAATTTTTATTACTATTATATATAAATAATTTGCTAATATTTGTTTGCTTCAATTTTATTCTATGGCAAATTATGCTACAACTACAAAATGCTATATAACTTATTTCTGTTGGTTTTTTGTGGTGTTTTTTTTATAGATTTAATATAAATTAAAAATTACAATAATTTAGTACAATTTCAACATTATAGATTTTTCAATCAAGCGAAAACTAAAACAAAATTCGAATTTAACGCATTAAAACATTTTCGTACTAGCAATATTGAAATTTCGAGTGATTTTTAAAAATAATGAGAAAATTGTTTAGTATGCAATATTTCTTTATTTACAATAAATTTCTTTAAAACTAAGTATAATTTCTTTAAATATTAATTCAATTATTTGTGTGGCAAGTTTGTTGGGTTTTTGTTTTTAATATTTTTTGGTAAAAGCTCACAAGCTGCGCTCAGCTCAGCTCAGGTGCTTATAAATACTTTCTTGTTTTTTTAATTTTTGTATTGTATGTAATTATTTACCAAATGTTTTAATTAATGAAATTGTAAATATCAATCAATGTATGCAGTCAAAAGTATCGGGAAAGGATCATGGGAAAAATTCGTTTAAATGGATTGTTTTCATCGCGAAGTTGACAACGCTGTCCTCTATCCTGACGTAAAATTAGAAGGCGATCTGTTTGTTTAAAGTGCTCGATGTTGTCAGTTTATCTCAAGTATCTCTTTATCGCTGTCCTATGATTGCATTCCCTCTCTCATGTTCCCAATTTTTTTTCCTCCCACCTATCAACACAATGCTTGAATGTACCAGTGTTTTGAATGTATCAATAAAAAAAAGTGTGTTTTGCGATTTTTACAATGAATAAAAATATCGAACAAAGAATTTATCTCAAATTTTGTATTGCTACTGGAATTTCGTATGCCGAATTGCTGAAAATGTTACAAAAGGCTTACAGTGAATCGACTTTATAAAAGACATGTACATATGGGTGGTACTGGTACATTGCATTCAAAAGCGGTCGAAATGTATTTGAAGAATTTCCTCGCTCTGGTCGGCCAACAGCATCTTCAACTGAAGTTAACATTAAAAAAGTGAAGGAAAGGGTGACGGAAAATCATCAAAGCCATTTAAGTTTGAGAGAGATAGCCGTCGAACTTTCTGTGTCTCACGAATCAATTCTTACCATATCGACTAGTTCCGAAGGACCTGAATTTTCTTCAAAATTGTCAACGAATTTGTGGCCAAAAACTCAACAAATAACAGAAAACAACCACCGTTTTCACCTGATATGGCTCCGGCTGTCTTTTCTCTCTTTCTGAAATTCAAATTACCACTTCGAGCCACCCGTTTTCAGTCGGTAGAAGATGTAAAAGATAATTCGGAAAGGACTTACTTTGAAGGCGATACAATAAATTTTAATGAATAATAAATATTTTGTGTTTTATTGACCAATTCCCGGTCCTTTTTTTTTTGACCAAATGTATGATGTGGACAACTAGTTGCAAAATGATCTTTTGTGTGCTATCGTATGGGCGTAAAACTTGAAAATTAGGGATATTTTATACAAAAATATAGCTTTATTTCAACAACAAATTGAATGAAGAATACATTAATGAAAGTCATGCCACTCGGTAGCTATGCCTTGCCAAAAAAAAAAAAGGTCCATCTTTTGAGGCTATGAATGAATCAATCCAATTTTTGATATGTACTTTCAACCGAAGTAAAACGTATTCCATGTAAGGGAATTCTGCATCGATCGAAATAAGTGATAGTCAGACGGAGTAAGGTCTGGTGAGCCAAAACTTCCAATGGTCGCATATTCTGGTTGTTTTTCGACCATTACTCTCTTTAAACGAATCAATTGTTTTCGATACAGCTCATCCGTAATAGTTTCACCAGGTTTTAGCGGTTCATAATAGATGGCACCTCTCTGAACCCACCAAATACAGAGCACCTACCTTGGCGCCAAAATCTCCAGGGACCAGAATTCACATATTTTAATCGATGGAGTATATTTAAGGTAAACTTCCAACACAAATCAATGACTAACTTCAGCTGCATTTTTTTTTCGAAACGCTAAACTTCCTGCAAATGCTGTTTGGCATGTATGCTAACATGTTTCAGCTAAAAAATTTTATGTTGTTTACACTTCGGCAAATTGATACATAATCAAAACAAAAGTTACATGCTGTAGCTAAAACATTAAAGTAGTTACAGTATTGCCAGATGTGACTTAGTACAAGTTACGCCATCAATTGTGAAACCATCATTTTCAAGTTATACACGCAATAATAAAATTAATCAACTTATTAGAATAGTCTTACATAAAACAAGAATTAATATGTTGGTGAGTGCACGAGTACGCATGTGTGTGTGTGAATATTATTCTTTTTGTATTAAGAGGATTGATTGATATATAGATAAATATATAGATACTTTAGGTATTTAGATATATAAAAATAAAATTAAGTTTAAATAAAAGCAGTTTCAGTATTACATAAGTAAGGTATTGAGCAAATATTTTTGTAGCTTGTAGTATTAACACTAAAATTAGTTAAAATTAGAATTTGTATTCTTATTCTTAGATCTCAATGGGTTTCACTGAGCAGTGCAATAAAATAATGATAACTTTTGCGTTAATTGCCGAAAATGTTCAGGGAATTTCAGTGTAAAGTCTCTAACGCATAGAAAATTTATATTATGGTTGTAGGATCGCCATATAAAGTAAGTGAAAGATGAACAGGGCTTTTACCAGATTACGAGTACTTTCAAATATTTAAAAAAATACGTAGAACACTTTTATCATTTAGGAATTTTTCAAGACAAACTTCTCTTAATGATTTACTCGTACATTCATAAGAGCGATTTGTTTTGAATAATGCTGTAAATTATAACCAATTTTAACTTGATTATCTAAAGTGTAAAATCTGAGGGAGACTGGAAACTAAATTACTGTTAAGATAAGTAAGAACACTTTGAAAAGCAGAATATTTGAATTACCAATTGTAAAAACCGCAAAAGTCTAATCAAATCAAATTGTTGTTTTACTCAAGATTTCGAGTCCCCATTGTTCATTTAATACAAAATAGATGAATGGTAATTAAAGCTACATTGTAGGTAAGTGCCTAAATGAACACTACCAAGTAAACAAAATGCAAACGATTGATTGATTTCAAAAGATGAGTTACACCTTCCCGCAATCAGCGATTTAATTGGTGTTTGGAAGTTTACTTCACTCCAAAAAATTCAGTTAAAACAAAATTATATAAAGTTCTGGAAAGTGGGAGTTCTGGTAAAGGTCTGAGAAGAAGAAATAAATATATGTGAATTTTTTTTTCGTATGGTTTTTATTTATGGAGTAAGACTCCATTTCTTTTCTAGCAATTTTGGTACAATATACCCTACAGTGTCTTCAAGCTGAAGTTTGAAACACTATGCCTCATAATTATAGTCAAAAATAAAGTATTCTTGAACTAAACTTTATTTTAATACCACTTAAGTATTTCGTATGGGATAAAATTATAGTTTAGTTAAAGTATCTGTACTTTAAAATTTTTTTCACTATGATTATGCGCCTTTAGATTTACATAAATAGTAACTAGTAGCTGAATTAAATTTTTATTTCCCTAACTGCATTCCAATTTTTGCTATATTCCACTTACTAGTCGATGTAGTGAACATAAGCTCCATATTTGTTAATCAATTAAAAAGCAGTTCATGTGAGAGTAAAGAGGAATTTCGTTTGCTACAACCGGATAACATTTTTCGTTACTCGCCCCCATACACAAAAATGGGAAAAGTGGCCAAAAAAAGGAGCACTACTACCGCTGATGCAATAAATAGTTAGAGTACGTATACAGCGTAATTGTGATGCCAAAAATTATTAAAGGACGCACAAATTGTTAGGGTTTGTTTTGCGTTGCAAACTCGTCATGAATGCTATAAAAATAAATTTAAAAAATTTATGGCCTCACGACGACAAAGATCCGAATTGTTGCAATCTTGGCACTCTGGCAATGAATTATCTTTTTCCAATGAAAACTTCTTTGCATTGGAGGTAACTCGTAAGAAAAGAAACTTGCCACTAGTTTTCATTGTCAATTTCTTGCATGAAGAAGTCCTGGAAGTAGTGCCTGTCGCGTACCAAAGTTTTGATGTTAAAGGGCTTAAGCGGTGAGTGGCAAAAAAAAATAAATAAAAAAAGGGCATTGCAACTGAATAACTGAACTATGCAACAAATACTTGTGATTCATTAATTAAAACGAATAAATAAAACTGTTAATAAATAAAAGCTGCTACACTATAGAATATTTCACATAATTTGCCATCTGAGATTTGAGTGTCTAACGGCTAGGAGTAGAATTTTCCGTAAATATTTTATTTTGGAGTTATGTATATCTGCCCTTTAACTCCTCCATTTATGGTACTTTGTTTGTTAATTTCATGCCACTATTGGCAATGCAATGTTCGAAGGAATTAAGACCTTTGTTCCACTTTTGGACAGCAAATGTATTTTTATAAAAAACACCACATTTTTGCATATTTAATTTTGAGATAGCAATACTTTTGTCTTTCAATCCTTTGACTATGTTCGGAATTTTTAACACTTTTACACTACGGCTTTATGTACACCAAAATTTCAATTAACAAAAATTAACCAATTAATGCAGAAGTGCAATGAAAAGCCTAAAAGATTTGCTAATTACATCTGTTATCTAAATTTTACTGCACTAACTGGTGATGAGTATCAAGTATAAATCGTTCATATAATAATCTACTTAGTATTTACGTAAATTTAAACAATATTCTTAAAAATAGCATGAATTATTAATTTACAATGAGCGGAAATCAAAGCGGGAATTAAACAACAAAAATAAAATCAGAAATAGAAATACAAGTATACAGCATATGTACTAGTATGTGCCCTAAAAACTAAGCAAATACTCGTATCCTACACAGGATATACAACAATAACTACAAAAGGATATGCAGCAAAGGATATGTGTGTGCACTTAGCAGAGTTGGTTTTCTTTTTCTCTTCTCTTAGTTTCCTTCTTCAAACCTTTCCTCGTTGTCCTTTGGCAATACTACTGTTGTTGCTTACGCCAATTTATGTTGCTGTCACTACTGCTGCTGCTGCTGCCGCTTCGTCGACAGATGATGTGGATGATGTTGACGATGATGATGCGTTTGTGAAAGTTTGCAATTGTTTTCGCTGTTGTTTAAGCTGCTGCTGCTGTTGCTGCTGCTGCTGTTGTTGTTGCAATGTCAATCTCCGTTTATTATTATTCATATTACTACTATGATTATTATTGTTATTGCTTTGTTGTTGAACATATTCCAAAACATTTAATTGCGCTTCAAAAGGAAAATATTGTTGCTTCTGATGCTGATTATTGATTTCTTGATGGAGGCGATTTCTACGTAAACTTTTAGTTTTAACAATTTGTTCAACACCATCATTGATGTTATGTTGCCTTAAATTTTGTTGGTGATATTGTTGTCGATTGTATTGATGATGATGATGCTGCTGTTGTTGTTTCCAAGGTTTACGTTTTAAATTTGTGCTACCACCAGCCCATCTATTGAAGAAATATTCCATGCATTAGTTTTACAATATACGAGTATATTTTATATATATTTTTTTCATGTAATTTCGTTCATTCTTAATTATACTTTGCTATTTTTCTTCTTTTTGCTTGTGGTCCATCATAATCCATGCGACTGGAAATGAAAGAGCTTGATGATCCGATAGCAGATGATATCGCTGACAGTCCAGCTGAAAATTTAACAATAAATACACGTATAAAAAAGTACTACACATACAATTGTAAATAGAAAAACAATAAAATATGGTGCATGTATGAATTAGAAATGCATACCGGTTGTTTTGTTGTACAGCAAACAAATCATCCTTTGGAAAATTTTTAAATATTATTTTCGGCTTTTTTACAAAGAAATATTTTTTCAAATCTAGTCTAATCTCACTTGAATTAAAACATCTAAATACGAGTACATTTGATGTTCTTTAATATAAGGTTGAGTCATTGACCTCAAAGATCACATAATGGGGCAACCTTTTAGCAGCTCGATTTGAAAGTAAAATTTATTTGTTAGCAACTCCAAAGTCTCGAATTACAATTGCCAACTGTGATAAAATCAATCTGAAGGCTTGAAGTTCAATTAATTTGGCAATTTACCTTTATTATCTTTTCTGATCAAATCTAGGTTGATCTAGAAACACTTGCATGCCGCGAAACACACTCTTCAATAAGTTTCAGTGTTAAATTAAAAGAAATGAGACAGATGACTAGTCTAGCAGCAAAACTAACTCTAATATTAGGTTTAGTAATTCAGATTTAGATTTTTTCTGTTTCAGAAAAAATTTTAAATTTTTTAAATCAAAATCATTTTTTTGAAATTATTTCCAAAACCAAAGTATTTAATCCAAATAGGTTTAGACTGATGAAATTTCTATTCATTATCGCCTTGCATATTGAATGTTCGACTTCGAATTGACTAATTAAATATGTAGCTTCTTCAACACCTACTATCTATAGTAGAGCTAAAATTATTATACCACATACAAATAAATACGACTACTTATATACAAATAAAACAAAATGTACTTTTTCCTCTTCTTACCATGTTTTCGCTTGGCGCCTCGTTGCAATGGATTGTTGCTGACATTCACATTATCAACATGATGGTGCTGTCTTTTTATTGTGCAACTTTTACCGCGACAATTTTTCAATTTATCTAAAGTATCATGCATAAAAGACTTCTCGTCATTGGTGAGCGATGAGGCGCGATTTAAAGTTTCGAATGGATCTAAAATCCACAAAGAGTAAAATTAAAAAATTAGTATACTGATGTATCAGCAATTAATTATCACACTAACCAATTTTCAGATTATAGTAGGTAATGAGGCCCGTAGTGAATTCGCAATATAAATAATCATGCGTTGCATTTATGGTCCGAACACAAGAGTACGTATTGTTGTTGGCATTCATGCAAAAGCAGAATGGACTATCATTCCACAGTGGCGCCGTGCGCCAATGACTGTTGTCATGCGAGAAACAATTCATTTTCTCTGACAGACATTCCTTCTCCAGACGTGCTTTCTTTATGCGCTTACGTTCTTTTTTACGTTGACGTTCCTCTTTCAATTTACGACGCGTCTCACGTGCAATTTCTTTGGAATCAGCATAACTATAACACATAAGAAACAACAATATTAACTTGCTGTATTTATTAAAATGAAAATTGCAATCGTTTTCAATTAATTACTTTTCAGTATCAGGTTCACAATAGCATTCAGCGGCTCCTGAAAATTGTGATTTTTGCTGCTGGAATGGATCGATGGGGTATGTCCTACCGAACTGAGCATTGAATTCTTCCTTTTGCTCTCTAGAATGATTCATGTTTTTTGAGATTTTAGAACGTTCCGTTGTGACTCCTGACTCCTGAGTTGAAGTTGCTGTCTTTGAAGAGTTCTTTGGCTTGGCTAGAAATACAAATTTAAGATATACATACATGTGTACGAGTACAGTAAAAGCCAAACTCAATAGAAATGTTATAAATACCAAATAAGAGAGCAATAAGATCTATGGTCTTACGTTCGCGAAGGTTGTACGGCATTTGTGCATAATATGTACTATATAGTCAATCCGACATCGGATGGGAACACGTTTCGATGTGACAATCTTCACCCATGGATTCGAAAGAGATTTAGGAGTCAGTTCCTAACTATTTATCTAATGGCTGTAGTAGCGATATGGAAAATATGAAGGACAAGAAATAATCTTCTTACAGGCAGAATTTGACACTATCTGCTTTTAACAGAAATATCTTTCAAACATGTGAATCAGTCTAAAGTAAAGCTTATCTTTCTTAATGTCAGAGGCTGAACTTTACACGTATATAATGGGATCATTTCCAGTTCTTTTGGCAAGGTTACAGCTTGTCTATTCTCTCACTACTTAAAAATCGCTAAATACTGCTTACTTGTGCCACAGCTAGAAAAATACAGCCTTACTAAGACCGGACATTTATAAAATGAAACGATTGGTATAGCTAGAGCAAAGATTCGCACTTGTGTTCTTCAAATAAATATTGATTTATTCGTAGCTTGCGTGCTTTCAAACCAGAACCTTATGAGGTGAATACATGCAGAAATAGAAACAGACAAGAGTGTAGACCATAATGAGAATGTGCCATCACAATGTAATTATAGTTTTTCGTAATGGAAATACTTTATATCCTTTTTTAGTACTTTGTATCTAGGGCTTTTTAAAGTGAGAATAAATTTTACACTTACGATTATTATTTGTGTGTAATTCACTTACCTTCGGTTGTTGCCGCACTTGTGCTATCATTAGGTGTAATTGTTGCTGTTGTTGAAGATTGCTGTGAAAGTTCAGAATAAGTTGCAGTTGCTATTGTTGTGTGAACATTCTGAGAAATGCTTGCATTTTCTATATTGCCATTATTTTCCAAAGCGATTATGTTGGGATTACTTGTTGATGTTTTTATCGCTGTGGTTGTTGTTGCTGCCACTGTTTTGCTGTTTGGCACTTGTACACGGCCACGTTGCTGTTGTACATTGTTACTATTCGCATTCGTTTGACCTATATTATGTTGCTGTTGTTGTTGTCTTTTTCTCTTACCATAATCCATACCAACATTTCCAGCATTTCCGTTACCATTTCCGCTACCATTCTCATTGGCAATTTCATTACTTTGTGTATGATGTGCTGTCACATGTTGCTGAGTAAAATAGTTCATATCAAATGCATGTCCTTCCTCAGTTATTCTATCGTCGTAACGACGTCGTGTTGCACTACCACCATCACTACCTCCACCGCTAGCAACGCCATATAAATGTGGCCGATGATGATTGTGATTAAAGTTATGATTTTGATGCTGAATGCCACGATGAAAACCATTGGAATTGATACCACCACCATTATTTGCACTGGTCACTGCACCTATACCAACACCTACTCCACCACCGCGCCTACGCCCTTTTTGCTTACGACCACCCACTGCTGCACCTAAATAATCTTCAGCAATATTATGCAATTCATCAACCTTTCCATTTCCTATAATTCCTCCACCATTGCCCTTATTACTAAACTCATTATCCCAATGTCGTCCACTTTGCTGCTGCTGTTGTTGTTTGCTCTCGCGCATCTGCTTTTTAATATCCTTCAAATCTGTTATCTTATCTTTGAGCACTTTGATTAGCATATCAATTTGATTGCGTGACTTACGCCACATTTTCTCATCGTCATATATTACGTCCGAGCAATTCACTTTTCCTGTATCTCCTTCAATGTAACAACGTGTGCCAACACGTCCACCCACCTTCGGAAATTTCCCACCACGCACGAAACCAGCAGCCGATAGTGTCGTCGATGATGTGACCGCTGCTGCTGTGGCATTGCTACTGTGCATGTCATGTGCAATGAATTTCAACTCCAATGTCTCTAAAGTACTTTGTATTTCTTGTATTACCTTCGAAATAGCATCATTTGTCGATGAGTTACTTTTTGTGGAGTCACCTTCCGTCTCCGTATCTAATGTAGTTGGATTGTCAAATAGATTTGCGGTGAGCTCTCGTTTTGAACGACGTGCATGTAGATGTTCATGTGGTTGACTTTCATCATCATCGAATAGTGGAACGCGTTCTTCCAACATTGAAATTGTATTATGCAAATCTAAAAGTTCTTCCATTTCATAGGGTAACTCGGTGTGATACATTTCATCAAAATAACTAGTGCTAGTAATTTCGTTAACATCTCTTTTATTTCTTCGTGTGTATTTTGAAAAGTTTTGTATCCTAGAAATTGATTTATTTTACTATTTTAAGTATTTGTATAATAAATTAAATAGCTATGTATGCTAATAAAGTGTTTTGCTTGCCTTTTTCTAGTTTTGATTTTTGTATAAACAACGCCATCTGGAGTAAAACATGCACAATTACGTTTGGCTTGTTGCTTTGAATATTTCGAAATTTCCGCCAAATGATGTTGAAGCTGTAACTGAAGTAGATAAGTAAGCTAAATACGTAGAGACTTTTCTTATTTGGATTAGTACTAGAGCAACAATTACGCTATCAGCGAACAGAGTAAGTTGCACAGTGAATAGACTAACTAATTTTTTCCAATTTTTCTACCATCACAAAGTTTTTTTTGCAACTCACATGAAATTTACACTTATGTTTACGCCAACGCCCATCCTCATTAACACATTTCCATTTCTGTCCGGGACGACAATTTTCCAACAGCGCCGGATCTGAGCATTCCGAATTCAAGCGCATCATTTTTGTCATATATGCCATTGGTAAATTATTATCAAATTGATCTTGTTGTTGCTCATCAATATCACCATCATCATCGTCTTCTTCATTGACGTCATCCTCATATAGATTGCCCGTTGAACTGTCTACATCGTCTTCCGTATCGGCATCAAAATCATCTTCTGCATCATCTTCATTGTCAATATCAGCCTTGGCATCTATCGCATCGATACATATGGTATAAACATAATAAAATAAATTTTACAAAATCCGCGCTGTGTAAAACCAAACTTAGCCATACCTGATTCGCTAATCGCAGTAGCTTCCTCATACTCTTGCTCTTCACGCGATTCCAAATCAATGACATCAATTCGTGAACTAGTCATTGAACTTACATTTGCCGGCATGTCTTCGATAAAGGTGCTATTTATTAATTTCATACTGAGACGTTCAGCTTGAAGGCGTGCACGAGCTTCTGCAATTTGCTCAGGCGTCTCACGACGACCGGAACTTTCAATTAAAAATGTATCAGGCCATTGATCGCGTACGTTGCGATGGCGACTCAACAATAAGGGTAATATGCTGCGCCCATCCATATGCGCTGGTGTCGGCACACCACCTATATCTAAGAAAGTCGGCGCCAAATCAACATTTAGAACAATCTCATCCACACTGAAAATTGAGAACAATAAATGCGTTACTATTGCTAGCCGAAGTCAAGCAGTTAAAATTTTTGGAAATAAAAACTTACACCCTAGCCGGTTGTATACCGGGCCCACGTATTAAAAATGGTACTCGGACATCAAATTCGAATGGGAAACTTTTGCCTTTGATCAAGCCGAATTGTCCCAAATGATAGCCGTGATCAGATGTATAAATAATGTATGTGTTGTCCAGCTCTCCTAGAGATTTCAGTTCATTGTAGACACGTTCGACAGCAACGTCAACACTTTGCAAAGTTTGCAAACGCTTTGTCATTAGTAAATTGGTAAATCGTTTATGTACCGGTTCCATTGGTTGCGTTACACGGAGAATCCATTGTTTGTCTGGATTTGGGGCGTGGTCATATGAAGGAGTGCTAAAGCAAAAAGGGGGAAAAAACGTTGTATAAAAACTTGTTTGACCAATTTTAGCTCTACATATTTTTTAAGTTTACTTACTGATGCGTCGTTACGTTGAAAAATAGATGACTGTATTGTGGAGCCGAGTCTTCCGGACCGTGAGGCGCCGGAAAACTCATTGCTAACATCACAGGTTTTTTTTGGTTTTGTTGCTTCGATGAGCGCAAAAATGCTATCGAATCATTGGCAATTAAATCGGGATAGTAATCCTAAAGTATATGTATTAAAAGTTCAAGATTTAATCTTAAGTTTGATCTAAGTTTAACTGACCTTGGCGTAATCAAATCCATGTTTTATCTTTTGCCCATTCATATTGACACTGTAGTTGTAGTATTTCGAATTCATTATAAGGCCACCCCATTCGCGCCAGCCTGGCGGTATATATGATCCATTATACTTATTCAGATATTTGCCGAAATACCCGGTACGATAGCCGGCATTCGAGAGATATGTGGCAAAGGAGCGCGTCTCATGGGTTGCCTGCCATTGGGGACTCGAACAGTTGTCATTGTTCGTAAAGACCATGTGATTATGCACATACATTCCGGTCAGCAATGACGAACGTGCCGGACAACACATGGGTGTCGTTGTGTAGGCATGACGAAATTCAGCGCCTCCATCCCGTAGCAAACGTAATGTTCGCGGCATAAAATTCAGCGAACCCAATTCAACATCCTGATCATCGGTCAATATCAGAATAATGTTGGGCTTACGTTCACGTGCTGTAAACGCACTTGAGTCACGTGAGTAGCGTTTGTAATACGATGGATTGCTACTAGAGCTAGAGCTGCCTGAAAATGATGATGGCGCTTGTGATTGTTGTGCGCGATGCTGCTGATGATGATGTTGATGTTGATTTGGTCGATGCTGTCGTTGGTGTTGTTGCTGTTGCTGTGAATGATGCAGTTGATGATGATTATGACGCTGTTGTTCTTGTTGTGTGTATTCACTCGCTTGTGTACGTGTTTGAGTGGTTTGCGTCTGTGCTGCGAGTGGTACTTCTGCACTGTCATCGCGCTTCCCTCTCCCTTGTGATTCATATTGATGATCATGATCGTGATTCGAATATGTCGGTATATTTTCTTTGGCCGCTGCTGTGCTCAGCAACAAATTGAGCATAAATACTAAGGATATGCAGGCAATTAAAGCAATATTTTGCTTTTTATGTGGTTGCATTTTATTATTTTTTAAATTAATTATACATATTAGATATCACAGTCTCATTCGAGCAGTTTATTATTGCTTTTGTAAGTACTTGGATGGAATCCAAAATGTATCGTCGTCTGTCAAATGCACAATTATTGAAGACTACGTCATACTGACACTTTTATGGCAATATTATGCTTATGGCGCATACGCATATGCATTTTCAAAAGGTCAGTGAAAGCTGAAAAGACAAATCATATAAATTACATATGTGCATACATACGAAATATTTGTTAAAATAAAATTAGCAGAGTAATCAACATTCCCCTCCCCAACAAAACTTATCTTGACATTTAAGTTAATCACTGCTTAAAAGAAAAACAGAAATCCTTTAATAGCTTATACTATATATTTCAAATTATTTCATTTAACATTCGCATGATCATCAATCTTGCTCTGTTACGGTTTGGCAACAGGAATTTGAATCGACTGCTTCATACAGACACATGTCGCACTCATTACTAATGCAAGCAACAACATGCCGAACAACAACTCAATCAAAAAAATATTTACCATGACACTTTGGGTAACCTCCTTCTATTGTTCTGTCGCTAACTATTGAAAATCCTTTTCAAAACGCAAATCTGTGTCACATAAAACTTGACACTTCCGCCGAACTATTAGAACAAATCATCATCCCACAAAAAATTCTAAGTAGAGAATGTGGAGGAAAACTCATTTTAAGCTATAACCACTTCCACTCCCACCTCTGTCACTCAGCAATTTGGCACTACTATTATGGAATGTAGTACACACACAAACACGTAGGCACACACACACCCAAAGACGCAGAGCGACACGTTTGACCTTCATTGAAGATTTAAACAGATTTCGATGTTCATTAAGTTCTTTACTTTGACAAAATTTATGTAGAAGAAAACTAAAAAAAAAACGTTATTCATTTTGTTTGCTCTTCTGCTGTTTTACCTTGATTTTTATTCATCATCCTTTTTTTTGGAATACATTGAATAACTTTCTTCGTCAGTATGTATGTATGTTTGACACATACTACTAAGTATATCATGCAACATAAGAACTAGCTCCCTTTGCTTGCTGCCTCCCTCATTCTACAGACGAGAGCGCAAATTCAATGTATTTAAAGCAGCGATGGGCAAAGAGCGTAGAGAGCCTCACCCTCTCATTGTATGATATATGGGTTGCTCAAAATCGTTATGAACGCGATGCAGTGTCACTATAAAATATGGGAGTCGTAGTTATTTGTGTCCAGCAAAAAACAGCTACTACTACTTCTTAAAAGAATTTATTTCAAACATTTTACGCCAATAAAGCGAATCAGTCTTTTCTAAGACCGCACGTGTTACATTTTTATGGCCAATTTCACGATTTTCGGATGTCCATGAATGATCACTGTAAAAGGCACACCTGTGTCAGTATTCTAAAAGCTCAAAATAGGCTTTTTGTATTTGAGTTCATGGTAAAACCGTACATGTATCTTACTAAATACTGAGAATGTAGCTTAAGAGTACTAAGGATTTTTTGTATTCATTTTCTTTTTTACGACCAATTGTAATTTTAGAGATTATTCATTTATTTATAAACAGAAAATTAATGATAAGTCATTATAAGTATTACTTAAAAATAAGGATTTAAAGAGCACTACCAAGGCCTCAAGGCTAAGAGAATAAAAACTCTATTTTTTCTCTACTAAACCAAATTTTTTAATTGCAATCTGGCTCTCTTTGATAGTCTTATCTTTCGAAAAATGGCCGGTTAAAGTTTCAATTTTTCTTAAATTTTTCAACTAAACAGTTTTTTATTTCTCCTGAAAATTTATTTATTGTAGTATGTGAGGTTTTAGAAATGCAACAAATGCAATCGTGATTGTATTTTTCAACGATTATTGTGCCAAATTGTAATGGCGGATTACCAATTGATTACAGAATTTGACAAAAGGAATTAAACTAAAATATTATGTGCAGTACATAACTAACCTGCTGGATTTCATACTGACTTTAGAATCAACTCTTTCGCATGATTTCTTTTTATTAGAATGTTGTTTGTTTTTTCGTTTCGCTGGGTTCAAATACACAATATGCTTTACTTTGAGGATGAATGTACCTGCCTTTTAATATAAAATATTTTATGATTGTATTAGATTTCATGATTTTTAAAGAATGTCTAAATTTGTTATGTTCATTTCAAATGCTTAGCACCTACATGTTATTAAAAAAATGCTTAGATAGAAGGTAGGAGTATATGTTTAAAATATAACGTTCTTTAATAATCTTTATTTATATTTTTTCAGTAAGTTTTAACTGTATTTGTAAATAAATATGGATACGAGAAGGATCTCAGACAAAATAAACCTATTTTTTATTATGCATATTTCAAAAGCCAGTTTTGGTTTTCTTCTTACACCACTATCTATGGTGAGATTTTGAACACTGTGCAAGTTCAAAATCTGGGAAAAGGTTTTGATGGCCGATCTTACCTAATTCGAGTACCAATTGTATTTTTATGGCATACACTGGGCTCTTAGGGTTGGATAGGAAACGGCTTAAGTCTTTATGTATACATACATCATAAATTATACATCATTCTCCCATTACGGAAGATTTTTCCAGAAATGCTAAATGACCCATATGTGAGAAAATTCAGATATGTTTAATTTTGATTAAATGAGCATCAGTCAAAATAAACACTTACATACCTTTGTTAATCAACTTTAACTTTTCCGAAGGCATTACATGGAATCAAATAATATACCCCCGATTTCAAAATCCTACTTACTTCACTGTTATATATTATATGTGTAAGATACAAAAAAAAAAATTTACAATCCGTTTTAATTTTATTTACTTAATTTGACTATTTTTCGATACTTTTATCTCAAAAACTTGGACAAATGTGACAAAATGGTTGACACCATTGAATTCCTTGGGCAGAAAGTATTATAAATCAGACTTCTAAATCTTTGCCCAAAGAAAAGTTTAAAATCCGAGCAAAGCGTTAAATATCGTGAAACTACACTTCACATCGTACCAAAATGGATGACTCCAATCCAATAAAAATGGACTATTAAGAAAAAGCATTTTACTTATAGTAAAGCGAAGTAATTAAGAAATAAAAAATTGTACGGAGTTGAAAATTTTGTGTCACTCACTGGGGTTGTTGCTGCCACATTCCTCATTTGCTAACTTGATATCATAATTGGTGTAGATCTTTGCTTCTGAACCCCAAAGTGTTATGTCCACTTTGTGAGGTTCAAATATATAAGTAGTCTTTTTATCTCGATTTCTGAGATTTCATTAATATTTTGGAAGAATGGTTTGCCAAATGAGTGAAATCTTGCTCTTGCCAAACATGGGCAGGCACATAAACAGTGAAAGAGACTTTCCGCCTTTCTGCATGTGCTCCCATCTTCCGCTGGCGGTAATGCGTGAGATATTAGAACGAGAACACTCTATCAGTTGTTTTGTCCTGAGGTCATTATATTCTGGCCACATTTTCCCAGACGTGGCGCAGGTAGTCTGTCGTTTCCACTGGCTTCGTTGGAGAGGCGTATGGGATGGATAGAGGGACTCTGACTAGACACAGCAGCCCATTTTGTAGCCGTCGGGGTAGAACTCCAAAGTCCCTCATTGGGGTAAAGTCAAAGCCCCTCATTGGGGTAAAGTGAAAACTAAAATTACATAAGTAGTTGACTGCATTGTATATGTATTAAAAGTTGTGCACATTTTACTCCAAACGTGCCTAAAACTGTGTATTAATGCACCAAGAAAATGCCGTATGCGCATCGTAAAATGGCCGCTGAGATAATTATGTATATTTGTTCGCTGATGCCGAATCGGAATGTAGAATTCTTCGATAGCATGATAACTTATTACAAGTTTGAAAAACTTTATCCTTACAATGTAAAGTGCCGATTTTGATTTTATAAAACGGTTTACTGCAATAACATGAAATTTTCAAAAATAATCTCTTAGTCCATGAACAAAAACAGCTTCTTATGTGTTAGTTAATATGGTAGCATGCGCTGTGCTTGAAACTACTAAATCTAGGATATTAACAATGACCTAATCCAAATGACTACAGAATTATGTAAATAAATTCTAAGGAGTCTTAATGCATTGATATTCTCTATGCAAATTTCAACAACGATGTTTACTTTCGTACAATACTGTCTGGCTTATAACAGAATTGCTTATCAAATTTTTCCATTAACTTGTTTCAGTTGTTTTTCTTTTTTGTGTACTTCTTTGTTCGTTTGAGAATTAAGAGCTCACAAAAAAAAAACTGAGTTTGTAAAAAAAAACAACAACTGATACTATTAGAAAAAAACAAAATTGACTTTCATCAAGTGTAGCGAATTCGTCTAACATCAATGACAAACCTTTTTATTCTTCAAACTAAAATGAACATTGCAATGACGTCATCCACAGCGATGGAATGTTGAAGCAGAATATAAATGAATATTCTGGCCGTGATGTAAGGAGTGCTTTAGAGATATGAATACTTATGTAAGACAAAACTTTGAAATCACGATACCATATATAAATATATATAAACATGCTGAAGGAAATAGTTAAAAGTTTAGTAATAAACGCCCAAAAATTTTTAAAATTTGACTAATGTGAACTTATCAATTGTAATTTCTAAATTGTTAAGGAAAAATACTTCTCATCTTTGATACTTACTTAGTTCCTGTATTCATTCTTATCTCAAAGTAAATATTTTTAAAATAAGACTAGACCAGACCTTGACAAGATTAATTAAAATTAATTTATGTATATGTACATAAAAAGTTTGCATAAAGTTCATAAAAAAGCAATTTCATTTAACCAAACCAACGTGCATAAGTGTACCATAATTACCACTGTGGGCAAAAAGTAGTAAGACTTTTTAATTTAAATTTCGCGCGGAAACCCATTCATCAAAATATTTTTTTTTTAAGGTTGGTATGACTGTCGGTGACATCTGTGCTAAATGTCACATAAAATAATCATTAGTGTTTAGTATACGCTTGTCTTTCTGAAGTACAAAAAGTGCATTCGGCGATTTTCACAATGAGTGAAATTATTCAACAAAGAAGTTCCATTAAATTTTGTGTGCGGAATCAAATTTCTGGTGCCGAAACGTTCAGAATGTTGCAAAAGGCCTTCGGTGATAATTGTATGTCGCGAGCAAGTGTTTTTGATTGGTACAAATTGTTCAAAGATGGTCGAGAACGCGTTGACGACGAACCACGTCACTGCATTGGTTTTACGAGACCATTTTGCCAAAAATTCGACTGATATCGTTCCGCAACCACCCTACCACCCTATTCGCCTGACTTAGCACCGTGTGACTTTTGGCTATTTTCTTAACTCAAAAAACCGCTTCGTGGACACCGTTTTGAGTCAATTGAAGACATTAAACATGAATCGCTAAGCGCATTGTAGGCTATTCCGGAAATTGACTTTAACAACTGTTTCGAGAATTGGAAAAAACGTTGGCACAAGTGTATTGGGGCCGGGGGGGATTACTTTGAAGGGGACGAAATAGATTTGGAAGAATGAATAAACAAATTTGAAATTATGAACAAAGTCTTACTAACTTTTGCCCACAGTAGTACAACATAATCAAATCGGCAAACTGTCATAATGGCAAATGAATAACTTTCTGAAATTATCTCTACTAATCTTCTACATTATTTTATTGTTGATCGATGATCGATTATATTGATCGGCTTATGCATTCCATAATTAGTTCTATGAAAGCAGACCGCAAGCAACTGGCAAGTTGCTGAGTTTACTTGAGGCACTGAAAAATGTAGTTTAGCTAAGAGCTGAGGGTGATGTATTCTACCACTGATAATATCGTGAATAAAAATTGCACAAGAGATAGTACGCCGCTCAAGTAGAGAGTTTAGGTATAAACATATATTTCTAATAAAAAAAAAAGGCTTGCTTTCGTAAAGCAAAATTAATAAACCTGCTTTGAACCCCCAAATCTATTGATGCGAACAACATAAAAAGGATTCCAAAATACTACAATACTCTAGAAAGGATCTAACAAACAAAGTAAAAGTTATTTTTAAGGCGTAATCATCAATAATGTCTCTTGTACTATATTTCGTATTATGAGATCTAGAGTTTTGTTGCATTTGGATACACTACTTAATGTTAATATTTAGGATAGATACAGTAGTGTAAGACAGTAATGTCAAATACTCCTAAGTCAATACATTCAGAGATTCTGCTTAGTTCAATTAGGTTAAGGTAGGTTAAGGTAGGTTAAGGTAGGTTAAGGTAGGTTAAGGTAGGTAAAGTGGGCAATCTTTTTACTAAATTCATTCACCAGATTTCTGTAAATGATTGTCTACACACCAATTATTACGTTTTGTCGATATCATTACGAAGTAGTGTATGTATATGGGCGATGGTTTCTATCAGCAAAACTTGTCAGTTTAATGTACCATATCTATATTTTAAGAACATACGGCATTTTTCAAAAATCAATATTAACAAAGTCATTCACATTTGAAAATAGACAATCGGAGAGCGCTTTCGCATTTTAGTGTGTTTTTTGCACTTTTTATTTTCTGAAAATGTTTACTTACTTACTTACTTAGCTGGCGCTACAACCGATGATCGGTCTTGGCCGCCTCCACAAAGCTTCGCCAGTCACTTCTGCTATGCGCGCGCTGGCGCCAGTTGATAAGGCCAAGTGCAGTCAGGTTGCCCTGCACCTGGTCTTTCCAACGGAGATTAGGACGTCCCCTTCTGCGTGATCCTCCACCGTGGTTCGAATAAAACACCTTTCTAGCCGGAGCGCTTTCTTCCATTCGCTCAACATGACCCAGCCAGCGAAGCCGCTGGAGTTTTATACGCTTGACTATGTCAGTGTCGGCGTACAGCTCATTCAGCTCATTGTTCCATCTTATTCGAAACACGTCATCCACGCATACTGGACCGTAGATCTTACGGAGTATCTTCCTCTCGAACGCTCCTAACAGTCTCTCATCATTGATGGTCAATGTCCACGTCTCTGCGCCATACATTAGGACGGGAAGGATGAGGGACTTATAGAGCGTTATTTTCGTCGGTCGAGAGAGGGCTCTACTTCTCAATTGCCTACTGAGCCCGTAGTAACACCTGTTGGCAAGAGTTAGTCTCCGCTTGATCTCAAGGCTGACATTATTGTTGGTGTTTATGCTGGATCCTAAATAAACGAAATCCTTGACGACTTCAAAAGTGTAGTTGTCAACAGTGACATTTTGTCCAAGACGCCGTGACTCTTTGTTTGTTGACACAAGGTATTTCGTTTTGTCCTCGTTCACCACTAGACCCACACGACGAGACTCCCTTTCCAGGTTGGAGAATGCTGCACTGACTGCTCGAGCGTTTTTGCCAATGATGTCAATATCATCAGCGTATGCTAGCAGCATGACACTCTTGTAGAAGATAGTGCCAGAGATGTCGATGTTCGCAGCTCGAATTATTTTCTCCAGCATTAGGTTAAAGAAGTCGCACGATAGGGAGTCACCTTGTCTGAAACCTCTTTTGGTATCAAATGGTGCGGAGAGGTCTGTCCCAATTTTCACTGCGCTGGTGGTGTTGGTCAGTGTCATTTTGCAAAGACGAATGAGCTTTGCAGGGATACCAAAATCAGACATTGCGGCGTACAAGTGATCCCTAATCGTGCTGTCGAAGGCGGCTTTATAATCGACAAATAGATGATGGGTGTCGATCTGTTTTTCTCGGGTCTTTTCCAGGATTTGGCGTAGTGTGAATATCTGGTCGATGGTGGATTTACCAGGCCTGAAGCCACACTGATAAGGTCCAATCAGTTTGTTGACGATGGGCTTCAGTCTTTCGCACAGTACGCTCGATAGAACCTTATATGCAATATTAAGAAGGCTGATCCCACGGTAGTTGGCGCAGATCGTGGAATCACCCTTCTTATGGATTGGGCAGAGTACGCTGAGATTCCAATCACTTGGCATGCTTTCATCTGACCATATTCTGCATAGAAGCTCATGCATGCGTTTTTTGAGCTCTTCGACTCCGGTCTTAAACAACTCAGCAGGCAGGCCATCTGCACCTGCAGCCTTATTGTTTTTCAGCCGAGCAATGGCTGTTAAGACCTCCTCATAGTCAGGCGGCGGTACTTCAACGCCGTCAGTGATTGGGGTTTCCGGAGTGGGTTCCGCAGTGGCGGGATTATTGCCGTCTTCGCCATTAAGCAGCTGCGAAAAGTGCTCCCTCCATAATCTCATTGAAAATGTTTAGTGAGTAAATTAATGTCCGGAATGTGTTAACCACGTCGGAAATTAAACTAACCACACTTACAAAACTGCTGTTTTTATCTCTTTTATTTTTTATTTACGCGTTTTAATTCTTGTGTTAAAGTAATAGTATCGCGAGTATAGCGAGATAAAAAATCCAGAGATGTCGTTGTTCGCAGCTCGAATTATTTTCTGCAGTACAAGGTTCAAGAAGTCGGTATCAAATGGCGCGAAGAGGTCTGCACCAATTTACAGAGCACTGGTGGTGTCATTTTCAGTCAGTGTCATTTTGCAAAGACGAATGAGCTTTGCAGTGATACCAGTATCATACATATTCCTAATAGTGCTATCGAAGGCGGCTTTATAATTGATGAATAGATGGTGGGTGTCGATGTTTTTCTGTCGGGTCTTTTCCAGGATTTGACGAAGTGTGAATATCTGGTCGATGGTGTATTTACCAGGCCTGAAGTCACACTGATAAGGTCCAATCAGTAGACTGATTAAGGTCCCTTCCATTCATGTACAAATATAACACACACAACATGAGTGGATGCGAAAAGCTCGGCCTTTGGCGCTACATGCTGTCATAGTCGATACTGATAAACTGAAGTTCATTGTGGTAAAGGCATACCACTTGCCACAATGGCTGTCTATTTCTTTATCAGTGTCCTGTGTGATTGCATTCCCTCTCTCACTCTCCCTCCTTCTTCCACCCGCCTATCAATCTTCCTTCCATTCAACACGATGCTGTGTATTCATAGGGGTACACCCTGTATGTTGAATGTGTAAATAAAAAAAATATAAAAAAATCAGTTTGTTGACTATGGGCTTCAGTCTTTCACGCAGACCGCTCGATAGAAGCTTATATACGATATTAAGTAGGCCTATCCCACGGTAGTTGGCACAGATCGTAGAATCACCTTTCTTGTGGATTGGGCAGACTACGCTGAGGCGCCAATCACTTGGTATGCTTTCATCCGATCATATTCTGCATAGAAGCTCATGCAGCCGTTTTGTGAGCTCTTCGCCTCCAGCCTTAAGCAACTTAGCAGGCAGGCCATCTGCACCTGCAGCCTTATTGTTTTCCCCCGAGCGTAGGCTGTTAAGATCTCCTCATAGTCGGACGGTGGTACTTCAACACAGTCAGTGATTGGGGCTTCCCAGTGGCGGAATTATTGTCAAAAGATTTTCGTCTGCGCCATTGCAGGAAGAGGCTCCGGTCTTCAAATATTTTCCCTCACCTTGTAAAATGATGAAATTGTCGCTTATCCCGTTTTGCTCGCAGACCATTTGATAAGTTTAACTTTGCTCTTTTGGTTTGAAATTCGTACGCAATAAATGACGTAGAGAATACCTGCATAAAAAAGCAAAATACACGAAGAAAAAGTTTGGCATCTGACGACGTAAAAAAAAACATTTGTAATGCAAAAAAGTTGAAGACGAAATCAAACGAAATGTAAAGCATCCTCTCAAGGATAATGACAAAATATTATACTTTGGAATGGTTTTCAAAGTTATAAACAACGTGGGTGCTAAATAAAAACTTACTAAGTTAGAATAGTTAGAAACTATTTATTACAATTATTTCTCTCTCAAAGGATAAGTATTCAAATATTAAGTGGCATTTTATTTTTCGACGGCTAAGTTTCCGTATACTAAAGTGAATTTTATAGTGCACGATTCACAAACGTAAAAAACAATTTCTTTTATGTGCATACGAGTATTAATGTATGTATTTTTTTCAGGTGCAAGCTGATAGACACGCATAAATTCAAGAAAGTCACTTAAGAGTGAAAGAAGCAAGAAAAACATGCTGGGTTAACAAACAGGCAGACGCAAATGCACGCATGCGCAAAAAAATCGGACGTAGTCAGACAGACAAAAAAAAGAATCAGACATGTCTTCTTTTGGCTCAGTCTTGGGGATCCATGTTCATGTCGTCGTGCTCACTTGTCATTCTGGAAATTAGCAACAGAACATAAAGCAGAGAAGCAAAACCAGATATTCGGATTTCATTCATTCGTATGTATGAGCTTTTCTTTTTTTCAATTCTACTACATTTCTTCTTTTTATTGATGCCAGTATGCGATTCGTCTGTTGTATTCCTTTCGATGACAGCAGGTATTTCCTTATTTGCTACATTGGTGCTTTAGTTGCTAAGCGACTTTTTCAATTTCATTCGCCTTTTCAAACTGAAAGTTCCAAGTAGATTGCGTTTTTTTCTTCCATGCATTCAGGTTTTTAGAGTGCAAATTTATTGCACTAAAACTGAAGAGTGAATGTAAATGCAAATTAATTGAATTGTTCAAAAATAATGCAACTTTGTTGCATAAAACAAGAAACTTTTGTCATACAAAATTTCCTGTTTTAATTATGTAAAAAAAAATTCCAGTAGTATTAATTCTCAAATTCAATGAGAATAAATTTTCGTTAGTACTAATTCTCAAATTTAATGCAATATTCGTATATGCATTAATTGATTAGTGCTGTATAGTAGACCTTGCCTAATGCCGGTCGACAATGCTAGTGTGCACGCTTGCTTTAACCTGGACTGTGCTCGCCGGAGGATGGGTTATTGGCAGTCAATTGTTGAACTATTGCACATAAGAGTTATCTACATATCTATGCAAGATTTTCATCAAGTATAATTTTGCCAGGAAAAAAGAGTGTAAATTTAAAAAAGAAGAGGGTAAGTGTATGTAGGCAATACTAGGGTAGCAAATCGAATATCTACATGAACGATCAATGCAGAAGCACAGCTTTTATTGCTTGGACTACTTTCCCAACCACCAGAGCAGAGTTACTCTCTCCAACACAATCAAATCCATCTAATCTATGACTCTTCATACAGCAAGAGAGAGATTACGATCTTACAATCAACTAAATATCATCCATCAAAAAAAAAAGAAGAAAATAACTGGAAATTAGGAGTATTCGATAAATATTCTAAACATGATTAAAGGTTTTTCATCAATAACAATCTATATATATAAAAATGAAGATAGGTGATGTGTGTGATGCATGATTTCGGAAACGGTTAGATTTTTTTTTCAAAAATTCAACTTTCATGTTAAAGTGCATGCTTTTCTGACGGACACTGCCATGCCCGCAAAAAGATTAAAATGCCTATAACTTTTGAACCCCTCAACGCATTCACTTCAAATTGAAAACACATCCACAAGGAATTTATTTTTATTTCATATTTTTATTTCATATATATATTTTTATTTCATTACCAGAAACGACATTGACAGCATTTTTCAAGTTGTGTCAAACTGATGAATTTGCTAAAACGATATTGTATGCAGAAGTATCAAGGTATTTTACATGGAACTGAACAAAAAAAAAGAATTTCAACGTCATAAGCAAGGGGATCGAGTTGATGGCCATGTAAATCTCATCCTGTTCATCCTGTTAAAACTTTCGATATTTTTATGCTATTTGAAACTTTCCTGGAAACAAGTCTAGATTTAGTAGAACATATTTTTGAGAATTACCTTTTATTTTGGATACCAGCAAGTAAAATACACACAAGAGGCAGGGCTATTGGAGGCATTGTTTACGGCATTAAAAAAATGTTTGGTAGAGGAAAAAATGCTTAGTATATATACACAGAAAGACAACTTTAAAAAAAAAAAACAAATTTATCAATATATAGAAAAATGTTTAGAAAAGGGAAATTAATAGGCTAACGGCGAAAGCCCTGACATATAACTGTAAGCTAGATAAGGTATTTAAGAAAAAATTAATTGTAATATTGAAATCAAATATTAATAAATACTACTACTACTACTGTTCATCCTATAATAATGCAGAATGCTTTTATTTACGACTGTGATTGATCAATGTTCGTGGACCAATATCATTTCAGCAGTTGAGAACAGTTGATGGACATGTTTGTACAACATATCGTAAAGCATGTCAAAGTTTAGATCTATTGGAACATGATACGCATTGGGATGACACATTAGCAGATGCATTAGTATCTGCCCATCCACTACAAATTCGTTCGCTATTTGCAATTATTTTGACTACGTGTAATCCATCGAATCCAGTTGATTTGTGGATAAAATATCAAAATTACATGTCGGAAGATATTTTACGTAGAGTGCGTCGAATCAATTCCAATCCTGAAATGGATTTTACACCGGCAATTTATAACGAGGCATTGATTATGATTTAAGATTTGTGTATGATGATGGCAAACAAAGCATTAGCACAATTAGGAATGACAGTACCAAATCGATCCATGTATGACATATTTAATCAAGAATTAGACTGTGCAAACCGATATGACTCGAATACTTTGAATTCATACGTTCAAGCAAATGTTCTGAAATTAAATGTTCAGCAAAAGAGTATATGAAATAATTATGCGTGCTGTTAATAATGGAAGTGGTGGATTTCATTTTTTGGATGCTGCTGGTGGTACAGGAAAAACGTTTTTAATATCATTGCTTTTAGCAACAATACGTTCCCAAAATCGAATCGCATTGGCACTTGCTTCCTCTTTGTTGGAAGGTGGAAACTTTGTTGGAAGGTGGCCGTACAGCACATTCCGCACTCAAGTTGGCTTTGAATATGCAAATCATCGAAACACCTACATGCAATATATCGAAGATATCTGGAATGGCTAAAGTGTTGCAACGTGTTGCACTTATTGCTTGGGATGAGGCCACCATGGCTAACAAAAAATCAGTTGAAGCCTTGGAACGGACATTGAGAGATATTCGGGAAAATATTAATTTGTTTGGTGGAGGATTAATTTTGTTGTCAGGAGAGTTCCGACAAACTTTACCAATTATACCAAGATCAACCCCTGCCGATGAAATACATGATTGCTTGAAATCATCGTATTTTTTGAGACATGTAAAAATATCTTTTCTTTCAACAAATGTTCGCTGTTGAATTTTCAAATCAATTGATGAAAATTGGAAATGGTGCAATGCCAGTTGATGAGACTGGATTGATTACGTTGCCGGATAACTTTTGTAGAATTACACCATCGAAAGGAGAGTTGATTGACAGTGTATTTCCCAACATAGTACAGCACTACAAAAATCATAATTGTTTAAGCGAAAGAGCCATTTTGGCAGCCAAGAATAAAGATGTCAATGAATTAAATTTTGCTATGCAAATCAAAATACCTGGTGTTTTGGATTCATATAAGTCTATTGATACTGCTACCAATGAAGAAGATGCGGCTAACTATACTATTGAATTCTTTGGATTTATCCGAATTACCGCCGCATAACCTGAAGGTTCTTTGAAAGTCGGTGCGACTATTATTATGCTTCGCAATTTGAATCAACCGAAACGCAATGGTTCAAGGCTTGCTGTGAAAAAATGGATGGTCAATGTTATTGTAGCAACTATTTTGATTGGAAAATTCAAAGGTGAAGACGTGTTAATACCACAAATTCCGATGACGCCAACCGATTTGCCTTTCAAATTCAAACGTGTACAATTTCCAGTGCGAGTTGCATTCGAAATTACCTTTCATAAAGCGCAAGGTCAATCTTTGGAAATTTGTGGTATTAACTTAGAATATCCAGTATTTTCTCATGGACAATTATACGTAGCCTGTTCACGTGTAGGCAAACCATCAGTATTATTCATTTATTGCCAAGATAATAAGAAAACCAAAAATATGGTTTTTCATAGAGTTTACAATTAATATAAACTTTTAAAATTTAAACTGCTTTGAATTACCCTTTTAATTATGCACAGTGAAACGTGCATGGGGTCCGCTAGTTAATTAATAAAATTAAGCGAATTTTAAGAATGAGGAGTAATTAAACTTTAGTTAAACATTTTTATATAAATATATATATTATACAATATACGAGAATATATATATACTATACCTACATATAATATTACACTATTCAGCGTATAAGACTTTACAGCTTTCCGAAGTAAATCGAAGGATCACTTTAACCCAGTATACGTATAAGATTAAGTTATTGGCACGATAGAAATAAATCCGAAAATGTTCTTCTTTTCTTACTCTATAAAAAAAAAAAACTGAAGATTTAACAAGTTCATGTAGTACATTACAGAGCATTAAATTACTTAATATTCATGCAGCGTTTTGTGGTAAAAAAATTTGTTGCATTGAACCTTGTCGCAGACTAAAACCTTCCAACCAAATTAATCATTAATCAGTGAAAACATTTATACAATATGCTCAAAGCTATGTCCATATGTACTATAAATACATTCACATAGAATATTATATACAAACTTTAAACACTCAAACTATGTAAAGGTTACCCAAGTGTGTTGTGCACGAATGAAAGTAAAAAAAATAAAAAAATTATTCTGAACATTGTAAGTTAGTTCCATTTTAGGAACAAAAATTAAGCATGCAACATCAAAAATCCAATAAAAATTCAATCAATGATAAATAATAAATAAAGCGGAAAATGCGAGAAAAACACATCACAACGAGAAAATAAACACAATTAAAAACAATAGAAAATAAATATGACTGACTCGCAATGAAAGGAAAGGAAGTAAAAACCCACAGCTTTACCACACAATTTGGCAGCGCAACTTTTACCTGGTCGCGCCGGCGACAAACTGCAAAACCAATTTTTTTGTTTATACCAAACTTCTCAAGCGAATAAAAATTGTTCATGGAATAATAAGATCTCATTTGTCATTCTTGTGAGATTTGGGCCGTGACCTAAAAAAGAGAATTAATATTTTATAACTACTGACAGTGATTTTATACGAGTATCTTCTCTAAATTGAGTATAACAAATAATTTAGAGAAGTTACTCGTATATAATCATTATTTATTTTAGTAATGGCACCCGAAAAGTGGAGTATAGCCTGAAACAAAAAATGTCTGGCTGTTCATAAGAAATAACTTTGCATCCAAGTTGAAGGACTTCAAAGTAATAAATGTTTCCACCGACCCTCATGAATATTCAGAAATTTATTTTTGTCTATAAGATTGAACAAATGCTTTATCCGGGACTGCCAAAAATAACATTGCACAAAATCAGTGACAGACGGGTAACTAATAATTTATATAATTCTTATAATTCAGAGGAGCAAAGAATAAAGTTCATTCCTCTTAGGATTTCTATTAATCGTCCTCAATTCGTTCTCTTACATTCTTGCAATCTAAAGAAGGATATACTTACATAGTAACCGAACTTTCTTTGAACCTCCCCAACATATTTACTTAGTTAAAGGTCCTACAAAATAGAGGATGTATCGTTAATAAAAGGAAAAACTATAGTCATTATAGTAAAAAAATTAATTTGCTTTCTACATATTGAATTTTTTCGATTCTTCCCATTTGTGGTATGTAAAGATAAGTATGAAATGAAAGAATTTAAATTAAATTTTTTCAGTATTTCTCGAATCATTTGGAATATCAATTCTATTCTATTTTTTTAGATAGCAGCGTTATTTTGCAGTAGATTCCACACTTAAAGCTGGGAACTTTTCCCTATTTTCTATTAATTATTTATTATTTATTAATTATTTTTGCGCTTTTTCATGCAAGAAAAGCTCTTCAACTGGTGAAAGAAAGAGTTTTTTAAGCCAAGGAATCCATTTTAGCCAGCATTTTGCTCTTTAAATTATTTCCCAGTCAAAAGGTATTTAAATTAGGGAAAAGTATAATTTTGTTGTTGTTTTGGAACACCTTCTATTGACGGACCGATTTTTTTGAAATTTTGTGCACTAGGGGTTTTCGGGAAAAAGGGTCAACTCGAAAGAACATAAATTCAAATTACATAATCAATGATACATATAATAATTTGCTGATACAGATTTTAAAATATTCGTCATGATTTATATAAAAATTTTCACATAATTTAATCTGTGAGTATTCGTTATGTTTCACAGAAACGTCTGGTTCGGAGAATCACCGGCTCTATAAAGTTCAGAAACCACTAAAAATATATAGTAGAAAAATACAAGTAACTATACAATTTGTTACTTGTAATTCATCAATTTTGAATATATCCCGTAATAATTTAGTAGCTCATAGTAAACTTTGAGAATTTTCCACCAATCAAATCAAATAAAAAAATATTAAATACATACGGAACTATATACATACATAGAATAATTGTAGTAAATCCAATTGAAGTATATAGAAAGTCAAAATATATAATCATTAAAGAGTGGATAAATAATCAAGGAAGGAACTCCTCTTCAAACTTTCTCTTCATTATTTCGATAGTAAGGTACATATAGGGTGGTCCATCTGACATTTGGAATTTGAATTACGGTTATTTTCAGTGTGGCAACTCTAATGCCATTCGTACTATGACGGAAAATTAGTTTTATATATGCGATTAACGAAATGGGTCGATTTACACTTGAAAAACGTTGGGAAATACTAAAAATGTACATACTTGCAAAATGGTGAATCTTCTACCGAAAGTGTATGTAAGTTTTGTTCAAAATTCAATAGAAGAAAAGCGCCTTCCACGTAATTTGTGGATCAATTTGTGAAACGTGTGCTTGAAACTGGATCTTGCGATTCGACTCCGTTGGATTATTATTTGTAGGAAGCCGTTAAAGATAAGTGTTACGCTAACCATCCAGCAACGATAGATTGGTGCAGCCATCGGTCAAGTACAGATGGGCTACTTACTACAAGGCCAGCCAAGTTATTTACACCAAAATAAAATTCCAAATTATAAATACTCCACCCTGTATGTACGAGTATAAAGAACATACATATATGGAGAACGAGGGAGAAAAAAATAAAAATAAATAATTGGCGTTACACAGAAATGTTCTAACTATGAAAAAGGTCACACGAGTTCATGGTTTGCGTGCGTCAAACCTTAAATTGAAGTTAATCAATAGTTTTTCTTTCTTCCTTTCAATGTGCATGGAAAAGTTTCTCATTCAGTTTTGAATGTCAAAATTGCAAAATAAATACAAGAAATAAGTGAACACAAAATCAGTGAAGAGAAATTGTGGTTTCGCTTGACTTAGGAAATGAAATTATGCAATAGAAATTTGACTTTTTTATTTGCGCAATATCATTCCAATTTCCCAATTCTTTGCGGCCAACGTAATTGAATCGCCCTTAAGGAAAACATGAAGCGTAACATAACTAAAAAAATAAATTGACGACTAAACACAATATAAGCGCTTATACATACTTAGATATTACGTTCTGATTGTTGGGCTAAAGTTTTACGATTGTGTGACACAATCGCTTCATTTACGACCATTCATCATTTATAAAATCTATACATAGGTAATCCTTATACTTGTGAAGTACTTACTTACAATATTTGTTTTGATTGAAAATGACGTTAAGGATTTGATTTTTTACTCCACGTAGTACATAAAAATACTTTATATACATTGAGTTATATGGTACATATTTCTGAGTTACATAATATATCTTTGATATACATAGATAGTTATGAATGTATGTAGTTTAAAGTTCAAGAATATAAAATTTCTTCTTGGCTGGCAAAGAGTAAAAATTGTCTACAAAAAAAGATTTTCATACCGCCATTCGGTATCTCCTCAAAATTGTAGATTCCTTTCGTTCATGTGCAATTATAAAGGGGTTTTCGATGGGGACATAAAAATTTTGTATTTAAATAAAACACAGAATAATTGAGATATTGGGTCGCAAAGATTTGGTGCCTTGAGCCTACTCTAATATAACTCGTTTGGAGAGATCAATTCTTTGGAGCCAATTTTCCACCACTCTTCGACACACACCGGCCGCAAGTTTGCTATTTCGCGTTCGATATTGTTCCTGAGCTACTCTAACGTTGTTGGCTTGTTGGCATAAACAAACGACTTATCGTAACCCGATAAAAAGAAAGCCAATGCCATTAAACGCCAAAAATTAACTTCATCTTGCAGATGATTTTTCGTTGAAATTCAGGATTTTCTTCAAACTTTTGCGGAGTCCAATCGGAGAAGTTTAGGCGCTTAAAGTTTAGGAGGCTTCACTTTTTGTGTTGGTTTGATCTTGTAAGGGTGCAGGGCCAAGCTCTTAACGCAAAATTCGCCACAATGTGACAATGTGGACTGAGAAATTTCTAATTACTGTGAATGACTTAGAATCGATTGATTTGGCTCATTTTGAACTGAGGGCACTGTTGACTGGAATTTAAACGTGCACTATAGCACATCTGGACGATTATTAAGACCGAAAATTGGAGTAAGCGTTGCTCTTTCGTGAACTTCATCATAATAAAGATAGAAATAAAAAATGTATGTCTCTATTGAAAAACCCTTTATCTCAAGAAAATGAATAGATGTGAAAAGCTTGGACTAGGCCCAACATGGACTGTTTTGCCAATAAAGAGAAGGGCATTGTAGAGTCAGTTACTTCTTAAGTGTTAGGAATGCCCATTTAATGATACGTTCGCAGGACCAACATCATTTTTAGCGTGTTGAAGGAATCATCGAAGTCCCAAATTTTTTTTAAATCGATGTATGAAGAACTTCATTCTGACTGATCTTCATTCTTATGATGATCACCTATATAGGCTTCAAAATGGAGTTTGAATCGCATCTATTGGTAGGTACCGATGAATAAAGCAAACAGGGAACATCAGCTCCATTGATTCATAGAAACATCGTCAACGTTCACGAACGCTGCTAGAGTGATTTTATTCTGTCGGTATTCACATGGTAGACATATGTCTTTACGCGTTTTCGACAATGCTCCAAAGTACTCTCCCAATTTCCTCGTTTTAATTAATTGTTAAACAGAAAAGTGTACAAACATAGGTGCCGACAGTACTGAAAGCCCTGATCAATCTCCCCTACTTAATTCCAGATCAATCATACTTTGCCAACATTATAAAAGTTGCGAGCAACACAGAGAAATCGGGCAATAATACCTTGGAAAGTCTGACATCTGCCGGCTTCTTCTATGCGAATCCCATAACAGAAATGAGACTTTTTTCTTGTTATGGTTACAGTTGGATGGCTTGCAGTGTCTACATGATAAGACAACTTATTATTTCTGACATCGAGAAGACAGATGGAAACTGACGGCTGATAGTGGAATACAATACAAACCACACTGGATTTGCTAAGCTTTGCTTATCTTTGGTGAAGATATTTACATTTTCTCGAATTTAAATCGAATCTTGAAAGAAGTGTTGAAAGGCAAACAACTGTGCTCTTCATTATAAATTTGGCAGATTTGTAAACAGAAAGCAGCATTAAAAAATGGATCGTTATAGTTTAAATGCTACTATATTCCGTAAAATTATACTATAATTGCAAAACAAAAAATATTATATTTAATTATATCGATGCAAGAAAACACTCACATTTAGGTTTTTAGGAGAAAAACTTGATACTTCACTTCACGTCTAATTACATTTGCTATAGAAACTTACAACTATAGAAACTTTCGCTACATGTTTATGCATTTATACACATACCATACTACCTACTATTTTAAATGAAAATTGATCTTGACCAAAATTCAATTAACTTAAACAAATGGAATCAATTGAGCATTTAGTAAATTCATTTGATATGCGTAGGTATGTATGACGCTTGTACATATTGTAAAAGCAAAAATCTTTTTACATACGAGTACGTAACCGCACTACACCAACTACTACAACAACAAGGATAAAAACTGAATTCCAATTAAAAACCCCATCAGTATAACATAAAAATTCAGCAATTCATCAAGTGAATAAACTGACATATTCATGTTGTTGTTTGGTTTTTTGTTTGGCCATGTTCACACTCTCATTAACTATGCATAAATCGGACCAAGAACTCCGAGCGTTACTTTTGGCTGTTGCTTCGTCCGCTCTGCTCTGTGAAGTGCTAGATATAAACAAATATGTTACCCAACAGTATCAACAAGCACAATTTAACTCGTGGGTGTAATTTTGACATGTTCAACATATGTATTCCTACCCTACCCTATACATACACACTAATTGCAGTTGTTCTTCTTATTAGCATAGTGTATGCATACAAATACAAACCACTAGATACTACCCAGTAGAACTTATGATCATCGCTGGAGTAATCATCGAGCGCTCAACACCGATTAATGGATTACTCATCATTGCTTCAGAGCGCTTCCAGTTTGTACTACTTTTTCCATGATTGCAGTTCGGCCTTTTCTCTCCGTTTGGCTTCTGTGTACCATATAAACAGGTTGCATAATTTATGATTTGATTTTGGTGTAAATAAGAAACGAATAATTTTTTTTCAATGTAGTTTCTATTATTTGAAAGTGCAATCCTTCCGGTTAATTGTGGAACACTATTTCATTCAAATGACTTTCTGACGTTGCAGTACCCCATACGGTCAATCCAATTTTTCAGCTCATTTTCTGCTGTATGGAGCTGTACTCGACCGATGGCTCGACCAATCGTTGCTGGATGGTTAGAGTAACACTTATCTTTAACGCCTCCTCACAAATAATAGTTTAACGGAGCCAAATTACAATTGGTGGCCAATACACATAACCAAAACGGCAAATAGCTCAATTTTCAAACTGCACTCGCAAAAGATCGATTACTGCACGGTTTGTGTGACACGGCGCGCCATACTGTTAGAACCAAATATCCATATCAAAAAATCCATATCTTCTAAAATAGGCCACAAATAATTAGTTATCATTATGCACTGTAACGCATCTCCCTTTCTCATTTTCAAAGAAAAATAGCCCAATTTTACCGCAGGTCCGAAAACCACACCAAAAGGATACTCGAGTGCATTGGCTTCTCAACAATCGCGCATGGATTTTCTGAGTCCTAGATAAAACAATTTTGCTTATTAACGTAACCACCGAGGTCAAAGTGAGCTTCGTCAGAAAAGATGATTTTTCGTTAAAAATGCTCATCTTCTTCCAAACGTTACACAGCCCAATTAGCGTACCGAAAACATTGCGAATGGTCATGAAGCTTCAGCTGTTGTGCCAATTGAACTTTGTACGGCTTCATATCGAGATCTTCATGCAAATAAAGAAGTGCGTGGAATGTTCAATTCCTGAGAACGATGTGCTTGGTTCTTCTTGCACATTCTGAGCAACAGCAGCAATTTTTTTTTGGTTGTGCGAGCTGTAGGTGTACGAGAAAGTGTTGTTTTATCCAATAATGATCCAGTGCAAGAAAAACTTTTAGCTTTTCCCAACTTTGTTCAAGCGTATATCGACCCATTTCGTTAACCGCAAATATAAAACTAATTTCCGTCATCATGATGGATGCATGAATGGATGTATGTGAAGAAGGCCGAGAACCTGACCTACGAGTGCAGGACAGTTCCTCAAGCACTCAGGCAATATAGCCCATTGTACTTAAGGCCTAGGAAAAGAAGAAGGGGTGACAGCAAGTAAGGGGTTAGAGAAAAAGAGGGAAAAAGTTGAAAAAGGGGACTACGTTCTCTTCCGCAAATTTTCCGGATTCTCTCACAAATCTCAGAAGATCGCACAAGGGGAAGGAATGAACTTTGTCCATTCCTGTGACATCGAAACCCAAAATGCGCCTTCTCGTTCTGGCAAAGGCGGAACATGTGCAGAGAAAATGCTCTGTGTTGTCCACCTCCTTCAGACGAGATGTGCAGGTCGGGTCATCGATGATGCCGATGGTGGTCATATGTTGGCCCCATGGATTATGTCCTGCGATGAGTCCCACCATCCGGCGAAGGTCCTTAATTCCTAATTTAAGAAGGAATTCTGCTGCCTTCCTGTTTGGACAAGTCACAAAACACTTAGCCGTTTTACAGATGTCCAGATTGGACCAGCGTCTCTTATGTAAATCATCTGCATAAGATTTTATCCAATGAATGGCACCTGCCTGGTCCCGAATATTGACTCTGATCCCAAAGGCATGTTCTTTGATCCATAGTTGGCCAACTCGTCGGCTTTCTCATTCCCAGGAACTCCACAGTGCCCAGGAACCCAGATAAGATGGAGCTGATTCAGTCTTGCGACTGATCTAAGTTTCCTCTTACACTCTTGGACAATCTTTGAAGTAATTCTCGCGTTCTCAAGAGCCTTAAGCGCAGCCTGACTGTCACTACAGACACTACACGTTTCCTGCGCCATTTTCTTTCAATTATACATTCCGCTACTTTAAAGATGGCGAAAACATCTGTCTGGAAGACAGTTGCCAACCCAACCGAGGAATTGTAGCAATTGACACCTTAAGTGCTTAAGTGCCATCCAGCTCCAGTACCTCCATCGGTCTTGGATCCGTCAATGAAGAATTTATCCGTCATTATACGAATGATATTAGAGTTGCCACACTCAAAATAACCAGTGGTTCAAATTCCAAATGTTAGATGGATCACCCGTTATATATTTTTCTTCAATTTTCATTATTATCATTTTCAAAATAAAAACTTTATCAGTCCTAGCTAGAAGCTAGGAGCAATCTCTAATTGCGCAACTGGGTAGGTAGGTAGTTATGTATGTAAGTGTAGATACATAGTTCCTAATATATGTGAAATTTAAACTTTCGTTGTGGCAAGAGCCACAGGATAGAATGAAATTTAATAGGGTTACGCCGCAAATATTCACTTTAACCAAACAGACAAATGGGCAGCAATTTAAGTAGAGGTACAAGCATATACTCATACTCGCACATTTACATATGTGCGCATGTATGAATGTATGAACATACATATTTGTGGTGTATCTAACGAGGTGTTTGTTGCATGAGAGAAATATCCTATTTCAATATCTACGAGTAGATACTTATCGAATGCGCACCAACTTTAAGTGGTAACACTTAAGGCTTATAATTTACGAGTCTGTTGGTTATTTGAAGGGAAATTTTAACGAAGAATATATTTGCTCAGCAGAAAACAACAAAACTTAGTGCTCACAACTCACAACCAAAAGGTGACAAATAATCTTAATTGTGATAATTACAACAAGAAGTTTAAAATTCCAAGTAAAAAATGTCAGGATCGGCAATTTATTTATGTGATATTACATATGTATGTAGTAGATAACTTTAATTTACAGAATAGTATATAAATATAAAATACAACTATATTTTTTTATATCCTACACTCTATTTACAGGGTATATAATTTTTAATAGAGTTTTTAAATGTTTGAGTGTGTTTAAATTCAGACAGAGACACACCCTGCGAAACAGTTCAGCACACTACTACACGCCACGACTGTACCCACGTACATATATTTCTCTCATAATGAAACTCTTCAAGGGCATAGGTATTTTATTATATACATAATCAATAAATTATTTCATTTAAAATTCACGTCTATCGAACGTTGAATGTAAAGAGACTGTAGAGGATGTTTGTCGCACTGGAACTTAGATTCCTAATGCTCGGCTTAAGCCGACAAAGAAAATAGTAGTATTTCTTATTTGCACCCAGAACTTGCACTTTGAGTACTCATTTTTTGGTTTTATAATATTATTAAGGAGTGAGCGAAAAAATCTTAACATATATAAAACTCAATAATTTTTAAACGGTTAATCTTAGAGTTTTAATTTTTTTGTTATTTAATTGATAATATTTTACAAATTACAGAAAAATATAACTTTTATAGTTCTAAACACTATTTATGAACTCGTGGACCTTTTTTGGTAAGCCTTCCATTAGAGATTTGATAGTTGTTTCAGACCCCTTTTTGGAGCAGTTTGCCCACCTCCTTTTAAAATCTTCGATATTTTAGGACACCTTTTTTGTGCTCTTTAAGTTTCTTTTCACAAGAGCCCATTATCTCTCAACTGGTCTTAGCTCCGGACAATTTGGAGGATTGGGCTCTCTTGGTACAAAAACTATGTTATTACTTTGGTACCACTCCCGAGCTTTCTTGCCGAAGTGACATGATGCCAAATCGGGCCAAAAAGATGTGGACACATTGTGCTCTCTTATGAAAGGAAGAAGCCTTTTTTCAAACATTCTTTGATGTGTATTTCAGTATTTATAGAGCCCACTGTAACAAATGACTTGCTTCTTTTGCCGCAACTGCATATAGCTTGCCATACCAGGAATATTTTAGAAAATTTTGTCTGCTTTTGGATTCTAAATTCTTCTTCGACATTTCCTCGAGCATCAACAACATAAAAATTTTGACCCGGAAGCTGCGTAAAATCTGCCAGTACATACGTTCCGTCGTCCATTATGTAACATGAATATTTTTGCATGAAATTCGCTTTTAATTTAAAAGCCCTACTTTTGGCGTCTAAATTTTTTGCAGCATTCCTGTCTGGAACTTTTTGGACTTTGTATGATTTCAAACCTGCATTGGCTTTAACTTTTCGCACCAAATAGTCTGAGCACTGGGCTAACCGGGCAGATTTTCTAGCAGATGTATTTGGAGATCTTTTCAATATGCTTTCTATTTTCTTGGCTTTCCCAATATCATGTGGTCCTTATTTTCTTCCCAAACCAAATTTCCTATCTATGGTCCAATTCTCCTGAAACTGTTTAATAACATTGCAAACAGTTTGACGGCAGACCTTCAATTCTTTGGCCAATTTTTTGTAGGACCAATTTGGATTTTTTTGAAAATTTTTAATAATTTTAAGACGTACTTATTTTTCTTCACTCATTTTGATCAAACTCACAATAAATCAACATGTTTGTCATTAAAAATAATAACTGACATATTTTTCAAAGATAACTAGATCAAACAAATTTTTAAATTTTACACCCAAAAAATTATTAGGTAAAACGTGTGTTAAAATTTTTTCAATCTCACTCCTTATTCTATTTGTCCTGCTATAATAAAGAAATTGAACGTGCATTACATATATCTAAAGTAAGTCGTTAATATTAATGGGTTAACGAGATGTTTGTAGTCCAAACATGCTTTCCTTGGTAAAACAGAATGCTTTCAGAATGAAAACAGTCACTAACTGAGGCGAATTGATAGAAACAGTTTTATGTTTTAATAGCGTTTTTATTTGATCCAAATACTTTTCAACAAAAACCACCAAAACAATTCGTGATAGTGGCAGGTGAGCTTTCTTGATATAATTGAAACAGTTTGATAATCGAAACTGTATGATACTGCCATGATATGGACCACTACTTTATCTTGATCGATTCAACTGGTGATTGCATTTGGAATTCTGTGCAATATTGGATTTATTTTATTTTAATCGCTTTAAAATTCACAGAATCATCTCAGTATCATTCAAATACTATGTATCAATTATAGAATCGAAATTTGTACAAAGTGCCTGGAAAAGAGATGGACACTTTTATCACTGAAAGAACATCGAAATTACAAAATAAGAATCTGTAAAGAATACTTTAACGATTCAAGCATTAAAATTCCTTGTAAATCGCTTTTATTAACTGCATAATTGCACATTAAATTATTTTTTTTTTTTATTTTTTTGCTCGTCTTCAATTTAGAAGCGTAGGACTAAGTAAATTTTGCTTTGCCATCGTCATCGTCGTTATCTTAGTCAAAGAAATTCTTATCTTAATCTCACGCATACAATTTCTTGTTTCATCTTGTTTCATCTACTCGGCAAGTGGTCAAAACTCCATTTCAAATTACACACACAACAGACAGCGGCGGAGACACACTGATTCATTCATTCATAAGGCAGGATGACGTGGGACGAGCATGGTGCTTGTATTTCGAGACCTGCGTCTATATAACTTCTCGTCTACCAGGCGTTGGCTTTTCTGCTCCATGCTTTTTTTGTAGATACATACGTTGCTACTGCTGCTGTCTTGATTTCTGCTTCATTAAATCTTCAACAGATGCGAAATGAGATTTGTTTATTTGCCAGTGACACGCGCTAATGAGGCAAGGGGGACAACGTCTGTTCGTAGTCTTTCATTGTGCGTCAATGTGTTATGCTAGATAAAAACTTATCACTTCTTTGTGCCTCGTTGTCATCATCATCAGCATCATGGGCTTGTCGTCGTTTTCAGCCTCCAAAGCTGCTTTGCTTGCATACTACTCAACTTTTTTTTATACATATTTCTATACTTTGTTTGGATTTTTAATCATAAAACTCATAAATAAAATTAAATTTTTTTCAATCTCTTTTTTCTGCTTT
This sequence comes from Palloptera scutellata, assembly GCA_958295655.1. Classification (NCBI taxonomy): domain Eukaryota; kingdom Metazoa; phylum Arthropoda; class Insecta; order Diptera; family Pallopteridae; genus Palloptera; species Palloptera scutellata. The sequence goes on from OY282450.1 coordinate 65,957,180, forward strand.
TCACGAAATTCTTTCTTTACACTTGATTTAAAAATGTTAATATGACAGTATGGAGGTGTTTGTTAAGTGGCAATAAGGAAGAAGGAATTTAAAATTTATGGCTTAATAAGTGTTAGAAATTTCTATAAATGAACAGTTAAAATTAATCATTTAATGATCTTTAAGAGAATAGTAAGAATTAAGTTGAAAGAGTTGAAGGCTCTATGAAGGCTTAAGACAGGTGTCCAAAATGCAGGCTTGCCCATTTATTCGACCTATAAGGGCTGAATAAATGCATCCTTTATATGTACATGATTTCCAAACATAGACCTATGCGCTCTCAACATAGACTTCCTAGGGGTTTCTGCGCGTAAGCTTACGCAGGTTGGTATTGGACCTGCATCGAATAGGCTTATAGGTTAAATAATTTTGTCCATAACTTGAGCCTATGTATATTCATAGAGGCGTCCTACATATGACTTTGTAAACATCAGCCTATGTAAGTTGAAAAAACGTTTACCTCCTATTTAGATAAAAATACATTAACGGTGTTGTTCTAAGTCGTGGACTCTATTACAGATTTCCTTTTAAAAAGCAGTATTATTAGTTTGACCATTGCCGTATAAAGCAGTTTAATGATTCTCTGATCCCAGCTGTGCCACATCTTAATTAACTTCATTTAGATCGTTTGCATTTCCAATGCATGCAACGACTTCTGCAAAATATTCATATTGAAAGCATGCGAATTTATTTATCATCATAATAATCAAAATATTCTGGTTGTATGATCTCAACAGGTTGAAAATTTGCCATTTGCCGGTCTGAGAACTCGCGAATGTTATGAGGTTGACTAGAAACTCTCGTCTATGTTTTGTTGTGGTGATGCGAGTTGATTTCTTTCCACGGAGGAAAGATTTTTAGGAAAATTTCCAAAAAAATCTTCGGCCCTTCTCTTTCGTTGAGAAGCTGGGAATTCGGCCATCTCAATGTCTCAATGACTGTCTGGTGCTGTATAATCTGAGGACCTTAGTCGGGACTTAATGAGATGAGTGTTGATGCAATTATTGGCTCTAACAATCTTATTTGCCCTTCATGCTGTCTCCGCGCATTAGTCTTTGCGAGTTGTTTTTCATTGAAATTCGAATTCTGTTGCACCTCAAGTTGCTTGGGAAGTCTACACTCGCAATCTCTCGCAATGCTGGTTTTTGGGATTTTTTTTTTACACGTTAGCAGAATCAGAATCTTTAGTTGGGCATCCATTTTTAGACGAAGTCTACATTCTTGCAGTCTCTCAGTTGTTTTATCGTAGCACAATCGCCATTTCTTTGTGGCTCCCGTTTGTTTTTTGTCAGTCAATACTCGTTCATTCTTTCATTGATAGATGGGCAGCGCCTTCTATCAATCGAGTATGAATCATACGCGAATTAACGCCATATATCAATCGATAGACGCATAGAGGGCTCCTAGGGCGCATAGCGAATGCATACGTGCTGTCCATCATTTATGTGTATATAAAGGGTGAGTTTCTGATACTTACTTTTTGACGTTAATAAAATTAAAACAAATGCTCAGTTTGGTTCATTTCATCATGAATAGACTTACGCCTGAACAACGTTTGCAAATTATTGAAATTTATTATCAAAATTCGATACGTTTTTTATCGCAAAACTGTCTTCAGCGACGAGGCTCCTTTTTGGCTAAATGGATACGAGAATAAGCAGAATTGCAACAGGACGGTGCCACATGCCACACTGCACGCGAAACCATGCATCAATTGAGAGGCGAATTTGGTGAGCAAGTAATGTTTCGTTTTGGTGCAGTCAATTTGCAACCAAGATTGTGTAATTTGACACCGTTAGACTATTTTTTTTGGTGGGGTATTTTAAGTCTCTTGTCTATAGGGACAAGCTAAACACGATTTCTGCTTTGGAAGCCAACATTGAATGTCGCGGGCAACAATTAAGTGAAATTATCTTTTGAAAAATAAATGGCAGGAATTGATTTATCGATCCAAATAAAAATTTCATTCACTTTTGTAAAATTTCTGATTTTTTTTTTATTTTCAAAAACCAAGCTTTTAAAAAATCACCCTTTACATATGCATCCGTTTTGCTACGATCATCTTTTAAATCACCTCGTAAATAATATAAAAACAATACTAAAGAAGTCAACTTCAAAAAAAAAAAAAATCTATTGGGCTGACTGGTATGGTAGACTTCAGTTATATTGATTATAATATACGACATGGTTAACCATTTACGAGAGCAAAATTTTAATTTAATTTTTTAGATATTTTAGATACTTAAGTAACATTGAGAGGAAATCTTTGTGTTTTCTTTGAACAAAACTAATAAATTTTCTCAATAAAAATTTTTTATTAAAAATACAATTGCCTCAAATACTCCCCATATCAATTTAAAATTAATTAACCAAAGTGTAATGATTTAAGTCTTTGCTAACTTTAATTATATTTATTTTTATGCCTACTAATTTTTTTTTCACTATGTGGGAATCGATTTGGAGGTTACTGGAAATTTAGTTGATCACTCACTACTAAGGCCACCAAGGTGGCCTTTGTTTTTATACTAATTCGATACGAAATACATGTTCTAATATCATTTAAAATTACCTCTTTATAGAATTTCCATGATGAAAAAATGTGTCTCAGTGAAGAATAATCTGTAATTAAAAGATTAAGGTTATTATTGTATATTATTACGTATGTAATGTGTGACATTTTATGTACGAGTATATGCTAACAAATATACAATTTAAAACTAAATAAATTTTAAATGTCTAAATATCAACAAAAGCAATTAAATTTTTTCGAAATCCGTCAAAATTTCAAAAATGGCGTACAATCAAACTACTGAATGCTACAACATCGAAAGCAACAACAAAGTGTGCGCACAACATATGACAACATTAGAATTAATCATTTCGCGTAAAACGATAATGACTTTTCGCTGAAATGGACAAATTATTTAAGCCGTGTTGAATTAGGCATCAAATAAATCAACGTGAACAAAATCGTATTCCAAAAATGTAGCTCTCTTGCTCATACGCGCTCTTTGCTCGGCAGACTGTTAACGAAATATCTTGGTTTTTACACCCTACACGAACTACAAATCTACCTATACATAGTCAGTTTAATCAGATGCTACATAGTTAGTAGTAACATAATATCCTTTACTAACTACATATGAGTAAAAATGCGCCTAAAGGGTTAAATGAAAGTTTCCAATACACAGAAATATGGGGGGAAATTTCATATGAGGGTCTCCATAATGGAAAGTTCGATAAGTTCGTTATGCGTCTCTCGGAGGCCGACAAAATCCATGTCTAGTTCCTCTGAAATCAAAATAATATAAAATACATAATATAAAAGAATCTGTGAGAGCCATCGAAGCCAAATTTGCTTCAACTTTTATTTAACACATTTTTTTCAAGCATAAAAATGAATCGCCAAAATCGAACACTAAGTGTAGGGTACCTGAAAGTTTTTTAATATCAACTAAAACATTTGCACTTGTTATTTTTTTTTTTTGTTTTTCTACAAGTTCAACGAAAATGTGCTACAAAACCCAAACGAAAAAATAAAGTAAATGGCTACTACAAAGCTCTTTCAAAATACACGCCATAAATCTTTCGTTGGAGATTTGCGTTGGATTTACCAATTCGTTTGCATGTCCATCCATTATTCTACTACATATGACTACTTGATGGACCCACACGTATCGCGAGCACAAGAATATATACAACAAAAAAGTTTTCTCATAGATTTTGAGAGGGGCACACCTACAGGCTAATTAAAAGTGATTGTTCAGTGGGAAGGTGTAAATTTCAACATTTTTTACAATATTTCTGAGAATGTCTTTTTAATTACTTATTTATTTGTGATTTTTCGTTTATTAAAACTATTAAATCAAATTAAGTTTATAATTTCATGGCATCAATGTTGAACTTTTTGGCATTCTGACATTTACAATTTCAACCAGTAATTGCTTGCAACATTTATTCTTATGCAACATTTTATGGTATTGTTGTATAGTGGAAAAGGTCAAATTACATAGAAGAGTAGACAACTTTTTATTTAAATTCCAGTTTTTAAAATGATTAATTTATTTCTGTTTATACATGGTTGGGTGGATGGATATCCAGAGAATGCTTGGACTTGGTTGTTTTTCTATTGCCTGCCAAGATGTGTACTTGTACACATTCTTATAAGGTTACAAAGTTACTGCGAATGATGTTGAGGATATAGTTCAGAATTTCAAAGCAAAAAAAGGTGGGAAGAAATTATTCTCCGAAGGCGTTGTCGAGGATGTTATGCCATATCTAGGTCACTTTTATGCACAAATTGTCAATGAAAGTTTAAGCAGTGGTACTATTCCAAGTATATGGAAAACGTCTATGATAGTTCCAATCAAAAAAGTAAAAGATGCTTTAAAAGCAGAAGAGTTGCGACCTATAAATATATTGAACTTCGATGAAAAAATTTTAGAAACTATAGTTAAGATTCAATTGGTATAATATTTAGATGAGAATTAAATATTTATACCTCAACAATCTGGGTTTAGACGACAGCATTCATGCGAGACAGCATTAAATATGGTTTTAGATGAGTGGAAAGAAGGACTGAATAACAAAAATTTTACAATCGCAGTTTTTATTGATTTCAAAAGATCATTTGAGACAATTGATCAAAAAATCTTGTTGATAAAATTAAAAGCAATCGGTATTAGAGATGTTGAGATAGCTTGTTTTCAAAGTTTTTTTTTAACAAATCGCAAACAGTAGACAATAATTGGATCGGCAATCTCAGAAAAATCTGACATTAAGATTGGTTTGCCACAAGTATCAGTTCTTGCCCCAAACTTATTTAATATATATATAACAATATAACTTCCATTTTTTAATATTGTTCAATTAAGCTGTTTTCTGATGATGATGACTTTCTATAAGTGGCAAAAATGAAAATGATGTACGTGAAAAATTACAGTTTGAATTAGATTGTCTTTATATTTGGCTGTGTGCAAACAGACCTAAAATTAATATCGGAAAAACCAAGTATATGATCTTAACAAGAAAGAACATTTTAAATTTTGGAAGCAGAAAGATTAATAATGAAGAAATTGAAAATGTGGGCAAGATAAAGTATTTGGGTATACAAATTGATAATAAATTAAAGTTTGATGAACAGATAAACTATACTATAGGCAAAATAGCCAAAAAAATATGGTTGTCAAAAGAACTTGCAAAAGTTTAGGCAAACATTATAAAGTAAAAGTTTATAAATCAATTGTTGAACCTAACTTTATTTACTGCCCCACAATCTTCTTCATTATGAAAGATTCCCAAATAGCAAAACTATAAAAAATGCAAAATAAAGCTATGCCCTTCATACTAAATCGACGATATGACACCCCTATTAAAGAAATGCTTCTCAGTTTAAATTGCTTGAGCGTGAAGCAAGAAATCTTATTTTATACAATGAAATTTATTTACAATATAAAGAACGGACACATGGCGGATTATTTGAGAACAAGTATTAAATTCAACTATGGGGTACACGACTTATTAATGTCGCGAAAAATAGAAAAGCTACAAGTTGTCTCAGAGTTATAAAAAATAGTGTGTTTTATAAAGGGTTAAAATGCTATAATGAATTACCTGAGGCAGTACAGTAACATTAGTCAGTTCAAAGAAAAACTCTTCGCTCACACTAAATGGTTAGAAATAAGATAGATGTTGTTTGCTTCGTGGTATATGGTTCAATGCTTAATAAGCTATTCTTAAAATTATGTTAATTAATTGTAGAGGGTGTATTTTCTAGAAGTGTGGTTTTCAATCTGGCAATACTTTTTTCGGAGTTGGTCTTTTTGACAGCTGTCACTTGATTTATGCTCAGTTTGGTTTGTCATTTCATAATGAATACAGTTACGCCTGAACAATGTTTGCAAATTTTTGAAATTTAATATCAAAATTCGTGCTCTGTGAAAAGTGCGTTTAATTGCGATATTGTCTTCAGCGAAGGGGCTAATTTTTGGCTCAATGGATACGTGAATAAGCAGAATTGCCGTATTTGGAGTGAAGACCAGTCAGACGCAATTCAGCAGCTACCAATGCATCCCGAAAAATGTACCGTTCGATGAAAACAGACTTTTTTGCCGAGAATGCAAGAATTGGTCTTGGCTGACATGTGGTTCCAACAGGACGGTGCCACATGCCACACTGCACGCGAAACCATGCATCAATTGAGAGGCGACTTTGGTGAGCAGTTAATCTCACGTTTTGGTGTAGTCAATTGGCCACCAAGATCGTGTGATTTGACCCCGTTAGACTATTTTTTGTGGAGGTATGTTAAGTCTCTTGTCTATAGGGACAATGCAAACACGATTGCTGCTTTGGAAGCCAACATTGAACGCGTCATTTGAGAGATTCCGGCCGGAATGTGTGAAAAATGTGCCTAAATTGGACCTTCAGAATGGACCTCTTAAAGCGTAGCCGCGGGAAACATTTAAGTGAAATTATCTTTAAAAAGTAAATGGCAGGAATTGATTTATCGATCCAAATAAAAATTTCATTCACTTTTGTAAAATTTCTGTTTTTTTTTTTTCATTTTCAAAAACTAAACTCCTATAAAAATCACCCTTCATATAATAAGAATGTGATATTATTTGCGTTATGAATTAGGCTTCTAAAAACCGTAATAAATAAATAAATAAAAGAAATAAATATAATTCTCACGCATTCCCATATCGATGGAAATAAAAGAAGTTTATGAAAATCAACTACCAGACCAAGAGGGGAATCGAAACCACAACCTCCTGGGTGACAGTCTACCCACTGCTCTACCCACTAAACTATCTGAGTAGTCCTTTCAATACATACAATATGTACATGCATATTTAAAAATATAAATAAAACATGTAAAACATAGATATGTAAGTTCTTAGTGTATATTTTATTCAGAGATTTTATTAAAGGGATTAACCTAGAAGTGCTAAGTTGGCACTTAATCTAAATAATAAAAGCAAGTTTGATTCATTACAATCTGATCGTTTACTAACCTGGGTACGGAGAACTATTCGTTTCGATTCGTTCATTTGCAATGAAGCCCGTTCGTTTACAATTACGGCGTTTCGTTTGCAATTACGACCGTTTGTTCACTAACGCAATGCGATTGCAACCCAATTTGTCTGAAACTGGTTGCTTGAAGTTGCCGAAATTTATATTCGTTCACTGGCGCAACTACTTAATTGCGTTTTGTGTTGACATATTTTTATTATAAAAAATATTTGCAAAAAAAAGCGGAAATGGTGGGTGCATTCATATATTAAAAACAATAAAAATACATAGAAGGGCGTCTATTGCAGCCAAAGAGCTAATGGTGACGAGAACAAATTTAAGTCGTTTCTACAATACAAAAAAAATATTGTGTGCGTCAGTGGGACGCCGTACTGAAGTTTACTTCTTCAGAAATTCCAATTTCGGCACACGAATTAAGAATACGTATTAGATGCTAACAAACTGAAAATTGTCTGTGTGACAGTCCATTTATAATAAAATTTCAGCCGTGTAAAGACAGATACTTTTAAACACATTCCATATATCCGCGTTTTTCTATTCTCTGGCATTTAGCAGAAACGTAAAACATTGTGCTCTTACGTCAAATCATTCGCAGCCTTCATTGTCTTCGAAATATATCTTGCAGCCACTCTGCTAATGCAAAACGTGTGAGTGTGTTAGTGAAAAAATTTGATTATATTATTAGTGGCATGCCAGATTTGGCAAGTGTGTACGCTGTGTGAGTTTTGTCTTCGGTATTTTTAATGTCAACATATTCATTTTCGACTCCTACTTTACACATACGGTCACCCAACGTTTTAATAATTCCAATTCAATACAACCCTGCAACGGGTTTCTCTGTTATGTTTCAAAAAAGCGAAAAAACAAAACAAATGTATTTTCTGAATAAAACATAAAACTTCGCGAGAGAAATAAAGACACAGGTAATAGATATTTTCTCCCCCTTTTGGTTGTAATATGACTGCTATCGTTTTTGTTGCCTTTTCCTTTACGCGTGTGGTAGAGTTTTTGTTGAAAGGCTTTTCTTTCATATTTTCTTTTTCTGCTTCATCTTTTTGTCGCCACTACCCATAATTCAATATATTTATTGATTTAAACATTTATTCATTTAAAAATTTTTGCTAAACAATATTATTTCTAAAGTTTCATGCTACTCCGACATGAATTTGAAATTTCATTCGATTTTGACTTTTATTTAAAAATTGAGCAATTTAAATTTAATAAACGCGAAATAATTAATAACATAACTTGGAATTATAAAGATGAAAAATGTAAAGAAAGAATAAAATTTCAAAACATTATTTTCCCACTTTGTATATTGTATCAGATTGTATAGGTATAATCTGCTCTCATATGGCTAATCGAGGCGCTATGTGAAGTAACTTTAAAACACACGTATTCAGCTAAACTTAACCTCAATATTCATATACAGGATGTTTTTTTAGAAGTGTGGTTTTCAAGAATAAATAAAACGCATATAATTTAATGTTATGGCCAAGAATTTAGGTTTATTATAAAGATAAAGATTTGCCATTATGTTTTAAAAACGATTTCGGGCTAATGGCCGCCGCGGCTGGTTCGAATAAATTCCAGCCGAGATGAGTAATAACGCGCCGAATATTCTCTTCCAAGGCGTCAATCGTCTCGGGCTTATCTGCGTAGACCACCGACTTCACATAAACCCACAAAAAATAGTCCAGCGGTGTTAAACGCAGGCTCTTGGAGGCCACGCCACAAGCTCACGACGCGAGATAATGCGCTCACCAAAAGTCTCCTTCAATAAATTGATTGTTTCATTGGCTGTATAGCATGTAGCGCCGTCTTGTTGGAACCAAAGGTCGTTTCACATCAACATCCTCCAATTCAGGCACGAAAAAGTAATTAATCATGGCTCTATAGCGTTCCCCATTGATCGGCTTTAAGTATCTTTGCAGAAATATGGACCAATGATTCTTATGATCACTCCAAATGCAACAATTAACGTACCCATTCACCCAAAAGTGAGCTTCATCGCTGAACAAAATTTTCTTGTGAAAATCGGGATCGCTGGCCATCTCGTTTTGGGCCCATTCACCGAACATGGGACGCGCTTGATGGTCGTTCGGCTTCAATTCTTGAAATGGCAAACCAAACTGAGCCTAAATCAAGTGACAGCTGTCAAAAAGAACAACTCCGAAAAAAGAATTGTCAAATTGAAAACCACACTTCTATAAAAAAACACCCTTTATTTCAGCTGCTTTCAATCTTATGCTACGTATGCAGCCCTGACATTTCTCATACGTCTCAAAGTTCATTGGTACGAACACCACAATACGAATACTCAACCCATGCCTACTCTTTCTTACACTGTCAGCAATATACCAAACTCGTTCAATTATATTATTTTTCTCATTCACATGCGTGGAATTTTTTAATTCTTTATATTTTTGGTTAATTATCACAAAAAGTAATATAGTTAGATATAGTTAGAAGTTTGCTGCAGATATTTCCATAAAAGGTTAACCATCACTTGCTGTTCTGTACGTGATATTTTGCAAGTAGCAGAGCAAAAAATTTGGGTTTCCTCAACTCCGTTATATATCAATAATTTTTCATAGGCTATTTTTGATAGTTTCATACGCTATTTTTGATAGAGGGCGCTGCCCATCATTTCCGTGACAATTTCCGTTGCGACGATCATCTCTTACCACCCGTCATAAATGTAAAAACCATTCTAAAAAAGTAAACTTCAATAATAAATTAATTGTTATTGGGTAGTGTCTTAATAAAGAATTTTTTAAATAAAACGATACTTGAGTGAAACACAAAAAATCAAAACGACATTTTTTCATATTACTCAGTATACTCGATGCAATTATGTGAATTTCAATGATCATTGAGTTTAAATTATTCGTGCGGCGATAAGTTTAAGTTCATTTTACATATATTTAAATTTAAAAAGTTATGTTTTTCTGCAAGTCTATTTTTAGAAATAAAAATAGACTAACCGGTTGATTATCAATGGCTTTTAGCCGCTGCCATAACTTTTTGTTATAAAAAATATTTTCAAAAATAAATCGGTGGTGGGTGCATCCATATATTAAAAACAATAAAATAAAATCGCGTTTATTGCAGCCAAAGAGCTTAATGGTGACGAGAGCAAATTTAAGTCGTTTCTACAAAACAAAAAATTTTAACAAATTGTTTGTTTACATTTTTCATGCGGCGATAAGGTCAAAGCCGGCTTCTTACCACTAGCGCCTCCGTCCGATTGAAATGATTTGCCAACATTCAAATGGATGAGCTTTCATTAATTTCTTAGTGTCAGACAGGAGTGCGATATTGTTGTTCAGAAAATCTGTTGTATTGAGAGCATTTCGCACCATTGATGGTAACTTTCTGACCATCATCATTTTTAAAGACATAAGGACCAATGATTTCACAGGCCCATAAATTGCACCAAACAGTGTTTTTTTTGTCAATGTAACGGTCTTTCGAGAATGGCTTGTGCAATATCTTGGTTTACGTGCTTACAAGATTCAACTAGTTTGAAAATTGGACCTCCAGATTACGCCATGTGAGCGCCAGCCACGGTGGGTACATGTCCAAAAACAGATTCAAACATTAATGTCAAAAAATTATTTTTAAATTAAAGCCAATTTCATGGATATTAAAAATAATTTTCTGTGTTTTATTTCAATTTAAAGTTCTCCGCCTCTAAAAAAAAACTGCAGATATGGTATAAGAAAAAATGTAAAGAGTATTCCTCTAAAAATAATTTTTCTACACGGCACCACCTCTTGCCAGGCAACGGCAAACCTGCAAGAGTAAAAATTGCCTATGAAAAGCTTTTCACTTCACAACATGAGTGGATGCGAAAAGCTCGGCCTAGGCCCTCAATGGGCTGTTGTGCCATTAAAAGTAAAGTAAAGTATTCCTCTACATATACCAGGAACAGAATTTAGTATAGCTTTCACTGCCAATTTGTTAAATACTGCGTCATTTTAACGGTACTTTACTTACTTACTTACTTACTTAGCTGGCGCTACAACCGATGATCGGTCTTGGCCGCCTCCACAAAGCTTCGCCAGTCACTTCTGCTATGCGCGCGCTGGCGCCAGTTGATAAGGCCAAGTGCAGTCAGGTTGCCCTGCACCTGGTCTTTCCAACGGAGATTAGGACGTCCCCTTCTGCGTGATCCTCCACCGTGGTTCGAATAAAACACCTTTCTAGCCGGAGCGCTTTCTTCCATTCGCTCAACATGACCCAGCCAGCGAAGCCGCTGGAGTTTTATACGCTTGACTATGTCAGTGTCGGCGTACAGCTCATACAGCTCATTGTTCCATCTTATTCGAAACACGTCATCCACGCATACTGGACCGTAGATCTTACGGAGTATCTTCCTCTCGAACGCTCCTAACAGTCTCTCATCATTGATGGTCAATGTCCACGTCTCTGCGCCATACATTAGGACGGGAAGGATGAGGGACTTATAGAGCGTTATTTTCGTCGGTCGAGAGAGGGCTCTACTTCTCAATTGCCTACTGAGCCCGTAGTAACACCTGTTGGCAAGAGTTAGTCTCCGCTTGATCTCAAGGCTGACATTATTGTTGGTGTTTATGCTGGATCCTAAATAAACGAAATCCTTGACGACTTCAAAAGTGTAGTTGTCAACAGTGACATTTTGTCCAAGACGCCGTGACTCTTTGTTTGTTGACACAAGGTATTTCGTTTTGTCCTCGTTCACCACTAGACCCACACGACGATACTTAACGGTACTTTACTTACTTTTTATGGCACAACAGCCCATGGAGGGCCTAGGCCGAACTTTTCGCACTTTTCGCATCCACTCATGTTGTGCGTGTTATATTTGTAAATGATAAATGCTAATGCTTTTTAAAATAAATATCAAACAAGGAATTTGAAACTTAATATATTTTCGGAAATCTTGACAGTTTATGTTTGATTATTAAGAATCAATATACATACAATATGTCAATCAATATAAGAAACAAAGTATATGTGTGCAACTCCTACTTTTTGAAAGCCCACAAAGGTCAACATCGGATTGAGACCTAATACTTTCATCGTCCTACTACTTACATACTTGTTTAAGATTTTAAGCCGATATATTAGTCGCATACATTTTGACTTACCCTAATGTACATACATACATTTACTTTACTTACTTACTTTTAATGGCACAACAACCCATGGAGGGCCTAGGCCGAGCTTTTCGCATCCACTAATGTTGTGCGTGTTATATTTGTACATGAATTGAAGGGACCTACAGTTTAATGCCGAATCCGAACGGCGAAGTGAAAAGCTTTTCATAGCAATTTTTACTCTTGTAGATTTGCCATTGCCTGCTAAGAGGTGGTGCCGTGTAGAAAAATTATCTTTTCTACTTTTTGATTTTGCCTGTGCCGAGATTCGAACCCCGGACACTCCGCGTAGCAGTCCAACGCACTACCATTACACCACAGTGACCACATACATACATACTTATATTAAATAAATAAATATTGCACTTTCGTAAGTAAGTTTTTGCCTATGAAATTACTAGAGCTTAAACACAGAATATGTCTTCGTAAAGTGTGTCCTACGGAAATAGACAGAAATGAAATGTCAAAATAAAATTGTACAAATGACAGCTTAAGAGGCATAAAATGTTACTATTATGTGCTTATGTTACGAATTTAATTTCATGATAGGAATATACATACATATGTACACATACAAAGTATGTATGTACCTAACATATGTACCATACATGTTACAAAGGCACAATACGTAGTTATATTTAGGTACATCAGGCACAGGCACACCTGTAATTTATTGTAAAAAATTAGCATATTTTTCAAAAGTAAATTACTTTCAATTATTTCGTGAAACTTTTCAGTTATTTTCGTGCATGTATGTATGTACTACGTACAATTGACAGTACTGCAGTAAAGCATAAATTTTCCATAAATGCCTAGAATAATGTATTCATGTTCTAGTTACTTACGAGTATTTGTTTTGTGTATGCCAAAGAGTCACTGGTGACCTCATGAAGTTTGTACCTTATTATCAATTACATATATGTATCGACTTTAGATAAGTGAGTACATACGTACCCTACGAGTATATTTTGTTTTATATAAAATCAAATTGCACACCTGTCTATTTCTTTAAAAGCCGCAAGGCAAACAAAAATAGACAGAATCATAACCTAATTTTCTAAGTTTTAACGAGCAATTTAAAACGTTTATGAATGAAATGAATGAAAATGAATAAGATTTGTTGCTACATAAACTACAATATAAGATTGAATTTAAATATGTACTTAAGACGGTAGATTTTAACAACAAAAATCATTATACATATGTAAATCAAGGATGCTTAAGTAAAACCTATCTACACCAATCTATTAAAAAATCGTTTTATGATCACAATTCCATGAAGATAGGAATAGGAAGGACCACAACCCGACTTCACAGAAGCGTGATTACAGAAGATACTAAAAAACATTAATAAATTATTTGTAAAGCAGACTTCAAGCTGCAATAAAAGGAATTATTCCCAAAAATTTAGTAAAAATTTCACATTTCTTCCTTTTGTCGGATAACTGCACTATGGTCCCGAGTCCTTAGTTTACAAAACATATCCCATTGTATAAACGATGATGTAATTTTTAAGGTAAAATAAACCCACTTCTTTAAATTCCAAATATTTTGATTGGTGGCCACACTGATCATGAAATACCGTTACTGAATTACTTAATGAAAAATGTGTGTCTTTTTCCCAATGTTGACAATTTTCAGAAAAATTACTCCAAACACTATTGCAATGACTTGTATCGAGTTTTGTTTAATTCGCTTCATAATTTCCTTTAAAATCACTCTTGCCTTGAGAGATTGCCTAAGTTTTACTCATGGTTTCATGAATACAGTCAGTCGGACATAGCTAAAACGACTTCGCTATGCATGCTTATCATTTATGTACCTACATACATACATTAGTTCTTACCTACAACGCCTAATTGTGAGCGGTACAACCAACCGTTACTCGATCAAACCCAATACACCCTATACACAGAAACTGTGGGGTATAATAAAAATGAACTACATAGTAGGTATGATATTTATTAAAATATATAGATTGATTTTTTTGCTACTTGGCTGTTGACAGTTCACGCGTGATTCTTGACATGTGTCAAATTAAAAAATTATCAGTTTGGTTTGCCATTTCATCATAAATGGTCTTACACCTGAAGAACGTTTGCAAATTATTGAAATTTATTATTAAAATTCGTGTTCTGTGAAAAATGTGTGTTAGCAAGCTACATCGAAATAATTGTCTCCAGCGACGAGACTCATTTTCAGCTCAATGGATACGTGAATAAGCAGAATTTCCATATTTGGAGTGAAGACTAGCCAAAGGCAATTCAGCAGCTACCAAGAAAGGTACCTTGCGATGATAACAGACTTTTTTCTGCCGAAAATGCAAGAATTGGACTTGGCCGACATGTGGTTCCAACACGACGGTGCCACATGCCACACTGCACGCGAAACCATGCATCAATTGAGAGGCGAATTTGGTGAGCAGTTAATCTCACGTTTAGGTGCAGTCAATTGGCCACCAAGCCACCGTTAGACTATTTTTTGTGGGGCTATGTCAAGCTTCTTGCCTATAGGGACAAGCCAAACACGATTGCTGCTTTGGAAGACAAATTTTTTTCATCCGAAATGTGGGGCTTTGTTAAGTCTCTTGTATGTAGGAACAAGCCAAACATGATTGCTGCTTTGGAAGCCAACATTGAACGCGTCGTTGGTGAGATACCTGCCGAAATGTGTGAAAAAGTCTGCCAAAATTGGACCTTCAGAATGGGCCATTTGAAGCGTAGCTGCGATCAACATTTAAGTGAAATTATCTTTAAAAAGAAAATGGCAGGAATTGATTTATCGATCCAAATAAAAATTTCATTCACTTTTGTAAAATTTCTGTGTTTTTTTTTTCAAAAACCAAGCTTTTAAAAAATCACTCTTTAGTATGTACTATATTAAAGTTCATCTAAAATTACATGCAATATTTAAAGCTGTATTAAATTCTATTCTTATTTTATTTTTATTTATTAAATCCTTGAGTTATTTTCGAATACAATAGAAGGGCCGCTATATACTGACTTCTGCAAATATTTCCAAGATAAAAATAAAGAAAAAAGACAATACACCTTTTCTGGAATAATCAAGTATTGGGAAAGACACCTAGGCTTCGGTTCTACCCATGTGAGTTGACCCTTTTGACTTTAACATTGTAAAAACATAATATTATGTTTTTTACAATATTAAAAGTGTAGAAAATCTTAATCAATATTTATTTCCCTTAGATCGATTAATTGTGGTCGATGTGGCGTAGTGGTAGAGTTTTGGACTGTTACGCAGAGTGTCCGGTGTTCGAATCTCGGCACAGGCCAAAATCAAAAAGTAGAAAAAAGCATTTTTCTACACGGCACCACCTCTTGGCAGGCAATGACAAACCTACAGAGTAAAAATTGCCTATGAAAAGCTTTTCACTTCACCGTTCGGATTCGGTATAAAACTGTACCTACAAATATAACACGCACACCATGAGTGGATGCTATTAAAGGAAGTGACATTAAAAGAAGAAGAAGATCGATTAATCCTACAAAATGTGGAAACCTAAAAATATGAATGTGTATGAACGCTAAGCTATGTACTGGGTGGACCATTTACAATGAAGTGTAAATAAGAAACGAATATTTTTTTTCTTCAATTTGGTTTTTATTTTTCAAAATTAATATCCTCCCGATTTATTGTGGAACACTATTTCGTTCAAATGTCCACTCAGAAGATCGGCTATTGTATGGCTTGCATGACACGGCGCGCCATCCTCTTGGAACCAAATATTTTCTAAGTCCATATCTTGTCTAAAATAGGCCGCAAATAATCAGTTATCATTGTGCGGTAGCGCACACCATTCACTGTAACGTATATTCCTTCCTCTGAACAACAACGGGAATTTTTTCGGTTGTGCGCACTAGAGGAATTCGAGAATTTGTTGTTTTATCCAACAAAGATCCAGTTTCCCGGACACGTTTCACAAATTGATCCACAAATTGAAAGGCGCTTGTTACTCTTTCGGTAGAAGATATACCTATTCGCAAGTACAATTTTAGTATTTCCCAACGTTGTTCAAGCGTATATCGACCCATTTCGTTAACCGCATATATAAAAATAATTTTCCAAATGTTTCAAATTCCAAATGTTAGATGGGCCACCCCTTATAAAAGTTAAGTGCCCTTTACGAACAACAAAAAGTAGGTTATAATCTTAATATTTGAATGGGGACTTATAATTGTAAATCCTTGTGATAATGCAAGAATTCAGTTACATCTAAGTGTGTCACACTATGTTCGTCCGTTCTATATACTGCATAACTTTGGGTTTCCTAACCCAAATATTGAACTCGTTTCCTACTAAAATCCATAAAACACTAATATATCGTCGGAGCCTGTACATATCCAAAAACTTAAAATTTTTATTTCTATTTATTTTTATTTTTTGCTTACCTAACCACAACATCAGGTAAACGTCAACTGATACTTTATCGTGTAACTAATCTGGCTTCCGTTTTACGCAATGCGAAACCCTTTTAAGTTCATTACTTCAACTTCAAAAAAAAATGATACCTTGAACACAACACGATGGGCACCTTTTCGAATTATAAACTCAAGTTTTAGTACTTTTTCTCATTCGTTTTGGGATGGCTTACATTGGTTGTATTCTGCTGTTGCTGGGATATGGCAAACATTCTTTTAAATGAATCACCGCAAGTTTTGGTGAGTCGTCAACTTTTTTGCTGTTGCTGTTGGTTGGTTTACGAGCATTTCATCTCTTATTTTTATTTTTTATTTGCTTTGCTGTGTGTTCCTTTTATTATGAAATTTTTTTTCTGAATTCACAGAATTTATTTGTCTTTTTATTTCACTTCTTTTTTTTGCTTTTATTTTTATTTTTAGTTTTTGAGTTGCATTTATCTTTTGTTTATTTACCTTTTTATGGAAGAAAGAACACGGGCGGGCCACATTCTTTGCAAAAATTAAAGTGCGAATGTACTCGTATGTTTTTTAATGTGTGTGTGAAGTAAATAAGTATGTTTATCTGCATGTGTATGAGTGTAAATTGCACAAAATCCAAATTTAGTCCAAGGTGAGCAACTCTTGTTTATGTCACGCTCAAAAAAAGGTAAAGAATTTAAAGAAGATGTAACAATAAATAAATGAATGGTAGGCCAAAAAGAATAAAAAAAAAACTATACACAATTCTAATAGAGAACCAATAAATGAATATAACTCATTAAAGGTTACGATTAATACTCAACTTTGTTCTTCACATATTTTTTTAACAAATTACACAATAGATACGACAAGCAAAAGGTATAATAAATAGTTTTAATTAATATTAATAACAAACTTACAAAGTTCAGAGTGCTCAGATAATAAGAAAATATTTTAAATTAATCATCATAGAAAACGAAAACGCAAGCTTTACGAATGTTATTTCTTATAATTAAAGTTTAAAAATACAACAAACAAGATCAAAAGAAAAATTACTCACTGTCACACTCTTCATATAAAATATTGTAAAAATTAAATATTGAGAAGCTGCCAAGTAATTTTTCTTTACAGAATAATCGGCCAATAAACATATACAGAAACTCAGGAAGGATAATAATCATGATGATGCTGTTGTTTTTTCTGAAACATGCACATTCAGAAATATACACCACAATTTACTCGAGTAGATGCATTTTTCAAGACATCATCTCGTTCGCTTTAATTGCTAAATAATTTTGTATCAGTTAATGTCTTAGATGTATCAGGAAATAAAGGGAAATTAATAAGATTAATTTTGATTAACTTGATTCAAATTGAACTGTTTTTAAGTATTTAACCTCAATATTCTTTTAAAGCTTATGAAAATTTTCTCTCGGACAGGAGACGAGAGTCGGAGGAGACTCTCGGGCTCAGATTTTTAGAGGGTTCTGTGCTGCAGGACCCCCAAAAGCAAATTTTGGAAAATAACTTCTGTCGAAATTTACCTATTTCCCCATATGATTTATTAAAGTATGGTCGGCTATAGTCTCTGAAAAATATATGGGGGCCTATGTAGTGGCTAAAATACATATCTACCTATGTACATACGTCAAGTTTGTATATATATTTAGGTTAACTTTAAATTTCATACAAAACATATTTAAATGTACTTATTTTTTTTTGATTTTCAAAACTACCTGTCAAACAAGTATCTGTTTACCTGGACTTTTAGCACACTGAGACCTAATACTTTTAAGATTTTTAATTGCAATTTGAGAATCGGAACATATGGAAATATTAAAAATATTATAAAATTAAATAAATGTGAAAAGTTTGTAACTGTATTTTCGATGAATTTTCAAAATTGCTGCCCGAGAAATCGTACAGATGTTTAAAATGGTTTGAAGACTAGACTATAAGGAGTCACTTAGTTGAGCATGAGACCGGAGCCTCTTCCTGCAAGGACGAAGACGGAAATCTGGTGACAGATATCCAGGGTACTATGAGGTTACGGAGGGAACACTTCTCGCAGCTGATTAATGGCGATAACGGCAATAATTCCGCCACTGGGGAAACTGTTCCGAAAACCCCAATTACTGACGGGGTAGACGTACCGCCACCCGACAATGAGGAGGTTTTAACAGCTTTCGCTCGGCTGAAAAACAATATGGCTGCAGGTGCAGATGGCCTGCCTGCTGAGTTGTTTAAGACTGGAGGCGAAGAGCTCACAAACAGCATGCATGAGCTTCTATGCAGAATATGGTCGGTTGAAAGCATGCCAAGTGATTGGAACCTCAGCATACTGAGTCCAATCCATAAGAAAGGTGATTCCACGATCTGCGCCGATTACCGTGGGATAAGCCTTCTTAATATCGCATATAAGGTTCCATCGAGCGTTCTGTGCGAAAGACTCCGCGCCTTTTGATACCAAAAGAGGTTTCAGACAAAGTAACTCGTTATTCTGCGACTTTATGCTGGAAAATATAAATTGAGCTGTGAGCATCGACATCTCTGGCATTATTTTCTGCGACCTTATGCTGGAAAATATAAATTGAGCTGTGAGCATCGACATCTCTGGCATTATTTTCTACAAGAGTGTCATGCTGCTGGAATGAATACGCTGATGATACTTACATCAGTGGCACCAACATGCGAGCAGTCTGGAAAGGGAGTCTCGTCGAGTGAGTCTAGTGGTGAACGAGGACAAAACGGAAAACGTCACTGTTTACAATTATACATTTGACAATGTCAAGGATTTTCATTACCTAGGATCCAGCATTAACACCAACAATAATGTCAGCCTTGAGGTAAGCTTTAGAAAAAAAAACATAAAAAAGACGTGGACATGGACCACCAATGATGAGGGGCCGTTAGAAGAGGAAGATACTCCGTAAGATCGAAGCTCCAATATGCGTGGGCGACGTGTGTCGAATAAGATGGCGGCTTTGCTGGCTGGATGATGAAAAGAAGAAGAAGATGAAAGAAGGCACTCCTGCTAGAAGGGGACGTCTTAATCTCCGTTGGAAAGGCCAAGACTGATCATCGGTGTCATAGTGCCCACTAAGTAAATAAGTAAGTTGAAAATTAATTTGTTTTGCTTACACCATTAGAAATTATATGCTTTTTCTTATCGTTTTGAAAATCAAAATTGGATATAGATTAGTTCATACCTACTTGAGTACAGAACAACAGAGCACAATTCACTACAGCCCATTCATTTTTCAGGCACATATAAAACACCCACAACCAATTTCCTCGTTATCATTACCCGAAAATAGAATCTTGAATTTATTTATTTCTGCAGTAGGTTTATAGGGAGATTTCAGTAAGCTTAAACTAAAGATACTCTTAGTTCTGTAAACTGTACAATTAGTTTCGGAGCAAATAAATCGTTGCATTTACAATACATACGTATACAAGCCTGTGTATTATATTCCAGAAAATGGAAACTGACTTTATTCAGGTGCTCTAGAGTGTACATGTGGAAAAAATATAAAAAATTATTCACTTTGAAATTGGCAAATTAAAAATCATGACAAAAAAAAAATCACATCACAAGTCCAAATAATACTATTACTAATATGCTGAAAAATCACACTATTTATATTACTACATAAAAATTAGCATTTTGTTGCTAATGAATAATACCATATTTATATAAGTATACAGACAAATGTTGCAGACTTCTAAAACCACAATTTTTTGGATTATGGAGATTCTCGAAAGACGATGCTAAATATTTGCATACATAATCTTATTACTGACTACATTGTGCAACAGCACAAATCGGACTGACGATTTAACGTGTACTCTTGAGTAATTTGAGGTCGGCAAGCTCGAATCGGCAGACCGCTTTGATTCATCACAGCAGGTTTTCGAGATAACGATAAAAAGACTTCACTATCCCATTAAATTGAGATTCGTTGTTTTTGGTGTATATTGGAAAGTTGTATAAAGTAAGTATAAAGAGAGGAATATTTTTTATGAACATAAACAATGGTTAAACGAATGATAAAAGTATTATGGTATAATGTGTTTGGGAAGAAACCCATAGAATGGGTGTTATGGTGTAGATGGAGGGTTAGTTGTTAGTTAGAAAATGTTCTTCTCTTTATGCCAAACAGCTTTCGTGTACAGTATCTTTTTCATTATTTTTGTGATTACTTTAGAATATATGTATGTAAAGTCTCAAGTCTGATAAAAAAAACAAATCTTATAATCATGATCAATAATTCGGTAAATAATAAAATAAGTATATATGTAGTGTACTTTTTCGAAACAATTAGTAGCATATTAGTTGCAACGATAGAAAGCTTAAATTCTTGACCCGCTTCTTACATTATTTGTTACAAATCTCTGACAATCAAAAATATTGTTAGCTCGAAAAATATTAATATTTTTTTTGTTGACATACTTTTTTAGATATGTATGAATTATTATATTTCCCTATATTGGATTTAGTGCGTGTGATTTCAAGTGCACTGAAAAGTTGTTAAAAATGCACTTAAACTTCATTGCTTCAAGAACCTAATGAATTCAAACATCTTGCATTAAAATGCATAAAAACCGACGAAAACGTAGCAGCAGCTACTCTCTCTGCTTCTGTGTTTTTGTTCGTTCTTGCTAAGGTGCACAGAATATTTAATTCTTTAATTTTTATGTTTTTGCGAAACTTAATTTTGCTTGTAGCTGTCAACACAGTTTTCAAAACTGTCAATCACATTCATACAAAAATGTATGCGAAAATATTAAATGACTTGAAATCATCAAAGAGAACTGCACGCTTTTTGTGATTTTGGTGTTTTATTTTTAAAAGTTATAAAATAAATAATATACTTTTGTGCATGCACTCATACTACATATAACACATAAGTATGTCTGTATGCACAAACAAATATATGCTATTGCATTTTATGGATTAAACATTTGTATTTTTTTCGTACAGGTAAAAAAAAAATCGATGAAAGGTGTCGTTTTACTTTTATAAGATTTATAGCAAATTTCCGCAAAAAAATTCAGTAATAATTGTAATGGTATCGGATATTCGTGTATTTATATTATTGTAGTGTAATAAATTATATAGAAAAAATTATACTGAAAATGCCTATACATATGTACATATACAAGGTGGGGCAAAAGTAATCACATAATGAGAATGTACCATAATTTTTGCAAATGACGTCTAATGTCATTGTACTTTGACATTCACATATGTTGTAGACAGTTAGAGAATTAGTTGACAACAAGCAATGGAGAGATACACACTTCCGAATCACAAATTTATAGCCAAAATTCCGTAAACCGAGTACAAGTATGGTTATTTGACCGATATAATTTTTTCAACCTAATTTCATCAATTTTATTACACCTTTAAATAAACTCTCCGTCAAAACAAAGCCAACTCTTTCTAATTTCTAACAAAATGGATGCCAATCCACATTATGACATTACTTTTGCCCCACCTTGTACATACATATGGTACATAAGAGTCTAAATTTGAACGAACTTTATCCAGGTACTTAAGCGTAAATTAAACGCTAGTTTCCTTTGCCCCAAATTTACAACTACACACGAGTATGCACTGTACGAGTGCATACATAAGTATATAAATATGTATTCATCGTTATGTATTTATATACACAGATGCAGAGACAATGTTAACCACATAGTTGGCTGCCTAAAAATAGTTTTCATAACTTGACGCTTGTGATTTGCTGCATTTCACTGAGCATGAAGAATTGCGTCTTCTTGCACAGTGGGAAGCTATACTCTTAGTTTATTACTTCTTGCTGAATAATTTTATAAACATTTTTAATTTACCTGTGAATAACATATGCCTTTGCATGGAGTAAGACAAGTAAAAATAAGACGATGCAATATTAAAAAGCGTGATAAGTTGAGTAAACACCAAACTTGGTGCAGACATTGCTTATAATCACGAAGAGGTTAAGATCCGAAAAGGAGCAAAATATGTCAAGCAGGCGCGGTACCTCCCACACTGGTGAAATTTTCAGAAATTGAATGGATATTGAAGGAAATTTAGAATCATATTAAATCAAATTCGGTATACTTCTTTAAAATATCTTTATTGTAACTCTTGAAAGAGTTACAAATATTGAACAAAAGCTACGCCCACCTCCCATACCAGTGAAAGTGAAATATTAAAGGCCAATACTAAAGGAAATAGTAAAGCAAATTACGAACCTAATTTGTTCCACACAGTTGTCAACTATCTTCAATATCAACTGTTAAGAAAATCATCTCCCTGTTGGGTAATAACCACGTCACCCTCCCATGCAAATGACATCTTCAAATGACACTTTGAAAAAAGTATTGGAACAAATTTGTACAACAAAAATTATTGTATTTAGTAAGGCAGATAAATATTTCAAAAACCATCAAAATGGTACCTACCATTGAATGCAAAGAAGTTTACAATATCAAGCAAATCAGTCGCTAGCTATAATTTCGCCATGCTAATTTGAAAATTATGCCTCAACGTATAAAAAGTAAATATTAAATATTCATGCTTTCATCTCTGAAATTATACCTTCAAATTGTTCCCCCCATCGATATTCCCCCATATCTGATCCTCAACGAAATTTTATTAGGTTGGTGAGATTAAGCGACTTTTATCACGTGTAAGTTTACACGTTTTTGCCATCGTAAAACTCTCACGAAATCGAGAAAACTCATGTACTCAATTTAGTGACCCTTAAAAAATAAGGATTCCCTTTTATTTCACATGAGACTGAAATTTCCATCATAAATTCGGGTGGTACTTCTCTGTTCGCTAAATGTGTTCCAGACAAATATCATGTGTGCCATCGTGTATTTTTGTAGGTTAATTGTTGTAGTAGTTTTGTTGTAATTAAAATATTTTAAATTTACAAAAATGTGAGTACAACCAGTTTAAAACATCTTGACCATATCCAATCCCATATACAACCATACATAAGAGAACATACATATTCACAAGCACACACACACATACAAACATACAAACATACAAACACAAAGAAACACAAACGTTGTCAAATAGAATTGCATGTGCGGTCAACCGTGAACCCAATGACCATTTTAGCTCCCTGTCATAATACCCACCCATTTTAGTTTTCTTTGGCTGGGAAGTACCCATTAAGACCTCCACAACTACATTAAGTTCGTTATTGTTAAGCATTTCTCTCAAATCAACGAGATTTGCTTTCTTTTTCTTCTTCGCCTTCTACTGCAATTATTTATCATGCAGTTTTTGCACATTTCCTACAATCCAAATATTTTTCTTCTTTTAGTTTTGTTTTCTCAACTCTTCCTTTGACAACAATGTATATTTACATATAGAAATCCTTTTTTGGTTTTTGTTGTTTTTTCTTTTTCGTCAAGTGTTGACCTAGAATTGGGGCTACTGTTACTGTTGTTGTTGGAGGTGGCGGCGCTGTACACTGCTTTAGTTTTACAACCAATTATATAAGAGACCAAAATGATAAAATAAAAATTTGGAAAAAAGAAAAATGTAAATCTCGCGCAATTTTCATGTCTGCCAAATAAACAAAAAATTAAAAAAGGAATGCAAAATCCAGCACAGAATTGTGATGACAACTCGAAAATGAAATAAAAATATAGATTGAATATGGACGTAATATCGTTCCCATCGTTCATTTCAGCAGTTTTCAACAACGTCCTAGTTTCCTTGTTCCAGTTTAATAGAACATTTTTGTGCTGCTTTTTTAACATATCTTAAAATAAATTTAATAATTATTTATAATTAAGCGCATTTTAAAGTTTTCAAACACATTTCAACTGACAACTGTACACGTTTAAAGAGGAATTTATTGTGGGCCGAAATAGCTCAGTTGGGAGAGCGTTAGACTGAAGATCTAAATGTCCCCGGTTCAATCCCGGGTTTCGGCAATAATATTTTTTTTTTATTTTATCAAATCATTACTTTTTTAATTACAAATGCATTAAATATCAACCAATGTTTACCATTATTCTAGCCTACTGGTATTTACTCTGACTATTTATGACTCTGATTTATAAACGCCATATATGTATGTATGTACATATGTATGCTTCTGTCTATCTATCAATTTGGTTATAGCTCTTTTGGTTGTTACAACTGCGTCAGTTTTTTACTTGTAGATTGTAGAAAATAAGACAATCAGAAAGGTCAACTGGAACACCCAAGAAAAACCTACCTTCTCTAAAAACGGCTATTGTCTGATATTCGTTCTTTTGTCAGGCATTAAATATGTATGAATAAGCAGTAGCCGAAATATACTCGGAGTTTTCCATATATTTTTTATGCAAAAGGAAGATTCGTTGTGAGATTGGTGTTTTAACAATAACTTCCTGTATACATATTTAGTAGCGCTGATTGCGAATCCTAAGTTCCATTTTAAAAATTTCTACTCTTTCTCAAAAATATGACCTCGGATCAAAATCAAATCAGATCGGGTCGGATCAGATTCAAATCATTCGGATTAAAAACTTACATTTCGTTAAATATCAATCTCAAAACGTATTGCTTATTGATTGCCATATGGGATAGTTGAGAGAAAGACAGTTGCTCTGGGTATTTCACATTTCAAGGCGCTCGACCGACTGTGGCATAAGCCCTGGTGTCGAAACTTATTGCGTATGGGATCGGTAATAAATTCGCTCAATAAATCACGAGATTAAGTGACTATCCATGCTGTGTTGGTGATGATATTGCTGCGAAAGGTCGTGCTTTTAATGTGTAAGTGCCTCTCAGTCCTTTCCCCAATCCTACCCTTATCTTCATCAATAAATTTCTATCGTTGACAAGGAACCAGTAACCGAAGTATATTCTACTTTGCCAATGACAGGACCATTTGCCATTCATATATCTGTGAAGTGTGGAATGAAGCAGCTAATTGCCTTCAATCCGACAAATCTACACCAGCTACTTATACGACTTATCTTATCTTAAAATAGGGCGACGGGCGATATGTACATATTTTACAGCTAAAATCAAATTATTATTTTTAAAAAATTTACTATCCCTGTCCCGCAATGAAGGATAATTTGCACCTATGGGAAGATCATACAAAGAGTGATGCCAAGTTTGCATTTTGAGCTTCCAACATTAGCTTTTTAAAGAAAATGTGAATTATTTATTATAACGACGTCATGGTCAAAAGTAGCTCAAGCATGCTTACATGGAAATTATATCACGTTTACGCCTGCTCACGTGACTATACATAGAGAGAATTGTACCACACTCACGTGGGTTCATGTTCATTTACGTGACACGGCAAATTTCACGTCACGCGCCCATCTCTAGTCGATATAGCCATGTCAGTCTCTCTCCGTACCCAGGACTGTTATCAAAAGGGGACATATGGATAATCGGTCAAATCGGTCAAGTAGCACTTACACAAGTTCAATTTTTAAAAAGTGAAATAGAAGGAAATTATAAAACATTAAACCCAATTCTCGGTATGCTTCATAGAATAATCTTCCAGTATAGCTCTTGTAGAAATTGGCAACATTGTTTAAAAGCCACGCGTATCGCCAATACAAGTAACTCAAATTTCAAAGGAAATAGTGAACCAAATAAAACTAAAATCGGTTTACATAAAGCGCATACATTGTGGAAATATTTAGCTTCAAGAATAGCTTTTAAGAAAATTATCATCGATGAACTGCTTCAATTTTGGCACGCATTAGCCGACATAAATGTCAGAATTGATCGCTTTTGCTTCGTTTGGACGCATAACTGGTGTTGAAATATCTTTTGACGAATTGCACACCAAACAAACTCCAAGCTCCAATTTTTTTTACCGGCAAATTTAATATTGTCTGGTGTTGCTCCAATGTTGTCAGTGAACAAAGCCACTCAGCTCATGGTGTGAAAAAGTGAAGTAAGTTTCGTCATCCATATGAATATCATGCACCACCAAATATCGCCTACAGTTCAATTCAAAACTTTGTTTTATATCAGAGGGTATGTAAAGTACGGTAAAGTACGGAACGAATTTAGCTTTCGAACTAGTTTTTGTATTGCATCTGTTTAAAAGAACCACATTGAAGGAGCTTAATTTATTTCTGTATGCAAAACCTACCAGCTACTGACTTTATAAAAATATATAATTAAATTAAAAACAAACCACATTTCTCACCAATTCAATTAAAAAAAATTATAATTACTAATATACTAATATACTATGTATTTCACCTGATGTTAATCAGCAAAAAATATATGTAATCGCTTACTTATCGTAAACAGAATTACACTAAAAATAAATCAAATTATAAAATTTTCATTTGAATAAAACAGCAAAACATTCCTTCTTTCTAGGTACATACATACATACATACATAAATATACTGTTAGATAGAAGGTTATCTATAGTTTCCGTGGTGTAGTGGTTATCACATCCGCCTAACACGCGGAAGGCCCCCGGTTCGATCCCGGGCGGAAACATACGTTTTTTTCCAATTTAAAATTTATTATTTAGGACAATTTTTAATTTTAACTTTTTTAATCTTTAAAGATTTATAATTTTACCGTGTATAAATATACTACCAGCAAAAATGATTCACTTTTTAAATGAAATAAAAAATCCATTAAGTGATTAAAACACGACAACAATAACAAAAATAACAATCAAGTTGACAATTTATAAAAGCTATAATAAAAGTAATTTGCTTGTTTCTGCGGTTGGCTTTTGCTTACAGTTGAAGTTTACTTGTTGTTGAAAGTCTCAAAGAATATAGGGGTACCCTAAGCATTTAGGGGTACCCTAAGCATTTAGGTATTTACTTATACTCGTATGTATGTAAATATGCACGAGATGAGAATACTTATATACAAAGGTATGTACCTATGAGTAAGTATGTATGCTTATACCTAGCCTTATAGGAACTTGTTTTTTTCTTGAGGGTTTCTCTTTTTCTTGGCAGGCAAATAAAAATTATGGCACCCACACACCCACACACAAACCCCACCCCAAATAAAACCTCAACATCTGATTATGCAAATTTATAATCTTGTTATAAAGTTTTGCTATTTGTTGATATTGCTGTTGCTGCTACTTTTTATGCTGCTGCTGCTGCTTCGGATAATAGAATAATACACGTAAACAATGAAATCAGCTGCTTCCGAAAAATTATACAAAATTAACATTTTATGTTGTCTACTCATTATTTTACGTTGTCAGAAAATTTGTTAACAAGCTCCAACTTGCACCTTACTCCAGTGAGCGAGCAGCAAGTGCACTGAATTTGCAATGTATACTATTTTGTGGCGCAACTTTAACGAACTTAAGCAAAGTTGTATTGAAAACATGCATTTAAATAAAATAATAATAAACCTACAAAAAGTTGAATACTACTGTGGGCAAAAGTTAGTAAGACTTTTTCATAATTTCAAATTTTTTTATTCGTTCTTCCAAATCTATTTCGTCCCCTTCAAAGTAATCACCCCCGGCCCCAATACACTTGTGCCAACGTTTTTTCCAATTCTCGAAACAGTTGTTAAAGTCAATTTCCGGAATAGCCTTCAATGCGCTTAGCGATTCATGTTTAATGTCTTCAATTGACTCAAAACGGAGTCCACGAAGCGGTTTTTTGAGTTTATAAAATAGCCAAAAGTCACACGGTGCTAAGTCAGGCGAATAGGGTGGTAGGGTGGTTGCGGAACGATATCAGTCGAATTTTCGGCAACATGGTCTCGTAAAACCAATGCAGTGATTTTGGAACCAATCGTGCATTCACTCTTCTTAGGCCCAAATGATGTTTTAAAATGGTTTTCACTGATCCTTCCGATATTCCAACGATGCCAGTAAGGTCTCTGACTGTTAATCGTCGATTCTCGATTCTCGAGCACCAATTCCTTGATTTTATTGACGTGTTGATAATCAGTTGATGTTAATGGCCGTCCTGGACGTGGTTCGTCGTCAACGCGTTCTCGACCATCTTTGAACAATTTGTACCAATCAAAAACACTTGGTCGCCACATACAATTATCACCGAAGGCCTTTTGCAACATTCTGAACGTTTCGGCACCAGAAATTTGATTCCGCACACAAAATTTAATGGAACTATAATAATTTCACTCATTGTGAAAATCGCCGAATGCACTTTTTGTACTTCAGAAAGACAAGCGTATACTAAACACTAATGATTATTTTGATGTGACATTTGGCACAGATGTCACCGACAGTCATACCAACCTTAAAAAAATAATATTTTGATGAATGGGTTTCCGCGCGAAATTTAAATTAAAAAGTCTTACTAACTTTTGCCCACAGTAGTATTTAACAGAAAAAAATTCCCACGCCTAAAACAAACTTTAATCTTCAGAAAGAATAAAAACTTATATTAATTATAGATAAAAATTACCTTTACTCCATTGAAAGAATGACAACAAAAGAAGTTTCACGAAGAAACAAAAGGAAAAGGAAAAATATTTGTAAATTGTAATTCTCTTAAACTAGTTCATTAAACTTAACTATGACTATTATTTAATTGAACTTTACTTTACTTTTAATGGCACAACAGCCCATGGAGGGTCTAGGCCGAGCTTTTCGCATCCACTCATGTTGTGCGTGTTATATTTGTACATAAATGGAATTTAATTGAACTTTTTATATTATTAGGAGACATAAATATTTGAAATAAAGCTAAGCAATGGTAAATTGCATAGAGACAACAAGCAGGAACAGCTTCAAAACTAGGTAACATGTGTCTCATAAGTTTTGAGACAAAATTCAAACCTATCAAATAGCACATTTATAATACACATAACGGACTGTTGTCTTCGTTTTTTCGTAGTATGCTTCGAACTTTCAAAATCATGCTCATGGAAGACAGACTTTCCAACTTTCGCTTGATTCGACCCATTAAATTGTTACTTGTCCTGAGTTTCCCATCCCATCTTGTACCCTTTTCGTTTGAGTATGCCCTGGAGGATTGTCCTTTTTCGGTACAAAATCCTGTTCCTTGAGCCAATCCATTGTTTTTTCGAATAATGACTGCTTCCAAGGTCCGGTGAAAACATGTGTTCGTCATGAGAGTGATGTTCTTCGAAACTGCTGCAATTTTGGCAAGCATTGGCCGATATAAAGGTCAGAATTCATTGTTTTTACTTTGTTTGAACGAATAACTGGTGTTGAAATACCCGACTAAATGTTGAAAAACCAAATTTTCATGACAATCGCCGTGTTGATTGACCAACTTGATTTTTAGCACTTGCCAACAGCTTTTTTGTTGTTCTGTCACTAAGTTTTGGTGGTCGACCAGATTTCTTTTTATTTTCCTGCTCTTAACGAAAATCTTTGAGAACACTTGAAGAATTTTCTTTGTACTTAGTTCGCCAAAGAGGTCTGCGTTTGACAGTCTCAGGGTACCGTTATACACGCAGAGTGGCATTGAATGAACTTGTTTATGCAATGCAATTAACGCCTGAATGTCGTCTCAAAACTTATGTGACACATGTTATATTTGAACACTTTTGTTTTGAACGTTAATTGTAATATGAAAAGCAAGAACTTTTTTAAAATTATAATTAAATCCATTATGGATTGTAGTAAATCTACCGTCCCTGTTTCAGGCTCGGTGCTCTAGAGGAAATTTTTTAAATACATTACAAGTTAATTGTTAAGGTTTATGCATTTACAATTCATCAGGCACAACCATTACATGAAGAACATCAAATGATTCAATTAAACCATTATTTAAATTTTCTTTAAATGGTATTAGTTTACTTTACTTTATTTTTAATGGCACAACAGCCCATGGAGGGCCTAGGCCGAACTTTTCGCATCCACTCATGTTGTGCGTGTTATAATTGTACATGAATGGAAGAGACCTACAGTTTAATGCCGAATCCGAACGGCGAAGTGAAAAGGTTTTCATAGCAATTTTTACTCTTGTAGATTTGTCATTGCCTGCCAAGAAGTGGTGCCGTGCAGAAAAATTATTTTTTCTACTTTTTGATTTTACCTGTGCCGAGATTCGAACCCGGACACTCTGCGTAGCAGTCCAATGCACTACCACTACACCACAGCGACCACATGGTATTAGTTTACCAAGCTTTAAAGTGAAAGAGCATAATTTTTCTGGGGGAGATATATTATTTGTGTGATTAGCCCTTTTTTTGCGTTTTAGTAAAATTACAGAGTGTGGTTATGTACGCCAAGTTGTGATGGACCTTAACCAATATTTTTCTAACTGGAAATGCCTAGTCGAGGTGTTCCAGTAATCAATTTAAATTTCCTAATAAATTTGTTATTTGCCTGTCGTAGGTCTCCACGATCTTTTCGTGGCGGCTGTCAACTGTTAATTTTGTTAATTTTTAACTTTCCCGTAGTGGTTTCTTACGCTTATCTTTTTGGACTCCACTGAGTCATTTTTGGAGAGTATTTTTGTGTTTTATTATTTTCCTTCTAGTATAGCACTAAAGTAGAACAACCTAAATAATTAAATCTTTTTTTGTTCCTTGATTTGGTTTGATGCAAAACGACCTATCTACAAACTAACTATGGGTTATTTTAACTGGCGGAGGTAGATATTTCTTTCACTGACTATGACGATCTATATGAGGAATTCACTCTAACCCTCTAACCTAACTAACTTGGTACAAATTTTATCTTATCCGGGCTTAAATATAGTAATGTTTGATAAGTAAATAAATATTTTTTGTAGTAAATAGGATACAATAGACTTATAAGCAATGCTCTTATTAAAAATGGTATTTTGTATATGAATTTTGGACAATAACGTAATACTTATGTACCCAATATTCTTCACAAATATTGTTTCAAGCTTTTAAACTTTAAACTTTGGTTTCTTATATTCTTAGTATGTGGTGCAATGTACAATAAATACTAAAATTGTATTGTGTCGAGCAAAGCAGCTAGCTGTTCGTTAATGAAAGTGTGAGCATATATATATTTTTAATGATTTAAGATGCACACTGGCACATTGCAGTTGTGAACATTTTGTTGTACAATAATCTGGCATATCTATATTTAAAATCACTCGCTTATTCGCTAATGCATGCAATATACAAAAATGTTTATTAAAAATATTCTAAGAATATAATCATAGACATACTCGTAAATATCGTATGTATACAAATTGCAAGATGCTTGCAATATTTCAAAAACTATAGTTTTTGTTTTCAAATAAAAAGACAGCAAGAACTAATAAATCTGTCATAACTGAATTAGTTTGTAAGACTTTTCAATCTCCCATTGATATTAATAAAAAAACACATTACATTTTATTTTAATCGAGTGATAAAATTTCGTTTTATTTAATATTTGTTAATGCCATAAAACACATAAAAAAAACAACAAATAAAAATAAGAAAATAGAGCGCCACACCGCCATTTATGACTTCAATTTATGTGGTATGATAATTATTTATGGAATTTTCGATATTTTTATTTGTGTTTTTAAAAATACCACCGCATGGTGTGGTGCAGACTTCAATAAGAACAAAGAAGAAGAATTTAACTTGCTCAGAAGTTCATAAATTAACTCATAATAACACGAACATAACACGAAAAGAGCAACAGCAACAATACTACATAGTAGTAACAACATCATTAGCTCTTTCTTCCTTTGTATTCATATAGGAAATATCGACTAAACACAGCAAATGAAACATGAAGATTTCAAAGAACATAGAAAAATAAAAAACCGAAAAGCATTTCGAACATTTTGAACAAACGAAATTTGCCTATCATGAATGCTGCCAACATTTAAAAAGACATAAATTTATGCAAGGGCGCAACAGCTGAAATATTGCTGCGGCTGCTTTTAGTTGTTCCTAGTTTTATTGACAACCACAAAAATTTAAATATGTGGTTTGACTCTGCGTGTGCCTGTGACAAAAATATTTTTTACCAGACTCCTATGCCCTACACTAGGAAAACGCCAATTTACTTTCGTTCGTTCGGAACTGGTATCCAATCTCGATCTAGTAGCAGTATCAGATCGATACTGGGATAGTTCCAAATTTGAGTTGTTCTGTTAGAAAAACATTATCGACTTGGATCGACACAAATCTGACCCTGTTTTTTTCTGCATTGACAATACAAAATAAAGTTTTGACTTATAATACTTATAATCTTATTTTACTTTTATTGTTGCAACTGCGAAACTGCAAAAGAAGTGTTGAAGAATACAGCACTCTGATGTGTAATACTTCCTATGTCCCCGTTTGCTATTCATTAAATCTTCCCGATTTATTAACAAACCTGTATACGAGTAGACCTTGTGGTGTGAAAGATTTCAGGTGTTCGTCTCTCAACGATCCACTGCCATCGTTCACAGAGAAGGGTGGGCAGACACTGAGAACTAGTCATAATTGATTGTTAATATTTTCGAAATACGAGTATATTGAACTGATAAACTTTCACTTCAATTAAGTTGACATTATTTTGACACACAATCACTATAATCATTCATCATTGCATGAGTTTCTGAAATATTTAAGACAAGAACTGCAAACGAAAGGCTTCTACTGTTGCTGCAACTTCTATTATTGCCTCTGTTGCGTGTTTGTGGTGTCCGTCGTCCATGTGACTCTGGATATCTCAACTCTTCACAATTTCTTTTCCTTGTTTTTTGTTGTTTTTATTTAGACTCATACTTAATGAGTTTGTGTCATCTGATGACGCAAAAATAATGTCGTCTTGAGAAATGTCGACGACGACACACATACACACACCAAGTACTTGACGCAATATTAGAATAATTTACTTACTTTATCTATGAACGTATGCATGTACTTATGTAAGTCTTTCGCAAGTCGTCATCAACCGCATGCCAAGTGAGGACCCGAAGATGCCATGTTTGCCATGTTTGCCATTTGACACTTTCTTCATATATGTACATAAATAAATTAAAAATAAATTTAGAAATTTACGCAGTTATATTTTTAGCAATAATCTTGT
The DNA here is from genome assembly GCA_958295655.1 of Palloptera scutellata. Taxonomy (NCBI): domain Eukaryota; kingdom Metazoa; phylum Arthropoda; class Insecta; order Diptera; family Pallopteridae; genus Palloptera; species Palloptera scutellata. The sequence continues at coordinate 65,990,765 of OY282450.1, forward strand.
AAATGAAAATGAAAATTTAAAAAAAAAAGATTAGGTCTATACAAATTTTAATGAAATTTTAATGAGCAGAACTATTCATTTTAATGTAGAAATATTGCGATTTCTTTCAATCTTGCAGAAGATGTTAATTATTTTAAGTGTCCGCAATGTAAAGAGAATAAATGTTTCTCCTAATTGTTAGCAACGAGTAGATGTATCTGCAGAAGTAAGAAGATATCTTGACCTATGCATCCCAATAAGCAAAATAAACTTTTGGCATGATATTCCAGAAATTCCATAATTTTAATTGAGAATTCTACATTTTTACTTAAAATTAAATTACATAAGTTTAAGTACTAACTACTTAAGTATTATGCATCTTTTAGCATTTCTCATGCAAGCCGAGTTATTATTAATGACAACGACAATATACATTGGCTAGGGATCGCCAAGGCTGGAGGCAAAAACTGTAGGAGGTTAATGTTCAAGCCTGCAATAATGATTATCTGTATGAAGTTTAGGACTACGAAAAGAAATTAAGATCCCTACTGATTATTCCAAAATGTGGCATAGCTAGTTAACATAACACCTTGCGTCTTTATAAGACTGTCATCTCTCCAACTGTGATTAAGGCATTCTGAGTTCAAGTATTTAATTTTGTTTGCACTAGAACATGTACCTCCGGTTCTTGTTTGGTTCTACTTTCTAGTTAAGCACTTTTGCGATAACTCGATATCTGGTGAATTATCTAGAATTAGTTCCTGAGTCAAGAAATTGTCTGCCGGAGTGTAAATAGCAGATTTATTTTATTGGGGAACAGTTTCAATCAATTTAGTATATTGTACTTATGTGAATAAATAATGTACCAGGTGTACAAGTGTGAAACCAGTATTTTTTTTTTAGAAAATACACGTTTATTTAAGAAAAATGGTTATACATTCACTCTTCAAAGTAATGGCGATTGCTAGCTACACATTTTTCCAATCTCTCTGGCAATTTGTGAATGCCTCGCCAAAAAAACTATTCTTTTTCTGGTGAATAAGCCGCATGAGGGAGGCCTTCCCAGCTATACGAATCTACCAATTCCCCGAGTCTGCTTTGTTCGATGTGATGGTCCATTGTCATCAAGAAAAATCACTTTGTGTTGCCTAGCTCTTGATATTCTGAACGTTTTTGGAGCAAAGCACGGTTCAAATCGGCCAATTGTTGTTGGTAGCGTTGACCAGTAACTGTTTCACCAGATAACACGTCGCTGAACCCAGAAAACACAGAGCATTGTCTTCTTTTCGAAGCGATTTGGCTTTGCGGTCGATTTGGTCGGTGTGCCGGGCTTAAAATATGATCATTTACTTTTGGGATTCTCGAAATAGATCCATTTTTCATCGCCAGTATCAATTCGATGAAGATATGACTTTCTTTTGTACCTGGCGAGCAACATTCCACAGTGATTTTTCGATTGTTCTGCTGTCTTTCAGTCAATTCATGCGGCACCCATCTTCACACCTTCAAAATCAATCCCATGGCTTTTAAACGCTGATAAATGCATTGTTGGGTCACATTTACCATAATTGTTCTGCAAGATGTTCTTGCGTTTGACCATCATCCTCATCCCTCATCGAGTAAAGCTTGCAATTCGGCATCTTCAAACTTTTTCGGTGGTCTTCCACGTTCTTCGATTCTTGCATCAAAATCACCGCTTTTAAACTTATAGAACCACTCGTCGCACTGTGTTTTGCCTAGAGCGTGCTAGCCGTAAGCTTCCACAAGCATTCGATGAGCTTCCAAAGCAGACTTCTTTAATTGGAAACAGAAAATCAATGATGTCGGCACACAATTTGACATTTTTACGAGCGAGAAAAATATGTTGTTGTATGAAACTTGATTGTTTATGAACTGAATATTGTTAACGGAACTAAATGCGAAAAAATGGCGCCAATGATTTGGTTTGACAGAGCGTAAAGTTAAACATAGCGACACAGAGATATCATTCATAATTGTACACCTGGTAAGTCTCTTTAAAAATTATAATAATGATATTTTAAAACGATTGAAGATAAAATATGTAAAACAGCCAAACACTGATACAACCAAAAAAAGTAGACAATAACGTCGGAAAACATTTGGAATTTCAATTATATTTGAAGAAAAACTACATTACAAGCTGATTGTGAGATAAATTGCATTAAAATACTTAAGGGGAAAGAGAGACAAAAGAAAGGAAAGCAAAAAAACAATAAGGACAGCAACGATGCCGGATAGCAAAGCATACAATTGCAGCAGCAACAGCAGAAGCACTGTAATGCATTGAAGATATTGTTGGCTGAAAGCAACAAACCGATGATGATGACAATCGAACAGACATTTTTTGTAAATAGACAGGAGGAATTTTACTCTTAAGACATCACGAAAAACATTTTGCAAAATGTACGAAATAAAAAAAGCAAGAAAAAATAAAATTCCAAGTTTTTACACGCGCTTCGAGCGACGCATTCAAAATCTACTTAAAGTTCATTCTTTCATTTTGGAGCAACGCGTGGAAAATTGTAAAAAAGAATGCAAAAATTTAGCACGAAACAGTTGTGCAGAGAAAGAGAAAATTTCGAAACAGTGGAAAGAAAAATTAAACTTAATAATTTTTATTAGATCAAAAGAACTGAATTTTAAATTCAGTTTAACTTTTATTTGATTTTGAAAGCTGAATTTTTGGAAACGAAATTGTTAAAATTTTCACCAAAAGAATCGATTTTGATTAAGAAGCCTTGTAGAAGACCTAGGCTCCATAGAGGAGTATAAAGAAAAAAAATTGTGTACACAGAACGACAGACATGAAAAAATAGACCCTAATGCGCAGGGTGTTGTCGATATTTCTGGATCGATATAATTGCCCAAGGATCAGGCAAGAATCAAGGTAATAAAGTTATGGTCAGTTAGACATTATTCCAATTCTATAAAAGCTTGCCTGAAGCATTTTAAATTGAAATACACATATTATTGTACAAAACTAGAGTGATTAAATCCATTTCAGTTTTTAGTATAACAATCGCCCTGTACGAATGCTTTCAATCAAAGATGAAGATGCAAAATGGCATCATTTGACGTCTACAATTTTTCCCAAAATCTAGCATCGGATTCAGTTACGATAGCGTAAGTGTCCAGCATGCAGACATTTTACGCATTCATTTTACTCTTCATTATGGATAGCGCCTTTAATTCGTTAATCTTTTTTTTAAAGAGACGGAGGGCATAAAAATCCTTGTCAGTGTGAGACATTCTCACGATTAAACCACCTCTCTGCACGGTTATTCGCCGTAATGAGCGTAACGCTCAATCGTTAGTTATGATTCTGTTCATATCAGGCCGGTTATATCGTCAGTTGACTATTACGGAATCCATTTTTTCGGCATATTCCGCATTTCCGGTATTTACTGTGCGTTCGGCTTTACGTGCACTTTCTCCGTTGTAAATAAGCATTTATGATATTTAGAGCAACCATAAATGCTGTAATCCATTTTTGAATAGTATTGCACATTTAATTTGTGCAGTTGGTTTCCGAAGGAGGTTCGCCAAAGGCTATCTCCAACTTGTATTTGCTACTCTTGAAGCGCGAGCAGTGAAATAGTACCATCAGTACTTTTTCCAGTTCCTCCGGGCAACTCGCGTTTTACCCGAGAGGAACTCTCCAACTCTCCAAGATTGAACCTATGCAGGTAACAACCATAGCCACTTAGCAAAATTACGTGCTAATTCAATTCACCGTGTTTGCGTGATATCCACTCTTCTTTATTAGGAATAAGGTTGATCGACCTTTCTCGGATATCTCCCACTTTCGCTGCCATTCCATAATGGATAATTGGTCTTTGATCAAATTTGCCATATAACCGCTTCATTTCTAGGGCATGTAAGTCAATTGGCACCATACTTACGATGATACAAATAGTTTTGTCCATTACCGTTCGATATGCACTGGGTACCCTCAGGGAACTGAGTCTATGCATTGCGTAGATATGTTTTTGATGAGTATTCCTACTTTCTGCCCTAGGTGCTGCCTTAGTACGCTGTTTACTCTTGCTGTATTTTGACTGGCGTCATTCAGATGCTCTTTGAATGTCATTCTGCTGTCTATAAGTACTCCTAGGTATTTAATGTGTGGATGCGAGGTAATGAAATGGTCTCCAACTAACATGCTAATTCCAACTTCTTCAGCCATCTTCTCATCCATAAAATGGCATCATTGCATGTGGCCTGTAGCGAATTCAGATGTTTAGCTGCTGCCACTATCGCGATGTCATCAGCATAACAAATAATCGTTAATGCACTCATAATCTGAGTCGAGGGCGCCAAGTTGAAAGGGTTTTAAATGTTTAAAGTGACGACTGCGCATTACTTTTTCTTGCCGTTTCTCCATTGTTTGCCACTGGTAGCTTCGCGTGCTATGTTCACCATCGCTTGTATTGCATTAACCGTGGATTGCCATTTTCTGAAGCCGAACTGACGTGCTGAGAGCCCTCCCAGCTTTGCAAGTGACTCCTGGATCCTGTTTCCTATGATGTGTTCCACAATTTTTTCCAATTGTATCCAACATGCATAGTGGGCGGTACGATGTAGGTTGATCCAGCAGCTTCCCTGGCTTTAGTAGAAGCACCAAACGCTGTCGTTTCCGGGTTTTTTTTTTTTTATTGATACATTCAACACACAAGGTGTACCCCTATGAATGCAGAGCATTGTGTTGAGCATTGGAAGGAAGACTGATAGGTGAGAGGAAGAAGAAGGGAGAATGAGAGAGTGAATGTGATCACACAGGACACCGATAAAGAGAGTCTGGGTAGACGAACTCCTTCAAGCACGTGTTAAATAGCTTCGCGAACACCTCATGTTTCGCCTTGACTGCTGTCTTGAGTGCCACGTTGGGAATGCCATCTAATCCTGGAGCCGTATTATCAGCAAGCCTTGCTCACTGGCAGTGACGTCCGGTGCTTGCGCGCACTTGTGCTGTCCCTGAGCGAGATTCTCTTAATAAGGGGGAGTTGTAACCACTTTCCGCATCAGTGTAGGGAACATGACCTTTCAGAATTAATTTTATTAATTTAAATAAAAATTTATGTTATATTGAAAGGATCTCGAAACGTTTATCCGATTAACTCGATTTCTATGTCAGCCAGGTATTCGAAAACCGGTTTACGAATAATGACATTATTAAATAACCATTATTAATACGTTTGGAAGCATTTTCACTTTTAGTTTAGAACTCAATCATGAAAAGTTTTTCAATTCTACAACGCAATGAAGACAATAATTCGAGTGGAGCATTAAAACGAATTCTTGTTTCATTAAACAGGCTCTACAAACAAAAACATAGAAAGATGAATATGTATGACAATTTTTTTAATACGAAAAAGAATATAATATAAATAACCTTTAACAATACAAAAAATATGTAGTCTACGAACTAACGAAAAGTTCTTCACTCTAATTAATTAAAGAAGTAACAATTGAAGTTGTGAAAAGCTTATATAACTCTTGAGGCGCAATTCGTACATGAACAAAACGTACAAATGCTCTCAAATACTATGGAACGAATACACACACAATTGGCACGAACAATATGTGCATTAAATTTTACGAAGCATCCCATACTACATAAGTACATACAATATTTTAATTGCCCAAAGTTCCAGTTCTGCAAAAAGCAGAATTACTATAAAATCCAAACTTTTCAAGTGCAAAATATATTTTCCGTTCTATTGTACATGAGTTTAAAGAAGATTCCCGTACATTCAATGTGCTACATGCAGCAGCTTTACAATTTTCTTCATATGCACACTTTAGTAAAAATCAAAATTCTGTAAAAAAACCAAAAAAAAAAATTATAATTTAGAGAATAAAAAGTTGGTAGTGTTTTTAGTCCGGCAAATGCAATACAGAAGCAAAAGTAGCAGCAGTATTTGAGGAAATTGTTATGAATGAGCAGCAAAAAACAAAAAAATTGTGCTATAAGAAACAGCCAAATGCCAAGCAACAATAAAACTGGTTCCTCATTTTTGCAAGCCATTGAGAAATATAATACCAACAATTTTTTACTTTGATCAAGGGGAAAAATATAAAATATTAATAAAAGTAAAAAAACAAACTGGACTAACTAGGAGCAGCAACAGATACATACATACACATACATACTTATATGTGTATAAGTTATATAGTGTGTATATAGAGTTTTGAACTGCTGCAAGTAGACAAACTGAGGAAAATCAAAATGAGTATAAGCAAGTAAGGCAATCAAAGCAACAACAAAAAAGATCACTCGCACACCAAATAAATCGTTGCAAACTTGCATCGCACTTTTATCTCGTTTCTAAGCGGAATAAGCTCTTATCAAATTCGGCAAACTTTGCTGATCAACTCAGATAAAAAATAACCTATGCGCGTGATTTTTATTTTTAAGTATCGGTGAGGAGTGCACTGTATAACATATACAAGGTGGGGTAAAAATAATGTCATAATGTGAATTGGCTACCATTTTGTTAAAAATTAAAAAAATGGGCTCTGTTTTCACCGAAAGTTGAAAAATGATATCGGTCAAATAACCACCCCCTGAGTTGATGTACACTTGTGCTCGTTTTACGGCATTTTGGATTTTAGCTCGCAAAACATCATATTTCTTCTTTAATGTTGGCATTCAAGACTTGCAATATTTGTGGTTTGTTGTGGTAGACGCGAGATTTCAAAAAACTCCAAAGCAAGAAGTCTGTCGGCGTCACCATATCTAGCGACTTCAAATCGCCAAAACGAGAGATTTCACGGCACGGAAATTGCTTTCAAAATTTCAATCGTTAGAGGTGTGTATCCATTGTTTGTTGTCAACTAATTACACGCAATGACATTGACGCTTTTGTCAAAAATTATGATACATTTGCATTATATTACTTTTGTCCCACCTTGTGTTAAGTCGAAAAAAGTTTAGTATTGATCCTATTTTAGTGGTCGCTGTGGCGTAGTGGTAGTGCGTTGGACTGCTACGCAGAGTGTTCGGGGTTCGAATCTCGGCACAGGCAAAATCAAAAAGTAGAAAAAATAAAAACACGGCACCACCTTTTGGCAGGCAATGGAAAACCTACAAGAGTAAAAATTACCTATGAAAAGCTTTTCACTTCGCCGTTCGGATTCGGCATTAAACTCTAGGTATTCATGTACAAATATAACACGCACAACATGAGTGAAAGCAAAACCTCGGCCTAGGCCCTCCAAGGGCTGTTGTGCCATTAAAAGTAAAGTAAGTATTGATCCTATTTACTTCTATGGAGAAGGATAATGCCGGATTAAATACTTTTCAACATTCGAAGCTTAACAAACAAACAAGCTATGCTTAAAATGGGAATTTTAAAATTTTGCACAATAAAAACGTGCTAAAATTTTTAAAATAAACATATCTTTGGATTATTCTGAAAGTAAAAAGAAAGTACCTGAGTCATTACATAGAAATAAGTCTCAGTTTTGTAAGATTATAATGCCCTTTTTAATGATCCTTCGATTACTCTTTGCATGATGGTCATACATACCTCGAATGTGCAAGGGGCGTGAGAAAATGAAGTGCGTGAGACACAACGAGCGGTAACACAAGCACTGAGATGCGGCACCGAGATGCAGTCTGATCCGCTAAACTTCAACAGAAGAAACAAATTAAAGGAGAATACAACGGAGTGCATACCTTTTGAAATTGTAAAGGCGGATACAAGTTATAGCGAACTGTTTAATTCACCGTCGGACATCGAGGAGCATTTTGAATTTAAGTCCCAAACTAAAGGGGTTAGGCTTTTGATGCTACTTATTCCTAGCCAACAAAAAACAAGTTTAACAACTTAAACACGATTCCTATCTATCTACTTATCTATTCAAAAGGAACATAGTTATATTTTTAGACTTCTCAAATGCCCATGAAAAATAATACGAGTATCTATGTATGTAAGTAGGAGTTATCTATCTACCCTATTACATATTCTTACTAATAATAAAAGATTGTTTGTTCAATAAAAACCAATAACAAAAACAGCAAAAATGTCATTTAACTCCATGAGTACAAGAAAGCAAACATGTGTGTTATTGTAATTTTTTGTGGCATTATGCGCTAACTTTAGTGGCACACCATAGTACGATAGAAGTTTTTGTTATTGATTTTGCTTAGTTTTTTTTTTACAAGCACGTACTGTGAATATAAACAATGGACGGACAAGTTGCATGCATGTTAATGTATGTAATTTGCAACTTTCCTACCTGCTGTAACCAATGAAAAACCCATAAAGACAACTGCAGAAAATCATAATTTTTAAGAGTGAAATTAGAAAATACTTTTAGCACATAGTGTAATTCACTATAACCACGAAATATCCCACAATGAAAAGTCCAGAAGCTGCCAGCAGGCAGTAGTAAGTACTTCCACCAGTTACTTATGCTATTTGTGCAATATGAAGGCATTGCTGTCAAATAACACATTAAAAATACATAAAGACTTCTCACAACATCGATAAAGTGAAGCCACATGGGCTTTGTCGTTTTGATGATTTGGCGGCAACTGTTAGATTCGTTTGGTTATTGGCTAGTGGGTTAGTTGGGGGCTGCCGTTTCTACGCTGACTTCCAATGTATTCATTCTATGGCTGTCAGGGTCACAACATGCCATTAATATCCAAATGTTTTCCCATCATCATATTTTCTCTTAGCACCAAATGTGTGCTATTCATTCTTAATTTTCTTCTTTCACTTGATGACTGATAGACGTTGATAATAACTTTGGTATTTATGGGTTGCAACATGTTGCTGGTAGATTGTTTTCTCATTGATGTGAATTATGATTAATTAATAATAATTATGTAGTTTCCACATTTTGATGATGCATGGTTTATGAATGTGAGTAGTATTGCCCTTTCCTTGGAAAACTATATTTTCTTTTAATTTATGTACGAGTATATTTAAATTTAATTTATGTGACTTAATACGTTAATTCCTTGATCTGTTGCCATGTTAATGAACATGTGATGAAATTTCCTTTCCAAATTAGGCAAGTTTAAAATGTTAAGGTTAAAAGGATTGATACATTGTAAACAAGCTTGATGAGCAACAATTCTGTCATGTGTCATTTAAAAAGGCCACTTGAGGCTTAGAGATTGTAAAAATTATTTTTGTCGCTTAGTTGCCACCACTATCCTCTATCCTGACGTGATTGTTTGTTTACAGTGCTGGATTTTGTCAGTTCATCTCAAGCGTGTTTTGCAAAATTTTTCTTTTCTTATAGGAATTTTTTGAAAAATAAAACCCATATTTATGTATGTGATTTAAAGTAATAACGTGTAGAATATTGTTGCAAATAATTCTAAGGGATTCACAGTTACTTAAGTAAATACATAATGAGACTTTGTGACGTTGATCACGTTTTCGATGGATGCAAAAAAGGGGGTATTATAGAGGGCTGTAATTGAAATTTAAAAGTAAGATGCATTCAATAGTTGTTTGCATACCAAAAAAAAATATAAAAAATTATGCACAAAAAAAAACACAAAAACACATTATTATACACTCAAAGATTTCAAAATCATGCTACAGGGTTTGCATGTGAGCAGTCCTCTAACGGTTCGAAACCTCTTTGCATCCTGGCAAGTACGATAAGAGTAAATCCTATGAGAATAAAATACTTTCCTTTCAAATATATTTCAAAAAATAGTGGACAAATTTTATTTCAAACAATCCGCTAACACTTAGAATAAATAAATAGAAATAGAAAAGGTCTTGTTAACATATTAATAAATTAATATGTTGATTTTACACAGTTTTCTCGATAACTTGTTACTTTAAATATTTTCTATTTTAGTTTCCATATTACATCAAACTTTAGACACGAATACGAAAACTACCACCGCGCATTCGTTCTATTGACTTGAAAAATGTGATGATTATTGCAACTATGAAGTGTCGATAAATATTTATTGAGAACATACTGATGCAAGCTATAACTAAATATGTGCATACTATATGTATACATTTATTGCTGAAAGACAAATTTCACAATCATCTTACAGAAATATAATACTTCCAAAAACAATGTCAGAGTGCGTATAACGAACATGATATTTGCCAACTCCATTCGTGGCAGTAATGAGAAGCATACAAAAACTATAAAAGTGAATTGAAATTGAGTAAAAATAGAAAAGGCAAGTAAGTAAAAAATAAAATCCTACACTGAGAGAAAAATTTCAGTCCAAAATCATATATCGTACATATTTGTAACATGTTTTGTTATTGTTTCATTTAACTAAGACAGAAAAGTCTTATAACGACTGCCTTCCTTTAAATAAAACCGAATTTTATATTCTTGATTTAAGAAAAGAAAATATTATCTTATGAATATAGGAATATTTCCATATAAATCATTTGATATGCAAATATTGTTTGCCATTATCGGTCATTAATCAAAATTTCATTTAGAAATTAAACAGGAACAATTTCATACAAAAACGAAATCAATCGATTTCAATCCTATCAGAAAAATCTGGCCGAACCAATACCGATGCCGATACATACTTGTACAGTAAAAAATTAATTTTTCAGTCATTAAATTTTTTTAAACTATCTACGAGTATATGTAACATAGAGCAATTTTTGTTTTATATTTTATTTATTAAAAGAATTGACCGTAGATAATATATATCGTCAATTCCAACTCTTTTTACAGGTGATCGCCTCGTCACTAACTCGGTTGATAATTCAGCAAACATTTTCGCAGAGAATTGTTTTCTGTCAGCTAGAGATCAACCAACTGCCCGTTATCGAATCTGTACCTTGTGCTATGACTGAGATACATTTTCGAAATCGAGTAATTAAAAGAGCTCTTGCAAATCTAAACATAAACAAGACTTCGGGACCCGATGGCATTCCAGCCCATGTATTGCGAGTTTGTGCGACATCGGTGGAGCAATCGTTTAGCAATCATTTCAACATTTCATGCACAACCGGTGTATTTCCCTCTTGTTGGAAAGTCGCCAATGTCCAACCAGTTCCTAAAAAGGGCAAGAGTACAGACCCTACGAACTATCGCCCCATCGCTACCTGTTCTACGCTATCCAAAGTCATGGAAAGTGAAGTTAACTTCTATCTTGAAATATCTTGAGCAAAACGAATTGCTTAATGACCACCAATACGGTTTCCGTCGAAATCGCTCTACGGGCAATCTCATGGCGGTCCTCACTGAGCACTGGTACCACAGTATCCATGGCTTCGGTGAGAGATATTTCAATGGCGTTTGACAGAGTGTGTCATAAAGTACTGGTTTTTAACCAATTGTGCAGGTGTGGGGAGTAACTTCACACGATGGATCACGTACTTTCTAAGCGGCCGCTCTATCTGTGTTGTAATAGACGGCATTGTTTCAGAAGATCGTGCCATTAATGCTGGAGTACCGCAAGGTTCGGTTCTTCATTAATGAACTTCTGTCGTTAACTCTTTGCAGATTGAGAGGAAACGGCACGTTATGAATGACTCACTCAAAAAAGACCTCCAGTTAATCTCCGCGTGGAGCCTCACGAATAGAGTTGAGTTCAATGCGCGTAAGACCCAATGTTGTCTGTTATCTCACAAACGAGTTTCCTAGCCCTCCGTTAACCCCCTAGATATGGATGGGGTAGGTATGGCGGAGTCAACAACTCTTGATGTTCTGGGCATGTCCATCCAATGTTTTGTTCGTTGTAATAAACACATATTTCACGTGTCGAAAGAAGCAGCCAAGTGTCTCGACTTTCTTAGGCGGTGTAAAAAATATTTCACTCCGACTAATCTTCACATGATACGTCCTATATACGTCCTAAATTCGAGTTTAATTCGCACGAACGCAACTGGAGCTCCTGGACCGTATCCAACATCGAAAGATAAAGCTAATAGGAGACAGTAGAGTTTCCAGCTCTATTGACTCCTTGGAACATCATCGAAACGTGGCTTGCGTCTCACTGTTCTACCGTTACTTTCACGGTAGATGTCCTTCTTAGATGCGCAAGCTGATGCCGCCAGAACCACACGATCAGCAAGCGGAACTCACGCCTTCCATGTAGACACGGTGTTCAACCGCACTACGCATTACAGAGAAAGTTCGTTTATCTGTCGTACCGTGCGTATTTGGAATAAGCTCCTTGCAACAATTTTTCCCAATTATTATGACCCTTGCAAATTTAAAGGAAACGCTCATAACTACTTCTCCCTCCTTCTTCCTCCCACCTATCAATCTTCCTTCCAATCAACACAATGCACTGCATTTATATGGGTATCCCCTGTGTGTTAATTAGTATATTAAAAAAAAAAAAAAAAAGAATCAATCATTCATATCATTCCATTTATTTTGTAGATTTGTGTCTATGTATGCCTGTAATGCTTTATAAATTCATACAAATCAAATACTTAATTATTTTTTTTTGTACTATACAAATAGAATTATGTTTTTGATTTCTTTGGACAATTTTATTATAAATTTCATATCAATATTTGTGATTGGCAGATAACATTTGCACATGAAATAATTTATATGGAAATATTCCTTTATTCGTATATACGAGTACATACAGCCAGTGTTGGATTTAGATTTGTGGCGGTCCGGGGCCGAAGGATGGTGGGGTCCTTTTTCAAATGTTGAGAGACAAGTTATTGAACATTTTATGAAAGTAATAATATCATCATTTGTTGGACATTTTTTTCTAGATAAATTAACTTTTATCGATTTTTTAAACGTACACATCAATAATATTATCGAAAGATAAAGCGAAGAATGTTACTTTCAATACTTAAAATCATCATACCTTTAACCCGGCCTTGTCCGATACCCGCCCGTAATCTGTTTATTCTTTTCCTATTGATTCATTTGTTTGCAAATATTTTCTTTTGGATTCGACGAAAGACTTAGTATCATCGAATGACTTTTTAAAATATTTGCAGTGGCATCGAATCTTTCAAAAATGCCATTCCAGATTTTTGTGTAAATTAGAGTTTCCAGACGAGAGATGCCCGAAAGCTTCATTTTCCACAATGGCTTTTTGCTGTTAGCCACCGCTATTTCAGTCAAGATTTCCAGAATCTGATAATAACAATGAGCAAATAATTTTAATGCTTCATAGTTGCATAATCAAAGAGTTGTACTCAATTTTTTCACACTGAAAACTTTATTTTCCGTATTGGCAGTTTCTCATTAAAAATCTTGTGTCTTGCAGTAGATACACAAAAAAAAAGAGGTACCTACTATTAAGTTTTTCATGAGAGTTACATACTAAGCTTAAAAATTGCAAGAAGTTTCATTTCAGTATGAAATTTACACTATATATATTTTAAAAAAATATTTTCTCTGACACCACTATTAGATTGATGCAATATTTCATCGCAACTTTTGGGGGCCCTAACCCACTGGTCTCACCTTAAATCGGACCTTGCATACAAAAATGTTTTTGTAATTTGTGTTGTTATTGAATGATGATAATGAAAACTTTATACTACATAAATATTTCAATACATTTACCGAAATTCGGGCACAATCGTATTGTTTACGTTGTAATTTGCAAAAGCTCTAATATTAAATTCTTCAAAACCGAGTTGTTAATGTATTATGTGAAGCGTAAAAAATTTTGAAACCATACACAAAAAACGTTTTAACGTCTTTTTTTTTGTAATTTTAAATTAAAATATTTTGAAAACATTTCGGAAAAATATTATAATTGCAAAACATTTTTTTGCTGCTCATTAAAAATTTGAAAAATGCATGTTAGGGGTTTTGCAAATTAAGGCAACGGATTGTCACACAGTCAATCATAACATGAAAACTGAATTCAAAAGCCAAAGCATTTTGCTTTACGAGACTAGTTTTAAAAATGAACAAATATTCAACACGTTGAGATAAATTGCATGCAAATTTTTGTGGTTTTAATCAATATGGAAAATGGGATATCATCATGCAATGCATGCTGCAGGCACAAACACAAACTCCCTGATTGTGATGCGAAGGGTGCGTGCAACATTTTAGCTAACAGCCGTAAAGGATTTTCTAAAGCCATTTCAAATTAATTGGTAAAATTCATGCAGCTCATGCATTAAATTCTTATATGGATTCAATTTTAGAATTTGGCTTCAGCGCATGCTAAATGAAATGGATTATTTATTTATTTATTTATTTATATTATTGTTGTGTTGTGTTAATGCGATAATTTCAGTTCAGAATTAGAGCGAATTTAATTGAAAAGAAAAAATTACATTCCTCTGTTCACTCTCGAAAATCAATTTACTTTTACCTTTGCTTAGCTGTTAAACACTCCAAAGCAACAACAATACAAACACAAAGAAAAACCTTAACCAAGCGTAACAACAACAATCACAACAACATTGTTTATGCACCATAAAACACGACCGAGGTAAACATAACATAAACAAATATCAATAAAAATTAATCTTAATCTGGGCTCTTGTCGGATATGTAAACATTGTTGTGCCTCATGTTTTATATGCATTTATGTGTGTGTGAGTGTGAAGAATGTGTGCTCTTAAATTTTTCTTCTTTTAATGGCACAACAGCCCATGTCGAGCCTAGGCAGAGCTTTTCGCATCCACTCATTTTGTACTTGTTATATTTGTACATGAATGGAAGGGACCAACAGTTTTATGCTGAATCCGAACGGAGGCAATTTTTGCTCTTGTAGGCCTTCCATTGCCCGCCAAGCGGTGGTGCCGCGTAGAAAAAAAATGTTTTTTCTACTTTTTGATTTTTGGCTATGCTAAGATTTGAACCCCGGACACTCTGCGATGCAGGCCAAAGCACTACCAACTATGCCACAGCGACCACTGTGTGCTCTTCGACCAGATTTTACCATAACTTGCCAATCGCAAATGGTAGAGATAATTATGATGTTGACTAGATGTTCTTTTATGCTTTGTTAGGGGGTTGCACATCCTCCAAACGCCTATAGGTTTTTAAAACACAACCTTTCTCACCTTTCAAGATTTGATGTAAAAAGAAACTTATTTCATTCATCAGCGATTTTAAATGGTTTGATTATATGTGTGTATGAATATTAGAGTGGATAAAGTTACAGATATACTTTGGTAAACACCTATCATGACATCGCTTTTGGAGAATAGAGGTAAATACAAAAAAGCCGCCTTCGTCAGCACGATTAGGGATCACTTATACGCCGCAATGCCTGATTTTGGTAACCCTGCAAAGATCATTTGTCATTTGCAAAATTACACTGACCGTGCGGAGATTAACTACTTTCAACAGATGTTACTACATGCTTAGTAGGCAATTGAGAAGCAGAGTCCTCGACAGACGATAATAACGTTCTATAACTCCTTCATCCTTCGCGTCTTAATGTATGGGCATTGACCATCAATGGTGAGAGGCTGTTAGGAGCTTTCGACAAGAAGATACTCTGTAAGATCTACGGACAAGTATGCGTGGACGTCGTGTATCGAATAAGATGGAACGATGAGCTGTATAAGCTGTACGCCGACACTGACATAGTCAAGCGTATAAAAATCTAGCGGCTTCGCTGGCTGGGTCATGCTGAGCGAATAGAAGAAACCGCTCCGGCTAGAAGGGTGTTTTATTCGAACCACGGTGGAGGAACACGCAGAAGGGAATCTCCGTTGGAAAGACTAGGTGCAGGGCAACCTGACTGCACTTGACTGCCTTATCAACTAACCCCAGCGCGCGCATAACATAGACGACTGGCGAAGCTTTATAGAGGCGGCCTAGACCGATCATCGGTTGTAGTGCCAGCTAAGTAAGTATGGAGAAAAACAATGTATGTACATCAGTGAGCTTAGTGGTAGTTCCATTTGTTTCAATGGATCCACATAAGCTACTCGTAATTTCAAATTGAAACCGAGAATTACAGTTATAAGCATACCACAGTGTTCAATGTTATTATATTTTATGTTATCGTTTTTTCACTGAACAGCACATAACTGTCAGAATAGAACTAGCGTTTTTTTGTGTAGTGTAAATACTTTTTTATAGGAATTACACTGAAAAATGTTTTGGTATATATCCTTATTGAAAGTGCCCTCTTCTTTAAATTGAAAATTAATTTATGTTTTTTTAATTTGGAAAATTATTTCATTATTTGGCAAGTTCACAATGTTAAAGTATAGCTAATGGATTTAAACATACTAAATACCTATCTATCAAAATCTTGTTGGGCAAAATCTACCGATTTTGTTTTGATGTTTTGATCCCTATCACTTCACTTAAGTAGTACATAATTCATATTTACTTTTATATAAAGGGTGAATTTTTTGAACAGTGGTCGCTGTGGCATAGTAGCAGTGCGTTAGACTGCTACGCAGAGTGTCCGGGGTTCGAATCTCGGCAGATGCAAAATCAAAAAGTAGAAAATATAATTTTTCTACCCGGCACCACCTCTTGGCAGGCAATGGCAAATCTACAAGAGTAAAAATTGCTATGAAAAGCTATTCACTTCGCCGTTCGGATTCAGCATTATCTGTAGGTCCCTTCCATTCATGTACAAATATAACACGCACAACATGAGTGGATGGGAAAAGTGCGAAAAGTTCGGCCTAGGCCCTCCATGGACTGTTGCGCTATTAAAAGTAAGTAAAGTAAGTTAATTTTTTGCTACTTAGTTTTTGACGTTCATATTTTTGATAGTTCACGCGTGATTCTTGACACGTGTCAAAGTAAAAAATGATCAGCCATTTCATCATGAATAGACTTATGCCTCAACAACGTTTTCAAATTATTGAAATTTATTATCATAAATCGTTCTCTGTGAAAAATGTGTGTATCGCAAAATTGTCTTCAACGACGAAGCTCATTTTTCGATCAATGGATACGTGAATAAGCAGAATTTCCATATTTGGAGTGAAAACCAGCCAGACGCAATTCAGTAGCTACCAATGCATCCCGAAAAATACACTGTTTGGTGCGGTTTATGGGCAGTATTATGCGGCATCATTGGGTCGTACTTCTTCAAAGACGATGAAGGCAGCAAAGTTACGGTCAATGGAGAAAGGTACCGTTCAATGATAACATTTTTTTTTTCCAAAAATGCAAGACTCGGCCGGCATGTGGTTCTAACAGGACGGTGCCACATGCCACACTGCACGCCAAACCATGCATCAACTGAGAGGCGAATTTGGTAAGCAGTTAATCTTACGTTTTGCTGCAGTCAATTGGCCACCAAGATCGTGTGATTCGTCCCCGCCGTTAGACTATTTTTTATGGGGCTATGTTAAACCTTTTGTCTATAGGGGCAATCCAAATACGATTGCTGCGTTGGAAGCCAACATTGAACGCGTCATTGGTGAGATAAATAGCAGAAATTGAGTTATCGATCCAAATAAAAATTTCATTTACTTTTGTAAAATTTCTGTATTTTTTGAACGTTGAAAAACTAAGCTCTTAAAAAATCACCCTTTAGTTAAAAGCCAATTCAACAGTTTAACTACGACATAAATGTTTAATAAAAGATATTTTTCTTCAAATCACTATTGGGCCAAATGTACAATGTCCACCGATAAATTTTTTTTTAAATGTTATGCATAAAGCTTTAAATTCTTATTGTTCTTTAATTTTAATTTTTTGCTCACCTCAATTTAAAACTTTAATGCGATTTTAGCATGTGTCGTAAATTCCAATTCGTATCAGTGCCAATTCATGTTGAAAATGATGACAATTCGTTTTTATTAGTTATCATCGGAGAGGCAAAAAGCAAGCCATACGGAAATATTACGGTTTAAGGGAAATGGAAGCAAGAATGTGTAACGTAGTTATATGATTATGTAATATACTCGTAGGTGTGTTTAGGTTAGTAGTGCAAGCATCAACTTAAAAGTAGCAAAAATAAGGTTTAGGATAGGTAGGATATTATATTACAATATTTTTTTTAAGCATAATTTGTATTTTTATTTCATTTTGCCGATATTATAGAAGGACGAAAAATTATTTCATCGCATAACATATCAATTTCGGATCCGAAATTTCACAGTTGATTTATAAATTATTAATTGACTCGAAATATATTATTCGTTTGAAAAATGTGAACTTCTCAGATATTTCTTAGAAAATCTACAAATGTGTAAGAATTTTACAAATAGGTATAGCATTGAATTTCATTTCTTTGTAATATGTATTATGTATTATGTGCCCTTTACAAACATACAAAAACAAAGGATGTAGTGTAAAAACTTACCACTATCGGCTCGGAAACTGGAGCACAATCCAAGATAGAAAAGTGTTAGATTTCTGTAAGAAAAAATTTAGATATTAATTAATGTATGTATTACATTTACCTGCAAAAACCTTTAAAATAATGATAATGAATTATTATGTGAGACAAATCATTTACCAAAGCTTCAAAGATTAAATAAAAGTGATCTTCAAAGAAAAAAAATTTCGCTGTAATTTCTATAAAAATTTCCTTCCTAAAAAAACAAAACATTTTCTTGCACTGGTATGTAGTAAATCAATATGGAAATCATTTAATTCAGAGATAATATCAATCAATTAACAATCTTCTTCTTTCTTTCGAGCTTTTCGCATTCAATCATGTTGTGCGTGTTATATCCTGAACTGAATTGTGCAATAGAAAAATTTATAGCGATAGTTACCGAAATCCATCTTGATTAAAGACAGTGTGCATCACTCAGAACATGAAATGAAATAATTATAACTCGCACACCTCGACCTATTAATTAATTTTTTTTAATTTTTATTTTACCTACTTACTTTACTTTACTTTTAATGGCACAAAAGCCCATGGAGGGCCTAGGCCGAGCTTTTCGCTATTCGCATCCACTCATGTTGTGCGTGTTATATTTGTACATGAATGGAAGGGACCTACAGTTTAATGCCGAATCCAAACGGCGAAGTGAAAAGCTTTTCATAGGCAATTTTTACTCTTGTAGGTTTGCCATTGCCTGCCAAGAGGTGGTGCCGTGTAGAAAATTTTTTTTTTCAATTTTTTTGATTTTGCTGTGCCGAGAATCGAACCCCGGACACTGTGCGTAGCAGTCCAACGCACTACCACTACGCCACAGCCATCACTATTTTACCTACTAGGTTTGTGTAAAACCAAACCTCTAAAAATTCTGACCAACACAATCACTGAACCTTGCAACGAATAGCAGTATACGTTAGGAAAAACCTTTCCAAAGAGCAAGAACAAAAAGCTTTATGAAACTTTCATGTGGTGCGCAAAAACAAGCTATGGTCATTTGCTGGAAGATCATCTACAACTGCCAGTGCTATTGAGCTATTTTATTGTGAATGACAATACAATGAAGAAGAGATTTAATAACTTGGTCCTTTTATTCGCACTTGATAAACTACTTGGCGAATAAGACGCAGGCTATTGGTCTTTTGTCGGCGTACAAAAGACCAATCGAAACTATGTCGAAACCAACTTGAGTCAAAGCTCACTCGAATTACCTAAATAGAAAAAAAATTTAAAATATGAAAACACTTCATTTAAGTCGTGGATAATAATCTTCATTTCTTTTCTTTTTTATTTATGAACTATCTGAACAAAGATATTCATAGATATATTTGCATCAAATTTATTTGAAAACAAGAAAATAAACTAATAAATATTTCCTTTAAGAAATAATAATTACACTTTCATGTTCAAAAAAAAATATGAAAATAATACACAAGAAGAAAAAAATCACAAGCTGCAAATTCTTCAACGCCTGACTGAGCATATTCACACCATATAGTACAATTGAATTCCGTAGTTTAAATTACCATAAAATTTAACGCATCAATAAATTCAATGTGAAGTGAAGTGTCTGGGCGTAGGGGTGCGGGCGAGCAATTGTTGCATGAGTGTGTGTGTGCCGGTATCTGTACGTTTGCGGATACTTTGCTTATTGTTATCGACAAGCACTACACAAACTACAACGACTGATCTCAAAATGAGTTTTGTCATTTAACATTTTTCAATTGATTCATTCATTAAATTGAAATTTGTAAATTAATTGAGAAAATGTGTTAGTGCTTCCCATACTCCACACACACACAATTAAAAGTCATTTCATTTTGCAAATCAGTATTTGTTTTTCCACTCCGTTGTTGTATTGAGTATACGAGTGAGTATTCGTACATAATTAGGCGTCAATGCTGTGTGCAGCTAATTTCAATTTCCTTTAATTAACCTATAAAAAGAAGATTTATTATAGAAAACTGGCAATAAATTTCGTGGGGAAAAGCTGAGTGGCAATAGTAACAGCAACAGCAACAGCAGTAGCACCAGCTGCAACTGATGTTGCGCTGTTGATAGTCTAATGACTTTCAGTTGTTTCTTTTTTACTAATATTTCTTGTGGTTTTTTTATTTTGAAACATCTTTAATGAATATTAGTATCAATTTACGATACACTTCAAAATATAGTTATAAAGTTATAAAATATTTTGTGTGTCTCATTCGGTTCAGTCACAATATCTTTTACATTAAAAAACATTGTTGTGGGAACTCTTCTAAACAAACGAAGTCAAAAAATAAAAATAAAAACAACAACATAAATCATGATATCTACCAATTCCTATCCTATAGTTGACTATCTGAACTTTTTGAAAGAAAAAAAAGCTGCAAATCTTGATTAACTGTCAACTATCTTTAGCTAACGATGAACGATCGACTAATTTCAGTTTTGCCTATTACGAATCTCGACCGATCATCGAATGTCGTCGAGCTACTAAATTTTAGTATGTCTATTATGAATGTCAGTTTGATGGATCAGAATTGATCAACTGTCGATTGCCTATCGCTTTATCGATCCGATTTACAAAATAAATGAAACTATTAACTCAAAAAACGATAGAACTGAGAATACCCATTTACATCGAAATATTCACAATAGGTGTTGTACCAGTTTTTTTTTATTGATAAATTCAACACTCAGGGTGTACCCCTATGAATGCAGAGCATTGTGTTGAATGGAAGGAAGATTGAAAGGTGGGAGAAAGAAGGAGGGAGAATCAGAGACGGAATGCAATCATACAGGACACCGATAGAAGGGATAGTCAGCCATTGTGGCAGCCATATTTGTACATGAATCAGTTGCACAATACCAAAATCAAAATTTGTCAATCTGACCCGTAACCTTAGTACTTTGTATGTATAGTATACTATTGCTTGTCTTAAGATAAATCAATTTTCAGTCAATCACTTTCTCTCCCTATAGAACGCCACACTGGAGCAGGGATGACAAATGAGTTCTTCCATTTTGCACAAATATAAAATATGTACCAAATCGCTCGAAAAAGTGTTAAAATTTCAGCAGATTGTTTCAAACATTGATTTTGACGGAAATTCAAAAGTGAATTAACCAAATTCAATACAAATCATTGAAATAGTCTCTTGAATAATTGTCGTAAAAATTGTTAAATTGTTAACATTAGCTCAAAGCTACGCTTACTTCTCGTACAAGTGAAACGTTCAAAGGACAAAATCAAAGGAATTAGTGAAAATAACCGTTATTTTTTCAAAAAGTAATTTATTCATCAACAACTATCTTGTCCCCTTCAAAGTAATCCCCCTCAGATATAATACACTTATGCCAGCGTTTTTTCCAATCCTCGAAACACTTCTTTCGCACGCGCTTTTTGGTATCGCAAACAGCTCCTGTTTCGATTTTTCTTTTATCTCCTCAATCGTAGCAAAACGCTTTACTTTCATCGGTGTCTTCAGTTTTGGGAAGAGAAAAAAGTCAGCGGGGGCCAAGTCCGGTGAATACGGTGGTTGAGGCATGATAACGGTTTTGTTTTTGGCCAAAAAATTACGCACAAGCGACGTTGTTTTTGCTCAAAATTATCAATTTTGGAACAATCTTCGCTGCCGCACGTTTCATGCCTAAAATATCCGTAAAAATTGCTTGGCATGAGCCGAACGATATGCCAACATCATCAGCAACCTCTCTGATAGTGATTCGACGATTATCCAAAATCATTTTCTTCACTGCGTCAATGTTTTCATCGGTTGTTGACGTGCTCGGGCGACCAGGACGAGCATCGTCATTGACATCTTCTCGGCCTTCCTTAAACCGGTTATACCACAATTGAACTTGTGTTCTGCTCATAGTAGACTCGCCAAAGGCCACAGTCAACATTTCAAATATCCTTGCGCATTTAATTTCATTTTTTACACAAAACTGAATACAGTTTCTTTGATCCATTTTTACGAATAGTAAAAAATCGAAGAGCACACCAAAACACGGCTAACCTTTTTATCTGTCAAAAACAAACTGACAATCCAAAATGGTTGGTATTGCCAACATATATAACAGGCATGTGTACCAACATAATAGAAAAAAAATGTGAAAATCGAACATACGTAACTCACGAAATTTGAAAATAATGATTATTTTTTTGATCACACCTCGTACACAGTCATCATTGGACAATAATCATTCCTACCTTCTACACAAGTGACATCTTCAAAGTGGTTCATGCAAGAACCACACAAAATTAACCTACCGTTGAATGCAAAATATAAAGTTCAGCTTTGTCCGGTCTTAGCTTTCCGACATATTTTTATTTTGTAAATTATAATCGACTGAAAGAAAAACCCACGATTTCTTATTTTTAAGTGTGTTTAAGTGCGTAGTAATGTAATGTTGTACCTTAAGTCGTTCGACACAGTCTAAAACAGCGAAGTGGAAAGCTTTTTCTTAGGCAATTTTTACTCTTGCAGGTTTGCTATTGCCTGCCAATAGATGGTATCGTATCGAAAAATTGTGTTTGATTTTGCCTGTGCCAAGATTTGAAAGCCGGACACTCTGCGTAGCAGGCCAACGCACTAGCAACTACGCCACTGCGAGTTTTTGTAATTATAACCTCATTATATTACACAAAACAAAAAAGATAAATGTAAATAGTTAAAACAAGAACAACAAAAGCGACACGATAATGAAAAACGAAAACCCTGGCCGACGAACAACAGCCACATCAACAATTAATTACAAATACCGCAATGTTTTGCTTGTGTTGGGTCAAAATAATTAATGCTTTCTGACATTTACGGCATAAAAGTTAAAAAGCTAAAGTTCGGTTTACAATCGTAATATAATTTTTGTTGTTTTAACCCATATCACCCATAAGAACAAAAAAATTTAACTTATGTGCGCTTGAATTGTTCAATAATAAATAAATTCGTTATCAAACTGACGTCTTGATTGGCAAAACATTGGCAAGTGTAAAATTATTTTACAATCCGTATACAATAAGTATGTACGTATGTATGCATGAGTGTGTATGTATGTGTCTGTGCATAGAAAATTTAAATTGCTTTAGTTATGTTGCATATATGAGTGAAATGTTGTTGACTATGATAAAGTACAGATCACTTAACATTTGCCACTTGAGGATTTGTACAATGCACAAATATTCTCTCAATTGCTACATAATGAAATTGATTGGCAACAATGGCGAAACTTGAATAATAAGTTTAAGTGCTTGAGTATAAAAAAATAGCAATAATAATAAAAATAATAATGTGTTAATGCTATTTCTATTGTAATGGAATTTGTAATGTTCAAAGTGTTTATTGTAATAACGAAATATGTATTTTTTTTCAATTTCAATTGAATTTCACCAATTATGTTCTATTTAATTTCATTTTCAGGCTGACCGCACAGATTGCCCATGAAATTTCTTGGCAATGACTTTCAATTGATAAATTGAACTAATATTCGTCGTCACCAAGTGAAGCTATTGTACCCTTGCAAGGTTAGATGAGACGATACAAAGAAAAAAACGCTCACGATAACTTTAAAAGATTTTGAAGATTTTTGGTTTCGCAGATATAAGAATACTGGATATAATCGAAAAAAATTTTAATTATGACTTTTTTTTGTGATAATTTCTTATGCGTGAAAAGTGCATCAGATTTGCAACGACTTCACCCAATGGAGAGCAATCTGATGATCTTATATCTGCAGCTATATTGATAGGATAAATGTAATTCGTTCCACCTTTTCACGTAAAGTAACGCGTTGTGCAGATGAGACTCTCAGTCGTATTGGGCGGGAGGAGTGTCCATTACTATTTGTTGATTAAACGAGAAAACCAATCATATTTCTACAAAACTGATTTATGTGTTACTTTTGACCTTTATCGACTCAGACTTAATATAATAATTTGATTATCGGGTGCATTTTACAGCATCGGACGTATTTACATGCTCCGCAATAGCGTTTTAGTTCGAACAACATGCAATGTCTATGCTTTTCTTACCTTGCCTTTAACAGAACCTATCGGTCTACATTGCCTTACAAGTCTTCTCCTGCATATTTAGGCAAGGTGATCATAATATCTTGATAATAGTAGCCATTCCTTTACACTTGGATCGTGGTTATGCCGAAGTTCGCTGTTTTTCTCTCGTACTTGGTGTGGTGGTTACATTCGAGTTCGTTACAGAGTTGCATTGAGTCGAAATTCAGGTTTCTTTTTAATACTATTTTGTTCTCAACGGCAACAATAAATGGTATACCAAAATACTTTAAACGATTTTATCAACATGGAGAGTGAAATTAATAATATAATTGAAAAATCATGCAAATAATATAATTTTTTGGACCGGCAGCCATAGGCTGGTCAAAAAAAACCGATTGAGGTAGTAAACAATATGTGGCTACTTTAAGGCAAGAGTCGTATTAACATCATTTGCATCACATCGTGAATACAGCTAATATGTTGTATAAATACTTTTCATACGTACTTCTTCAATAGTTTTATAATTAATATCTATTTAATATTTACTTTTAAACACTAAAAACATTCGCAACTTCGCTTCTCTGCAAATGAAAATAATTATGTACTGGTTTGCATGTTTTCCTTCTATTTTACATACATTTTTGTTCCTTTTTTGTAGAATAACTTTGTCATAGAATAACATTGTCACCATGAATACTCGGCGTGCTCGGTATGCATTTCACCCAGCATATCGTGTTCGTTGTGAGAGTGAGAAATTGTGTGGTGTTCACCGAACAAAATCTGAACATAACTTAACAGCCTTAGTCTGTAACTGTAGGTATCTTCCATGAGCGAATGAATTTAAATTTCCCGATATAACATCACACCAAATCCTAAATATCTTGTAAAAATGTCTTACTGAAATACTACAAATACTGAATACTGAAAATAGTGATAGTTATCGAGAATTAATTTAAATTGCAAAAAAAATGTTTTAATATTTTTATAATATTACAATATTATTAATATTATTTTTAATGAATTTCAAGACGATTAGGAACTAAAAAATTACATAAAATTCGGGCACACCTATTATCTATTTGGGATCATGAGTTAATGGCATTTGACTTTCGGTTTCAATTTAGTTTGATACCCCAGATTTTAGTCTGCTTTAATCTGATTCTTAGTCTGAACTACGATTTGGATGTAAGTTAAATTTATTTCCAGGTTTTGGTTTGCCATTCAGTTGTTCTCTCACGGATCAGTCGATTTGACCCCATGCTTTTCGCATGGATTTCAGTCTGAATTTGATCTGAATCTTGTATAATTCAAGAAAATCAGCACTGCTAAAGCACAACTAAGATCTGTTACTGATATGAATGTACTTAAAGTGCATTTATTTGCCTATTGCTCATATGCGACTATGAGCATAATATGGTAAACTATTTAGAGGTTATCTTTTCGCCGATAAATTCTCGCTAGTCTAATTTCAAAAGCCATATCTGAAGAGAAGATGTATCGTTGTTGCATTCACACAATATATAGTAAGTAAAAACTTTAAAAGCTTGTACCACATTTTTGTATAAAACATACTTTTTCAGTACTTCCGACGTTTCCTAGTCCGAAGTACATTGGAGACTTTAACCTCGATCAATCGTGAAAAGAAAACTTCTTATTTGAGCGAGACTAGTCGCTCTTTTTTTAAATTAACCCACCATACAACAATTTTTGACAAAGCTAAAGTAAAGCTATAGATTTATTGGGAAAATTAGAAGATTTTTTTTACTATTGATAATATGCGTGGTAGTTTATAAATATTCTGAGCACACAAGTGCAAATTGGAATATTGTTCGGATTATCTAACTCTATAGTGGATAGGGAGGATCATGGAGACCACATGGCTTCAGGCGATCATTTTGTTCAAAGTTCAAAAATCCACACAAAGATATGGAGTTAATTTTTCAAAAACAAAGTTCCACATAAAACTTTAATATTCTAATACATATGTATTTTCTAAAATAAACTTTAAAAACCTTAAATAATCATGCATATATAAATAAAAAAAAAGTAAAAGAAAATAAAATATTGTAGAAAATAAATATGTAAATAAATATATTTCATAAATAATTTCACTTAAGTATGTATATAAAAATTACCTAAAAATAAATTTAAATTTAAAAACAATTAATCACGCATAAAATAGAATTGTAAAAAGTGATTAAAATGAAGTGTTTAAAATAGAGTTAGTCTAAAAAAATAGTCCTAAGTACTTATAAAAAGTACTTTTGCACATGCAGCAATATTGATTGCGCATGCATTCCTACAAATAAATTTTTTGGTATCTTTTTATTTAATTTTTAATTTAACTCCCCAAATTTGGCGAACGAGAAAGGAATTAATGTGAGTTGAAGTTTTTGTTATTTATTTTTCTTAATTCACTTTTAATATTCGAGATATAATATATTAACGCTACATACTTATAAATGAATATATAAATATCTCATGCGATAAATATGTACACATATAAATACTTGTTTTGGTGAAGTAAAACTTTTTCGTGTGCATGCAAGAATGCATGAATAACAAATAAGCACATAATTTCAATATATTTCTAAAACACTTAATTTTGTTTTTTTTTCTATGCATTTGTAAGCAACAAATATTTACAAAATATAATTTCTAAATTAACTATTTAAGTTACCTAAAGATGTTTTTTTAACGCTGAAAAGTAGGCTTTAAATTTTGTAATTTTCCAATGCAGTCATTTTGTGTAATAGAATAATAAATTAAATTTTTTTATAAAAAATTAAGTGTTCTTTTAAAATGAAATGATTGTTTTTTGATCTTAGTCCGAAGTAGTAGTACTACATTACGAGATTCTAATGAAGTCAGTCCTCTAGAACCCAAAATTAGGGTGAGAATCGTCATGGGCATGGGGGCATCATTTAGATCAGATTGATCCACTCCAACATATCTATTTTTGCCAAACCTATATGTATTCTAATTTTTTTTGTATACCTTTATTTTTTTGTATACCAAGCATGTGAATTATTTTTCATAATGTGTGGAATTGTACAGGGTACAAGATGCACAATCCGATGCTGTTGGCTTTCGTAAGTGGTATAATGAACAAATGAGTTTTGTGCATATTAATAGCATTTGGCCACACTGTGCTCTGCACCGACTATAGAGCAACGTTAAAGATTCACTACAAATGATGGAACAATAGAAAATTGGTTTGCCATTTGAGATGGAAGGTATGCAAGTGAAATGCTTTGGAATGCAAGAGTGCGAGTATGAGAGGAGAGAACGGGCAACTATGTAATACTTCCCGTAGTAATGATGCCTATTTGGTTGTAAGTGAAACGAAAGGAAACTGGTTACATTTAATAATGGAGCATTGCGCTAGCTGTGCAAAGCTTAAATACATAGTGCATACATGTACGAGTATGTGACACGTAGACATTTGAGAGTATGTACATATGTATGGTATATGTATTAGACCGGGTCAATTTATTCTCAAACTCATCGGTCTCGAAAAATTGAATTCACGCATAATATAGGGGAACATTTGCAGAAAAAACCATTGGTCAAATAGGTCGATTTGGAAGCTCCGGATTTTTTTCAAGACTATTTTGCCTATAACATGATGTTAAAAATTCATCGATTTTCATTAACGCGTGCTCGTTGGAAAGATAATTTAGAGTACCACAAGATTATGTTTACTCGCAAATATACCTATTTTGAAAAATCCCGATCCTCCAAATCCACTTTTGACCTATGGTTTACTCGACAAATGTTCTTAAAATTATCCGTAAATGCCATTTTTCGCCCCGGATTGGTCACATTCTTCCTCTCGAACAATTTTAACCCGCTCTAAGGTACATACATACATATGTATATGCATGAATACATACATATATACATTTGTATATATAGTAATTATGACTATATAGTCGTTTTCACTAAAGCAAGTTTCCAATGGTTAATAGTTTGACTTTGTGATAGTGAAATTTGTTGAAAGTGATACTTTAACGATTTTGTAAGAAATTGTTTCCTATTGTAAATAATCATCAGTTTCAATTTTGTACGAAGAAAAATATATAAATGTAAATTTGTGTTGGTATGTAAATATATTTGTATTATATGTATACTTATATCTGGTATATAACAGTAGTACATATAAAAAGAAAAAAACATTTTAAAGTTTGTGAACTTTTAAATTTGAATGTAAGCAGAGAAGTTATGCTAAAACTAAAATCTTAATAATGGTTATCCAAAATTACTAACTATTCTTACAGAATTATAATTCTCTAATCAATTGTATTTAGAGTCTAGAACAGAAATTACGACCCGGTTCATCTTTTCTTAATTGCCACAATTTAAACGCGAGTTTTTCTTCATTAAAGCTTTCTATTTATTTATCATTGATTCCAATGGAATCATTCAAAGTATATGTAAATACAAATAAAGTCACAACAACGCCCCACTTTAAAAGAACAAATATTACAACAAATAGCCTATAAATATCATTTAAATAGTACATTACTCGTATAATAAATGTACATACATGAATATAAAGGTAGAAATGTCTCTCAGGAATTTTATAGTGACAGGTTTCAAAGTAGGTAACTAATGTGCATTATTATACTTCCCCCTCTCACCTAGTCGAGCTAAAACATAATGCGAATACGATATTAATAAAAAAAAAATTTTGGTCATACATTTCAATTCTCCAAAAACTTCTGTTTAAATGCGCCATAAACGCAATATTACTTTTAAACCAAAATAAGAAGAAAAAAAAAAAAAGGATTTCAATGCAATGTGAAAGCAGAAAACCAATAAAAAGATTAATGCCCGCAACACATAAAACTCCAACAACAAAAAGAGAACATAATCGAAAGTGAGAAAATCTTATGAAAACGATAGCTATGTATATACATACAGTAATCCCTGGATAAATGCGTCGATGAACAGCGATGTTAAGTGAGGAACATTTGTAATAGAAGGATTCTCTAAGTCTAGAATATGCCCGTACAAGTGCAAGAGTGAGTATTAGAATGGCACAATTTTGACATCCCTACAACGAAGAAACAACAACAAAAATTTACTATTCCTGCACAGTGCAAAGGCATATGCAAGAGATTTCAGGGAGTTTTATCAAAAGTTCTTGTATAAATTGCAAACGCACTTCTTAAAAGATTTATTATTAGAAAAACAAATTATAAGTATGTACGCACATTAAAGTAAGCGGAATAAAAATAGGTCCTGTTTCCCCCCCACGAGTGATACATTGCTCTTCGATTGCGAACACTTCTTGTGAGCTGAATGGATTTGTATTTTTTTTTTGCTTTAGCGGAAACAAAATAAATCGAAACGCTCGTGATGCAAATCAATAGATAACATATATTTCCAACAATATAATGAGATTAAGGCCCAATTAACCGATAAAATTTTAAAGCATTCCATCAAAGAAAAGAGCTGGGAAATTAAATATGTTTATTTATATTCAGTGAAAATTAAAATTAATATAATCGTGAATGAGCAGAGTTTGTAAGGCATTAAAATGGGAAATGAAAATATCAGGAAATCGGGAGGAAATTAACTAGAGATGACTGTATATAAGACACTGTTTACCCTTTTCCCCCCTTCGAACTATATTTTAACTTCCTGCGCATCACACATACTCGTACATAAGTAGACAGTACGACTAAGGGTCATATGTATTTATATTGGAGAACCTTTGCCCTTTTTTTTTGCTGATAATTTCAAACATAGCAATTGTATGTATGTATGATATATACTACGTAGTATGTAGAAAATAAACCAACCAAAATCTTGAGCATTGATGTAAAGGATTTAGATTTGTGGAGAAACAGCTGCTGTTTTATTTTGGTGTTAAATTCACATAAATTTGGAAATAAGTTTTTTTTTTCTTTCTTTCCATTTTCATTTGTTCTTCTTTACCTTACTTCTGTTGTGTAGTTAGAGTAGAGGAAATTTTTTTTTTCATTTCAATTCACTTTTTCAATGGATGTAAATAGGATTTTTGTTTATGTTTGGCAATAAATTGCATTCGTCTCAATTTTTGCACAAGATTTATTTGGGATGTATGTAGTAATAGTTAGAAAGGGGTCAGGGTTTCTGCACACCCCTTGTACATGGTATCGTATATTAACCAGCACCACAGTGAAATGTCAAAATATCCTTTGCAAATTCTGTTATTTGTCAATTTTCCTAATTTGACATTTCGATAACGTTTGCATTTACGAGTAGACAACACAATCTAAGTGCCTGCCAAAAATTGTACGAATATCGCATATTACATAAATACTTATATAAATCTTAATCAGATACACAGTATTGCTCGGAATATTTTAAAAATTTTGGAAAGGATGAAGTTAAGGATTACACTTGTGTCGTAATCGATTATGTATTTTAAAACTGCTTATCCTAATTTTCAGTAACTTCTACTTCCAGATCAGCACTCCATCGAGACATCGTATTATTTTTAACGGATGTTAATCTTTTTGATTACTACAGCACTTTTTAAATACAACTGCTCATACAACTCATCAAAAAAGTTGCAAATTGGCTCAAACGTTACTCTATGTACACCCAGTGTTGCCAGAACATACTTTTTAATACGAAATACGTAATTTGCGATGGCCTGTCGTAACAATAACGTATTTCGTTAGATGAAGTACTTTTTTGTAACAGTCTAGAGTTCCTGAATCAAGGCAAAGTAATTGTACATATGCCTTATGTTCTTGGTAAAAACTTAAGGTTTTAGTTAGTAGATCATTATCTCGAAAAAATGTAATTCTGTTAAAGAGTTTCTATAACTTGATACGACGACACAATTTTCTTTATATATTTTGAATTCGAAAATGTTAATGGGGGCCAGTCTTCCTACAATTTACCGGTTACACATAGAAATCAGGGAGTTGTCATTGTACGACATATTTTCTGCATCGATCCTATCGTTGTGAAAGGTCTCCTGTACCATGGAATACCTGATACTATTTGAAAATGTGATACTTAGTAGCCAAAAGCCTTTTAGAAGTCAATAACCATAAAACGATGTAGTTTACTACAACATTTCTCCATTGTTTAATGGTTTTTTCTTTTATTTCGAACTATTTCACCAACAAAGACGTTCTAAGGTACAAATCATCACTGGTAACAGTGTCTACTCCTACCCTCCAGTGATATCTTTATTTGATGAATCCGTCAATCTGCACTTTCTACACTTTCATGGTATGGATCCAGAAATCCAAGAATGGTGCACGCAACTTGATTGCTTTGGTTTATCTTTAAATCAAACTCGATAAATATGTAAGTACCAGTGACATCGACCACATCATTACTGATCATTTTTTACTTAACCATAAATACATTTAGAATACTTCTTTGTTATATGTAATGAGATAGAACGAAGTTATTTAAGACGAAGACAGGAGATGTAGTTAACTCTTCTATTTCATGGGCATGTACTTTAAACGTTTTATGGTCTGTATCACCAGCACATTATGTGTCCACCATAACATAGTTGTGAATATCTAAAACTATAATGATTTTAATGGTTGTCGGCATGGTGCCAATAGATTTGCGTGTGACAAAAAGCAAACCAATTTTCACAAATAACATTTTTTCGTATTAATGTAATTGAAGTTTTTTCATACGAACATACTCGTACACTCAAATGTAATTTAAAGCGTATCATGAAGTTGAATTGATAATGTCAGTCGCAAGGATACAAAAATTTTATCACATTTCAGAAACATATTCATACTTATATACATAAATATGTAAGTACAATACAAGGTATATATGAACATATGTTTGTATATCATACACACTAAGTAGGATAAGTAAGTAAGTATGTATAAATTCCTTCTATTCAACGAATGCAGCTTTAGCATTAACACGATTGCAGATCAGGGCAATGCAGAGCATTGCAGTTTGCAATTTTATGTTTTATTTAAAATGCTGTCAGACAGGATTTTCCACTTTTTTCCCCGTGTTTTTTCTGCAACCATACCTAACTATACTCGTATATGCCCAAGCCCATGCCGCCTATGCTCATACCTCTGTGCCTCATGCCCCCGATTCTGGTGTGTTTTTAGTACATTGTCTTCATTATGGCGATTTAAGCATGGATAATTTTGAATGCAGTCTGTTGTACCTATATATGCACATATACTTCACACAAACATAGCTACACACATTTCTGTATGCCTGTACATATGTATGTTCGTATATCCAAACATACCTTCTCTTATCTATGGTAGTTTTGTTTAACCGCAATATTTTCACGTTTATTTTAAGTTATTTTTATTTGATAATTAAGTACGAAAGTATTATGATCATAATTTTATTTATTCTTTTTTAATTAATGAGCTTAGTGCAAGTAAAACAAAATACTAGACAGTATTTCGATTTGCTTAACGTCAACTTAGCGTTGATTGATTGACTTCCTGTTTCAGATACCGCCGGTTGTAGTCTTATTCTTTCTTCTGTTAATGGGACAACAGCTCATGGAGGACCTAGGCCGTGCTTTTCACATACATTCATGTTGTGCGAGTTATATTTATATTTGTATATGAATGGAAGGGTCATACAGTTGTATGCCGAATCCGAACGGCGAAGTGAAAAGCTGGTCTTAGGCAATTTTTAGTCTGTCTAACAAGAGGTCCCGTTTAGAAAACTTAGTTTTGTTTCCAATTTTTTTATTTTTATTTTTGACTGTGCCCAGTTTTGAACCCGGGCTGCTCTGCTCTGCGTAGCAGTCCAGCACACTAACAGCAATTCCACTGCTACCACACTGCCGGTATTCATTGTCCGAAAATGTATGCTGACTCTGAAAAACTTGAATCCTGACTTGAAAATAATCAAGCTGTTTCAAATCAGCTTTCAATGCCCTTATTTTGAACTTCACCCATCTTCTCTATGTTTTATTTTTGAAGCAGTAGCTATTTGTGGACTAGGGCATAAATATTTTTCTGTCTTTACCTTGAGTATGATTATAATCTAGTTCAAAGTTTTATTTTGCAACTCAATCTATGACATGCTTATTCTCAAAAAAAAATATTTTTTTTTTTGTGTGGTTTTATTCAATTTGGCAAATAGGTAAATCATTTATATTGCATAAGCATTTGCCCACATAGCACGTATTTATCCCCACCACAACTCCTCTTTGATTAAAAATTCCGATCTAATTACTCGGAGCTATTGATGTATTTGCCAATTTTCATTTTATATTTTTACAATTCTAATGACAAACTTTACCCAAACAAGGTATTTATTCGTTAGAAAGAATAAAGGAAGTAATTATTTAGCTGGGTAAAATAGTTTACTTTACTTTTAATGGCACAACAGCCCATGGAGGTACTAGGCCTAGCTTTTCGCATCCACTCATGTTGTGCGTGTTATATTTGTACATGAATGGAAGGGACCTACAGTTTAAAGCCGAATCCGAACAGCGAAGTGAAAAGCATTTCATGGCAATTTTTACTCTTGTAGGTTTGCCATTGCCTGCCAAGAGGTGGTACCGTGTAGAAATAATACTTTTTCTACTTTGATTTTGCCTGTGCCGAGACTCGAACCCCGGACACTCTGCGTAGCAGTCCAACGCACTACCACTACGCCACAGACCACCAGTAAAATAGTTTAGTTAATTTAATATTCTCATTTTTATTATTTCTTATAAGTAGTTTGTTGATTACGTGTATAGAAATGAGGAGCTTCAAATAAGAACGCAATAAAAGCATAATAGTTAATATTGATTATTGCGTTTTTATTTGGAGCTCCTTAAATGATCAATATTAAGACCAGAGTACTTAGACTTAAAAGTATTTGAAGTGTAGACAACAGGTGGCGAAATAGCTCTGGTAGCGATCTCGCTATACACAGATCGTAAAACCATAGCATCGCGCAACAAGATCAAAGACTCTTTTTTGATCGACCCACAATATTGTTGATGTATGTGAGTACTTCATACTTAAATTGGGTATGAGTTTCAACTGTATTGCAATAAATATGAATACATATAAATAAAGGAAATTGTGAATCATGAGTTGAATATAGTCAGTTCGTCAGTACTCAATGCTGATCTCTGGCCGCGACCTTATTACGCAGGGTCATGGAAGAAACTAAACAGCAAAAGCATCGATTCCATTTTGCCAAACCACATTATACTAGTAACTCAACCACATATTATAGTGCCAACTAAAGAAAGTAATGGGAGGAACCTTTAAGCTTAACATATAAACAGGTACCAACTAAATAAATTACATTTTATAACCATGTTATATTTTCCTATAATCTTTTGATAAATCACTTGGGAGCAAATTAATATCAATATTAAATTTGGAATTAAGTTCATTTTATTCCTTGTATTGTACATACTATGTAATGAATGGAAATAGAAGTAATTAAGCACGTCTTGGTTCATTTTAGATTTTGTTGGTTCTAATCTATTTTTATTCATATACACATGTTCGTAATATTTTTGTTCTGTCATTTGCGTGATACTGTTCTATCAAATTGATATAAATATGTAGTTCCTATTGTTGACTTGACATTTCAGTTGGAATTCCTAACAAAAAATTTTTTAGCTTTTAGTTTTTTTTTTTAAATAAAAAAGAGACACAATTAATTATTTAAATTGAGCCAGGTCAGACTGTCAAAAAGGTTGCCTTCTCACACGTTTTGATATCACTGTCTTTCAATAAAATTATTATTCTTTTTCAAAGGAACCAATGGCCTCTAAATCTACGTTAAAAAATATAATAATTTACTGATATAAATATAATCTTGCTTGTGAATATTAAATTTATAAACTTGCTGCTTACAAAAATAATCATTAATAAGCCAATGCTTATATTGATTGCATTTTTTGTTATATTTACTGCATTAACTTGCATTAAAAATTATTTAAGTATTTCGCTGATTTAAATAAATTAATATTTATTAATCTCTTCAGCTAGTATTTACACATTTAGCAGCTATGAAATATGTTCGTCCAAGTAGTTCAAGTGTCAAATAAAATTTGTATCTAACCATCTAACGATTCGATTAGATGGTGTAATAACACCATGTGTATAGGGTTCGGTCTTATGTAGAAAGAAAATTAGTTTTTGGAGTTCCTAGATAAAACATTACAGATTTCTGGTACTTGTATTTTATTAAGGCTCTGACTAAGAGCCAGAAGTCCTTGATAGTCCAGTGGGTTGAGCACTAGACTTTCACCCGAGAGGTTAGGCGTTCAATTCCACTCTTAGTCTGATGGTAAATTCTCATAAGCGTTATACAAAAGTATATTTCTACCTATTTTAAGTAAATGAGAATTATAAGAAACTGTAAAAGTACACCACTTGATAGGCAATGGCAAAACAACGAAGTGAGCAAAAATAGACGCTTGGCCGTTCGAAGCTGGCATTAA
Source organism: Palloptera scutellata (assembly GCA_958295655.1). NCBI lineage: Eukaryota > Metazoa > Arthropoda > Insecta > Diptera > Pallopteridae > Palloptera > Palloptera scutellata. The sequence continues at coordinate 66,026,408 of OY282450.1, forward strand.
TTTTTGGGTCAAACCATATGGTATAACAATGGGCAGTTCTGGCCTAAGTGGGTCTCTGGACAGCCACCAAAAACAAACATCAGGGGGATTAAACAAAGTTTAATTAAAATTTGCGATACTAACGACCTTCTGGATTATAATAGCCTTTAAATTTAAAAACCAAATGTTACAACTAGCATAGGAGTATAGGAGTGCTACATAGGTACATATCGCTATTAAATTTAGCTACAAAATCATTTAAGTTATTCAAATTATAACTAGGAACTCAAATTATATATTTATATTGTTACTATGTTAAGAAATCTCTACTTAATACTTTCGAGTGCACAGAATTTCTCACACAGTGTAATAAACTTGTACATAAAATCGTTTTACTATGGTTTCGCATGAATGATTTCGAAACCGGTTAGTGTGACAAGTCGGATTTTTTCCTGCTTTTCATAATTTTTCATTCAAACTTGTGAGTATACACTCTTTACATTTACTTATTTAAGTACAAATAACTGCTACAAAATGTGCAAGTATTTTATGATTTTTAAAAGTCACCAAGCTATAATCAAGTGTGTGTTAATATGTAAATACACCTGCACTTAACACAAGTATTGATGCCATGGGTAGGTACTGGGATGGTAGTGTAGCAGCGGCAATAGTGCCAGTTTTGTTTTTACCAAATGCAATTAACAACATTTTTATTGGCATAAAATTTAATTAGCCGTAAATTTTATTATATACTCTACAGTGTAAATGCGTGGTAGAGCATTAGCTTCCTCAGCATTAAAGGTTCGTACAATGAAAAAGTTTGAAGTAAATGAAAACTATAAAATGTTAAATTTTTTCTGCCTCGTGCTTTAGTGATATTCGAATAATTGTTCATTTATGACTACTATGTACATACTTATGTGTTTCTATTTTTCTTATTTGTCGATCATATCATATTATTTTTTATTGTTATTTACCATATTATATTAAGGTCAATTAGTTTCGGCATATATGATAATAAATATCAAATGAAATAAACACGGAAATAATGCAGTTTCGCCGAAACTTCGACGAAACTGAGGAAAAATTCAGATGCATCCCTGATAAATTTGTTGATATTTCACTGTGAATAGCATATTTAAGAAGAAGAAGAATTTGATATAAAATTTCTATCTGTTTTCGCTTAAATAAAATTTAATTAATAAATTGATTCATTGATTTTTAATATCACATGTATTTTAATTATTTATAGTGCATATGTTTACCATTTTCCAACACACTCTTCGCTTTGAAACCAATGAGAATTGATGCCTTCTCTGATGCATATATTTCATCTATCGCTGCTAAATATTTCGTCTATCATTTTATGTAATTCTCCTCGTATTTAAATGATAAAGACCGAAACACTTCCGAGGCTTCGTTTGAGAATTCATTGGGGAAATATTTTGACGTGGTGGGTTCCAAGCCCGACGAACTACCATTCATTCAAGACCATGGAGAAGCCCGCCCCACAAATTAGTTAACTCAATGACGGTTGTCAGATCGCTATCCAGGGGACGCCACGAGGAGGCTGTGTGTCGACTTGAAACGTAGAAGCGCAAGGATCGACCATGGACGCACTTGCGACTGTCACGAACTTTACCTAGTGTCCTACGAACCAGGCCCCCCGCCCCCCCAAAACACTTAGTGATAATTAAATTTTGGCCGACATTTTACACATAAAAAAAAAACAATGAACTGTCAAACGAAACCATAAACGAAACAAAGTTGTCAATGGATACTATTGCAATTTCAGTCGACACCATTTGCCGAAACTGCACAATTTGGGTTCAATGTGAACATGATATTAATTAAATCGAAGGGGTAAAGTTATAAGGTGTTAACATATTCATGAGTTTAGCGGGAAAAGCTTCTCTGTACCGACACCCCGACTCCAGATCGGTTCTGTTAAAGGTTCAAGTATTTTCCATGAACATTTTAAACGAAAGCCACAAATAAATAAAAAATACCTAAGTAGTAAAAAAAAAATAAAAAATAGATACATCCAATATTGATCTAATTATCACGAAAGAGATTGGAGAACATAAAACATTTGGTACAGAACCGAAAGGATAAACATTTTGGAATGGATGGAGTATTACAAAACGGAGCTATGTTTATTGTTTGAAGTTTCACAAATGATTTTAGCAGTTCCAGCGACAGTGAGTGTAGCAAAAACTTTTTGTGGATTAAAAATCATATCGTCCCCGAAAAGATACAATTTATAACATATATGTATATATGTATTTCAAGAGATAAATTAATTGTTAAATTATTTTAGACTAAAGTATAGTTTTTCTTAATATATAAATTATTAATTATTTAATAAATGCATACTTATGTACATTATCAAATACAATAAATGTAAAATATTAAATATGTTAATGTCTGTATTATTTTATTATGTGAAAAAACTTTATCTTTGCTTGACCATTATTTGAACCTGAACCTGTACACACTTTCATTTCTTGATTGAACCTGAAACCGAACCCAAAGCCTATTTTATATTATTAACGGGATAATATTGCAATAAAGAGTAATTTTTTCACAATTTATTTATACTTATACATAATAAAAATACATGTATAAATTAGAAGACATAAATATCCAACGGTTGGAACCTTACTACATAGTATAGAAAAGAACGCCTGCTAATCTCCTAACTATTTACTGTGCTACCCATACTGTTATAATTTTCTTATTTCAAACGCTGATTACCGCAACCAAATAAGTCAATTAATAAATTTGTTTTATTAATAAGTAATTTTAAAAAACTGTCTCATTTTTGTAATCGATTATTTAAATTTTGTTTACTTGGTCCCATAACTAAAAATTTGTAACCTATGCGACATGACTAACTTGACTTTCTGCAATCAGCGATTCATTGGCACTGCATTCACATTTGACACACGCTCTATAAGAACTTGTCATTACAATAGTGCCGTAATTAATAATCTACGGTAATAAAAATGTATAGTTTTGTAACTTCGAAAAAGCCATTATATCGTTTTCAACGAAATAATATTGCTGATGCATGAATATAAAGCGGTTGTCATATATAAATAAACAAACTCATCACTTTGGCTTAGCTTTGTATAACGGTAAACATACCGTTACATATTTCGAAATTGGCCAATTTTTAACACTTGAATAATTTTGCCCATTCTTACTTTTTTGTAAGAGAAGTTTGAAAATTACCTAATTTTTAAGCGCGCATAAATAAGTAAAAATCTAATTCTACTAATTTTTTTTAAATACGCGTTTAATACTGTACAGTTTTTTTTGAAAACGAGTTGGTAATACTACCTGTGTATTTTTATTACTTTGTTGTGCAAAAAATTTATTTTTGTCTAAATTTTAAAATTCTTCAAAAACCACCTTTTTTACGTTAGTGATAATTTTGACTTAAAAATCGCAAATTGTGTGTGCTTAACTACTGGAAAACCTAAAGCAATAATTAATCTACATGATGAAGGTGAAACATATAGAATGTACATTTTTAACAATACACCGGCGGCTATATTCAAAGTGGTTAAAAACTTCAAAGATGATGGACGCCTTGATCGCAGATATTCTCAAGGATGACCAAAAATGATAGATATGAGAATAAAAAACATCTCAGCCTCAAAGCCAATTTTATCTAATATAGTATGAGAAAGCCAAACAAACACCGTCTCTATCCACTAGTCACAGAAGACTTTATGAAGAAAGCAAAATAATGATGAAGTTCAATGCAGATAACGTCTTAAAACCTGAAAGTTTTTTACATACAATACTCAGGACGGATGAGTATTGGCCAGATGTATATTTGGGGCAAGTTTGATGAAGCATAGTCCTTTAAGTGCACGAAACCAACACTTAAGTCCGGCGACAAGGACTTAATGGTTTAGGGATACGTTTCTGCATATGGAGAAGGCAAAATAGTGGTTCTCAAAGGAAATATCAACCTGATGAAAGATGTGATACTTCATACTTCCTAAAGATAAGTGTCTCATTGGTGAGGATTTTGTTCTACAAAGGACACCGCACCTATTCACAATGTCGAAATTTTTTCAAAGAAAACATATAGCTGATGAGAGAATTGATACTTTGGAGTGGCGTCCTCAAAAGCACAGATCTGGAACCAATCGAGAATACATGCTAATGGCGTGAACCTAAAGAGATGTGTAGAAATTATGTACTTTCTCTACCTACTCGGGTGGCAAGAATGTCTTAGAATAGTGGCGGTCATTAACTGATGTAAGTACTTAATTATTTAAAACTCATTGAATCTTTTATTTTTTTATTGTAATCGCTATTATTTAGTGGTAAAGATTTCCCAATTAAATCTTATGTTGTTTTTTTTTTATAAATAAATCATTACTTACTGTTTTGTTTCTAAAAATAAAACTAGAAATATATGCACTTAAGTTAATACAAATTGTTTGTTTACTTAACATACATACGAGTATATGCCTGCCACTGTACATAAGTACATGCATAAATATTGATATTCCTAATTTAATACTAATTAATTACTCATAAAAACTCATTTTATGATACCACAATAATATCAAAAGCTGCTATTAGTGGCGGCGTTTACAGATTGTATAATATTTGTTTATCACTGGAATGATTTCGTTTTGTTCAGTATTAATCCAAATCTAACAAAAACGCTAATCGAAATAACCGAAATTGATACATTAGCCACCGAATCATTATTAGATATGTGCATAAAAAAACTGTGAATAAAGAAATTAACATACATAGTTTTAATTAATTTAAATCAATTTTAACATAATTGTCAGCTATAAAATAAAACCAGTACAGAGGTTAAGCAACCATTTATAGCTAGTAACTGGTTGTTATCAGTGTTGATGGAGATGAGATGTGGTGATTTGTTGTGACTGATTTTAAAATTTATGTATACATGTGTTCTTTGAAATGACAATAAAAAAAAACTTATAATTTATTTCCAAGATTTCTTTTCAATTCATAAGATAACAAATTCAATTTTTTTATTTATTTTTTTTTTTTTTTTTTTTTTTTTACATTCAACACACTCCTATGAATGCAGAGCATTGTGTTGAATGGTGGAAGGAAGATTGATAGGTGGGAAGAAGATTGAGAGAGGAAATGCAATTACACAGGACACCGATAAAGACATAGACTTAACTATAGTATGTACAAATATGTATTATATATCGATGCTACCGGAAGGTAATTTTTGAAAATGGCCAAAATCAGCACTTTGCAGTTTTGGGTTAAAGCACTCAACGGTCACTGAATGTGCAAAGGGTACATTTTGCCTTTACAATGACTTCGAATCTTTTTACAGGCAAGAAAATCGAAGAACCATCTCGAAGAACCTTATACAACAAATCAAATATTTACCATAACCGTACTTAAACTTTTTACACACTTACTAGTTATAGTTTTCAACACAAACATTACAAAAATGGAAACAAAAAAAAGATGTTTTTTGAAAGACTAAGCTCCTCAAAATCTATTGTAATAAAAAAAATATTGCGAAATATTATAATTGTTACCATAAAATATAGTAGTTAATTTTTAACCAAAATTACATCTTGAACTATCGTATATTAAGGTATTGACTTGATTTCAGAATTTAAATTTAAAACCATTTTCCAAAACATGAGCAATAATTTTTGCCAACTTTTTGATTAGCAAGTATGGCATATAGACAAATCTCAGTATTTTTTGGTTTTCTGTTGTAAATATCTAGTCTATACTTGAAATTTAATCACCTTCATATCTTTATGCGCAGGTCGATGATCTATGCGATCAATAAGTATAAAAACAAAAAAACATATATGGCTTTGTTTGCAGCAGAGGGTTAAATTTTTCACTCCTTTGATGTTCAAAATTTTGTGTCTTATTATGTATAAGTCCTATTTAAATATAAACTATAAAAGAGCTTAAATTAAAAACTGAACCTTTTTTCTGCTTTTACTTTGTCTGACACGTCAAAGAACCAACAATACAAAAGAAAACTTGCCGGTACGAGCTAATCAGTACTCATCTTTCTCGCATTTCCTCTCTGGCCTACAAACTTAACTTGCTTTCAAGAAAACTTGCCGTGTGGAAAAGGAGACTAAGCATCTCATGTAATCACGTCAAATTTAGCCGCTTCTTAAAAACTTAACTTGATGTAAAAAGTTTTCACGGCCAGATTCGTATTCAGCGCTTGAAAATTTAATCAATAATCGTATTTCGGTTGCCTTGAAACATTTTGTATGCTGTTTTACACTTTCGCTCATTATTTCTAGTCGCCTTTTCGAGACATTTTTGCAGCATTAACTTCTACAGTAGCGAAATGTCGTCATTAAAAGTACATCAATTACCATAAAATTAATTATTAACTATTGACAAGTAGGGATAATAAACTCAGTAGCGCAAAATTTTGAAGTAGATCATTATTATTGCACAGTATACAATATTTATTTATTATATATGTATCTTGATTAATTTTATAGTCTGTGATAACCTGGCAACTCTTGTCGTCTCTAACTCCAAATCTCAATTAGTTTCGTTACCTTATACCACACATCAGCTTCACTTTCTTTCGCTCCCACACAGACAGACAGGCAGACTGAGTCTTTTTGTTCTGGAACTAATCACGTTTGCATTACATATGCGCCCAGCATATGTCAATATACTGGCCTTGTGCCATGTGCCTTTCATGCACACACAAATGCTAAGTGAAAAAAAGCTAAAGAAAAAAGTACAAATCCTTGTGACTAACTCACTTCCCAGCCAAATGCCACCAAACATGAAGGTCCTTAATTTCGCACGCGTTGCAGCATCCATAACCGCAATGTCTCTCACCGCCTACAGCCTGCAGCACTTCATTGCACTGTTCATTCTAGTGTAACAAACAACAAAAATACCAACAACAATATACGAATAAGCCACAAAAACATGGTGCACACATACACACGAGTATGTGCATACATTTAAACTCGTTCTCATGCGACATTCGCAAGAATAATGACGGCACATCGCACAACTTCAGGTAGGTAGGAGGAAGGTTTATCACTGTTGGTGACTCTTCAGATATCGCATTACATAAAACTACAAATACATACATACGCCTGTAAGTATTATACAAGTATACTATGTGTATGTGTGTTTCTGTAAGAACAACCCCTCTTCTATCATCACCCTGGTTAAAAAAGCACCCATGAGTGTAATTTTAAACGTTTGCCAGTTACTTTCGCTGCAGCTCACTTTACGAGTTACATACTCGTACATAGTCAAGTGGCATTAAGTGCGTAAATGCAGTATTTATGTGCGCCATCATTGCTGCTGTTGTAGTAGCACTCATCAACTCCGCTGCCGCTAACAGCACCAACATAATGATCCTACACCAACGCCATAACCATCATATTCATCAACATTGCAGCAAAAAGTCAATGTTGAAAGTATTTGAATATTCTCTCATTGCTTTCTTAACTGCTGTTGGTTGCATTGACTTAAGCAGCGTCGGGCGCCCTTTACCCTTGGTATTTTCTGTCTATCCGTACAAATAACAAAAAACCAAAACCAAACGTTGAGGCTGGTGATGGCGAAGAGGATGACGGTGCCATGCGATTAAATTAATTGGTAATGTCAGGCGTAAAATGTTGGCAATAAGCAAAGCATTTCGTCTTTGTCGGATAATGTAAACGAAATTAGTCAGTAATGTGCGCATTGGCTGTAACCATAGGGTGGAGGAGGAAGGGTGGAACTTTAGTGTTAATCAAAATTGTTTGAATGAAATTACATAAAGATGACCTTTAAAATGTACATGTAGGTGTTTTACATATATTTACATTGATAGAGCATTTGGGGGAAATGGAAACCCATGCATATTCAAATATGAACAGGGAGGATTTGGATGTAGGTGAAACATATACACATCGTTCTCTCTCGACATACATAAACGAGGATTATTAAATAATTTATGCAAAATTTATAATTTTTTTTTATCTATCAGTATTAAGTTTATGAAACAGATATATTTATGTATAATTATGGTTTTAACCGTAATGAGCAATTACCCTTCTTCTGTAATAGCCTATGAATGACATAGAGTATGCTTTTCGCAAGTGCAGGAATGCATGATCCCAAAAGCAAATGGCAAGAAAAATTAGGTCACTATACTTCCGATACCTGGACACACAAGTATCTATGGTAACGAGGTAGCCAAACACCTAGCAAGGAACGCAACGGTCATTGGCCCAAAACCCATGATAGCTATAGGAAAACAAACCATAAATAACACTTTCAAGAAAGAGGGAAGGGTAGAGTAGGTCATTTTACTATCCTACTGGGCACACTTCCCAAAGCTACTAACTGCGAATTTCGGCCCCAAAAAAGCTGCCTGTAGTCTTAAGTTTAATAAAAACCAATTCAGAATAGTCATAGATTTTCATTCAGGGCACTGTAAACTGGGGAAGCACGTAAAAAACTTAGGAGTTTGTCAGAACAGCACCTGTAGCATTTACCAAGGTAACGGTAGAACACCAGATTCTAGGAGGAATACCACCAGAACACTACCACACAGAAAGTGGACACATCTTAGCCTTGAAGCCACATCCACTACTGAGATTCCTAAAAATTGGCTTGCAATCAAGCTACTACTTATCGAGGGTTCAATAGATCTTTACGGTCGCAATACACATCACTCTTTTAATCAATCAAGCTTTTCGCATCCATTCAAGCTTTTCGTATGTAATTTCTATTAGGTTTGCCATTACCAGCCAAGATGTGATCCCCGATAGACTTAATTTTCGACTTACTTACTTGACTTTAATGCAAGTAAGGAGCATAGAGGTCTAGCACATTTCCAACTACGCTATGGCGAATAGACTGGTATTTGACTGATTTGGGCGGCCAAACTTCAAGTATCCAGTACAGATTTGTGGTATTTTTTTTATTAATAAAAGAGTATCAAATTAATTTTAAAAAAAGGAAAATAATTTTTTTTTTTTAATTGAAATTTTTAGGCAAAATTTCACTATTTACCCTTCACAAATTGCACCAAATGACAATGTTTACGAACGTGGCGGACTTAACCCTTTTGGGGTTCAACTCAAGAAAGGTTCGTTAGTATGTGGGTCAACAGAAATCCTCAATACCGAACGGGCATATACAAAAAAAAACTTCGATTATTTATACAAAGAATACACTCTTTTTGATTACAGTTTTCTCATACAACATGACTGCTAATCCAACCAAACTTTGCATAATTTCTAGACTATACTTTCTTCAAAAGAATCCAAAATAATTATACAGTTGTAGTGTATTACAAACAGAAGTTATGGATTTTTAAAGATGTACCTTCGTTGAAGAAGTACTTAAGTGAAAATCGGAAATAAAATATTCCACATGCATACACTATTCAGCATTGTGAAATATTTCTTATTAAGTATTTTGATTCTTTTAAATCGCATTTTCAAAAATCCAGTAAATACCACTCTGTGTGATGTAGGAATTGAAAATCTTAGTAGCATTTATTGTGCACTAAATTCTTCAAGTTGTTTTCAGTTTTAGTAGGTTTGACAAATAACAACATACCATACACAATTTATTATTTTATAATTAATATCACACGACTTACTTATCACGCGAAAAACAACTGGCACATATGTTTTTCATGTTTTTAATTTGGAAATTAACATTAGGTTTGCCATAGAGAGAACAGGCTGATCAGGCGATCGTTTCGGAACCAGCCACGGTCTCTCATCAGTGATCTTTGTGATAAAGCTTTGTGTTGTAATGATCCATATTAGCTGCTCATATTTGAAAAGGTAGCAAGAATTTCAAAGATTTACACTGAAGGCTATTATTGAAACAGTGTTCTATAAGTATTTATAATATCTATGTACTTATATTTGATTTTATTTCCTTTTCATTACTCAGCACATAACTGACACATTATTCACAGATTATACAAATAATTTGAATGTTTTGGGACTGATTCAGTGCTAAAACGTTTGTTACACCTCGTAAACTGTGCTCTTTATAACATTTGAAAGTCACTAAGATACTGAATTTTAAATATGGTTTACTTCGTTTTACTTTGAACGTCTCTTTAGATTTGCACTTCCAAAGAAAAAATGCACTATTCCATGATTTTTACTCGACCGACCTTATGGTCCGAATCAGTATGTATAATTATTTAGTTAAGAGATACTTACCATTAATATTAAGTTTGCGATGAGATGAATATTGTTGAACTGTATTCGTTAATAATAAGCAATAATTGTCTTATTATAAACTTTACTCTTATTACCACTTTATTTAAAATCGTGTTTATATTATTTTCCACAATTTTGTTTTGACAATGAAACATTCAGATTCACTATTGATAGATATTAATTACTTTATTATAAATTTATGATTATTATTATTTTCTCCTTTCTTTTAATAAATGAAGGAATAATTTTTTTTTATTACTAACAGGCCAGGCAATAAATCACATTAAATTTTGACATCTGTTTTCAATAAAATTTTTTTTTTTTTGGTATGAGAACATTAAGATTTTGATGTCGGTTCCAATAGCAGACAGCTCAAGTGACTTTCAAGACAAGCGTCCACGAATCATGTGGAAGTGATGTGTAATGAATGAATTAAAAAAAAATTGGAAGTCGGTGAGAAATATGTTCATTTTCTTGGAGGTTAAAGTAGAAAATTTTGAAAAAATATAAAATAACAAACATTATCTAAATCAAAGCAGTGTTTGAGGCAACTTTATTCGAAGCTTTTTAGAATCGCAGATAGTCCTTGGAAAATAATTCGAGTTAAGAATACAGACATATCCGATATTTGGGCTCTGTCTTGTGTAAAAAAAAGCAAAACTATATCTTATGAACTCTTTACGTGAGAACAGTATTTGTTGTTATGAATTGTTGGTGCGATAGGTAAATTGAAAAGTGTAAACACATTTTTCTCAAAATTTATGTTATTTGAGTGATGAAAGACTTGCAGCGATATGTATTTAATCTTTAGAAATATATTACATTTAGTTTTAAAATTCTTTTATTATCCTCGTTTATTATCCTCTTTTTTCATGGATAATCAAATATTAAACCAACAAAAAAAAACAAAATATTTTCTAAAGCAGCTGCACAAAAATATTATATTTTACAATTATATACAATTTCCCCATACACAAAAATTCATCGAAATTAATATCGACAGACGGATGAATGACTAATCACACCGAAAGAACGCCGCCTACCGTCACTCACCACCCGCGCGTCGTAATTGCACAAGTTTAGTACGCCTTTAGTTTAATCCATGCCTTCGCAAATGCGCAACCACGACAACAACAACGCGGTTGGTTGTTGATCATTTCGAAATCATCTTCACAAATCACTGAGTGTATGTGTGCTTCCGGCAATCAAACGCGGATCCAGGGGGTCCGGGCCCTCTCCCCTCCTCAGAATTAATTGAAAGCGAAAAAAACTCAATGACAGGGCAAATGGAAGTAAGTGGTTAAAGCAGCTCGAATCGTTAGAACAATGCAATGTTATCTAACATAAAAATATTGTTGTAATTATTCGCAACTGTTCTAGTTACAAAAGCAACTCCCATGCTAACATTCTCCGCCCTGAGAAGGATGAAAACATATCTACGCTTAACCGATGAAAATTAAATTCTGAATGGACTGACATTAGCCTATATTTACAAGGAAAGGAATATAGATCTCAATAGGGCAATTAAAACTTTTGGCAAACTTAATCAAAGAAGAAATTACCAGAAGTACCGATTTATTACTATATTTTTAAAGGAATTCACTGATTTTTTACCTATATATTATTATATGCTTTTAATCATTGCACACTTGTTTCTCACTTGAATTTAGAGAACAGTTTTTAATGTGCACACCGGGATTTTCCTAAGTTGTCTTTGAGGTAATCAACGTAGAGTTTTCCGATTTTCGTCAACTTTGCTTCGTAAATATAACATATTTGAATTTGACTCAAATTTTTTGAGGCTAAGATATGAATATTGATACTGGTTCTTTCAAATAAGTCTTTTTAGATACTCTTTTCACTTTGTTTCAACGCTAAATACGAGTTAAAAGGGGCAGATTCAGAAGAGAAATACGGACTTTACATTAGTCCCATTGGTAACTTTACATACATATAAATTAATCATTACACACTTTCCCAAGGGCACATCTTAAACTTTGAAATAGTCCGTTTGTAATTTTTTGAACTTATGAAATCGGAAATTTTTAATTTGGGATACTCTAAAAAATATAGAGGTGCCCGCTGTGAGAAATGCGCTCTTGGCGACGATGAAGTGAAAAATGTAAACAAAGGGAAACAAATTAAATTTTTTTTAAAGCAAAAGTTACACTATCACGTCGACGACCGCGAGTACTTTCAATAGGTTTGAGGCGTCCTTAACCATCCGTTCGCTAGATATTTTTATGTCAATGTACGAATTGTGATTTTTCATTTATACCGGTTATCGATATTCTTGTAGTCGACAACACAAATACGCGCCAGCATGTTGAAAAACAAAACACGAAAACAAAACAAACACCGTCGCTACCGCAATGTCGCTTTTGTCGTCAGCAGCTCAGTCGTCAAATTTCAACGTGTTTCTCCCCCACTGATCACCACTAAATAAACTATACACTTCGTTTTATATCACCTTCACACAAAAAATAGTACTAACAAAAATTTATTTTTTCCAGTGGAACAAAATTTCTGAGTTGTTTCTTTTATAAGAAATTGTTGTTAACGCTTTTATTCCGCCGATTCACACAACACAACCAACAATCTTCAAAAACAACCAGCAACTGATTCGCTGCTTGCTCGTTGGCTAAAAGTAAACTAAGCAGATGTTCCTATTTGTGCCGGCAAAAGCATAATAAAATTTGCAATGGCAACACTACCGAATGTGGTATTCAATGCTGCCATTCCGAATTAATTCTACGGTTGTTTAGCTTAGAGTGTGTTGTGATAATTTTGGACAATTTTTTTTGGCCAAACCGATGCCAATGATCAGTTAATGCCGATACCGAAGGTGGTACCGATGCTAAAACTTACAGTAAAAATTTAAATTTTAATCAAACATTTTTCTATTTTAATAGTGAAATAAAGAAAAACTTAACATAAAGGTAGTCATAGTCAAATTTTGTTACGTGATCCCCGTGGCGTAGTTGGTAGTACGCTGACCTGGTATGCAGGTGTCCGGCGTTCAAATCTTGGCACAGTCAAAAGTGGCTACTTTTGGCTGATGCCGCGCCGATACCAATGCCATTAATTTAGGTACCGTTACCGGTGCTAATCTATCTGTCGGACTCTGCAGACAATAAGTAGCAAAAATAAAATTAATAATAACATCAGTACAGAATCATTTAAAATTTTTTTGTATGTATTAAATTTAAATATTATATCTCTCTCTACTTTATTATTAAAAATAGAAAAACTAGAACTTGTTTTTCTATCACAAAAACTCCATACGTAACGTAGCCAACTATCACGTATTGATCTGCAAGTGATTGCCGGAACGCAGTGAAGAATTCTAGCTTAAATAGATTGTTACGTTACATTATGTTACATAATTCAGTTATGACGAAATCGAGCAAATCATGTTCGCGTTGCGCAGGTTCGTCAAAAAACATGACTAGGTCTGCAAGATACGATAAGAAGAAAATAAGTAAATTCCCAAAAACCTGCTTGAAGAAATCAGTACAAAACAACAAAAAATCAGTACTTTTTTTATTCTTGTACATATCGTGTCACAGATAACACTGAGGTAAAGATTACATTATAAGTCATATATTTAATCCTTGTTTACGCTGTTAATAAGGTTTTAAACTTTGTTGTTGTTGTTGATCGCGGGTCAGATTTTCATACTTTTACTACTTTTTATTTGCACTTCGTAGATATTCTTCATTGCTTACATTGCAGAAACATTCATGTTCCTGGAACTGAGTGATTAGGTTTTCAGCATTTACGAGGCTTCACTGTGCTGGCAAATAATTTCTGAATAAAAGTATAATAATTCACGTCAAATATTATAATAATTACTTGCAGTTTCAATTTTATTTGCAAGTGTAATTATATGAACGTATATGTATATTTATATATATATATATATATACGTGAATTTCTTTTATTTAGTGAAAACCAAGCAAATATAAATGTATACAAATACAAAGCAAATAAATTGAAAAGACCAACACTGTTTCAACCCTCAACACGAAAACCCGATGGAACGTTGGCGAAAAGTGACCACGAAAGGTAAAAATTTTCGCCCAACATCTTATAGATGTATTTATTCCTAATCCTGACGAATAAACTTTTACACGTTCTTGAAATCGTATGTTGATAATACCATTTCTTCGTGAAGCAGGGCAATGACATCACATCTCTATATGATATAAAAGTCGGTGTTCCTCAGGGCAGTGTTATGGGCTCAACGTTATATCTACTTTTCACTGCTGATTTGCCGACAACTGATGGAATTTTTATTAGAACCTTCGCAGACGACACTACTGCCTTGTCAATTGATGATGATCCAAGAATGTTTAAATAAAATATCCTTGAGGCTTAAAAACTGGAAAATTATGGCGAACGAAACCAAGTCGGTGCAAGTAACATACACAACATGGCGCAATACTTGCCCACCTGTGCAATTAAACGCAATACAGTACCTAGGAATGCTTCTGGATAGGCGTCTCCCACGGAAAACGCATATATTTACGAAGCACAAAGCTCTAGGTCTTAAACTGAGATATATCTTCTGGCTACTCAGTCGTAATTTGCAATGCGAAAATAAACTACTACAAGACTATCCTTAAACTGGTATGGACCTACGGCACACAACTGTGGGGTACAGCCGCCAATTCAAATGTCGAAATATTGCAACGCTATCAGTCCAAAATGCCTCGTGAGTGAGTGCTCCCCTCGCCCTCCGAGTGTGTTACCAGCTTAAAACTACATTGTGATTTACAAATCCCTTTCGTCAAAGATGAAATTAAGACCAAGTATAATTCAAATACGAAGACTTTCTCCAGACTAAAATGAAAAACCCCTCAAGATCTCATAATTTAAGGTGAAAATTGCGAAACATAAATATGTAAATGTAATAATGTAAAATATGGGTGTGTCACTGGACAATCACCATGATTTTTTTCTTTTTTGTTGTTTAATTCTATTATAAATCTATTGTTAAACGTCCCAAAGACATTTATTATTAAGTTCTTTATATACAGATAATTGAAATATAAAAAAAAAACTATTACTATTAAGCAGTGTACTATTAAGTGTACTATTTTGCGAAAAGTGAATTATTGCAAATAATTTCACAACGTAACCCTGTTTTGATCGCGTGATTTCATATTTAAATTCATGAATTGTACTCTCTCGTTCTTTCTCTCAATTTTTCTTTTTATATTGAAGCAACAACTAGTGGCTATGATGTGACCGTGACCGTGACCGTCTGAATAACTAGGCACGTAGACGATAATAGCTGTGTTTTATTCAGCATTTAACATGCACGAACAAGTTGTTAACTTATCTTTTTCTTGTGTTGTCATTTACAACAAATGTGTTCGATAGATTGAAGTGATTTTCCAGTACATGAGCATAGGCATTTCTCTTCTTTATTATATGGTTGAACCCGTCCTTGCAGACCAAAAGGCATTTATAATTGCATTTGTAACTCACTTCTTCCTCCAGCGGTAATTTTGAGATATTTCTTCTTGATTTTTGGCAAACCGTTCTTCTGCTCTTATTATTTTCAGTTCACAGTAAGACAGTTATTGAAATCAGTGATGGTAAACAACATTCTAATTATACATAACAACTATAAATGTACGTATTACATCCCCAGCTTTTGTTCTGGCGAATAAAACGCAGCTAATGGATACTAGTTACAGTGTCGGACAATGAAAACGGAACACCTTTCACTATAAAACTTCCATTGATTTTTTATTTATCGGACTGCTTATGGCAAACAATTTTTATAGAGAAGAAAATGGTACGGTATATACTTTATAAATTTCTAGGTGGCAACACTACATTTAAATATTTTTTGGGGATTCCCAAACAAAAAAGTTGAAGCGAAGCATTCGAAGGCGGACAATCGAATGAGAACAGCAGACGAACAAATTTATATTTTAAAAAGGAAACTTAAATTTGTTTATAATTTGTATTGGTAAGCATTTAAATGGTAGCATTGAGGGTAATTCAACAAATTAAATATAAACTATTCCGTAATGTCACAACAAGATGGGTCGAGCAAAGCACTGTAGCCAGGAGGAGCGTGATTTGGTGAAAAAACTGCGAAATGAGGGACAAAGCATCCGCCAAATAGCTAAAACTATTAGCAGATCCTCGACATTTGTGTACCAATCTTTATTATCTCAAAAATTGCATTGCAAGAGAGGTAGGCCCCGCAAAACTAAAAGTACAGCTGCCGCAATTAGAGCGGAGGCAGGGGTTCAAATTAGTGCTCGATCAGTAAGAAGACGTTTAGTGGAAAAAAAATGTATGGGAGAACAGCTCGAAAAGTATCAATGTTGACACAAAGACATCGAAAGTGTCGCATAGAGTTCGCTGAAGCGCACATTGAGAGGGATGGTTCAATTAATGCAAAAAAATGCCTAACGTATTATGGACAGACGAAATCAAGGTATATATTGTTGGAAGTTATGGCAAACGTTGGGTTAGACGGCCGAAAAAATGCAGAATTGAGCCCAAAATATACTAGAAAGACGTTTAAGCACGGAGGTGAAAGCATCATCAGTACCAGAGCTAAAAACAAAGACAAGTTGTGGCAAAGCATTCAAAGAGCGTGGTATTCCATACCCCAGGCTACTTGCGCGTCTCTGATGGAATCAATGCCCAGAAGGTGCAAGGTGGTTTTTATTAACAAAGGCTATTCCACAAAATATTAGCATTAGTGAACAATTTGAGTCAATATTTTATAAATTATTTTTTTTTCTTATTTGTTTGTCATTTTGAAATGTGATTTTATGTATAACTTTTAAATTTCTTTTTTTACACTGAATTAATTTTGTTTTAAGAAAAATTTAACTTATGGAATAAATGAATAAAAGCAAGTACCTTTTAAATTTATCATAAGCCTAGAGAAATATTCTTTTAAGGTTTTTGGTTTCAGAACAAGGTGTTCTTAATAAATTGTCCGACACTGTATATATACATTGAAACAAATTCTTAGTGGATCTTTTACTTGTGTTTGTTTGTTTGTAGAGTTTTAAAAAGTGAAAGTCAAAAGTGTTTATACAAATCGAGGCAATACAAATTAAACTTCAAAATAAATTAGATATATTACTGTTGAAGCAAATTATACCTTTTAATAAAATTTTAAAACGAATTCATTTCTTAAACCAACTGATTGCAAAAAATACTTCGACCAATCAGCGTTCGATATAACGATGATGTAGACGATGATGCACAAACAAGCTGTTCAAAGCGGAATGCGTAATCTCACAAATTACATATTACGAACATATAGGTACATTGTTCGTTCGCCGCATCATCGTCTACGTCATCGCCATTTCGAACGCTGATTGGTCAAAGTCAGCTGATTCAAAAAATGTTACAAGACACAGTAATAAAACGGAAGTTTCAATATATAATATTATCGTCTACGACATGATTTGTAGCGAACATGTGCAATGCGCAATCTGGTATATTGCTACCATAATTTACCAAGGCCTTTAAACGCATTTTTTTCAAATGAATTATTTCCATTGACTCTGGCTCTCATGATAAATCGTTATATAAAAAATACACTGTAAATTTTATAATTTCAAAAGTTTACAGAGCATTAAATAATGGAAAAGTAATACATTTAGTTCGAATCCGATAGCTGGAATGGTTCTTCATCTTCCGATTCTACGATTGACGGACAAATGCAGCTGCGTAATCCATGACGCTTCGTTAGTGGCCGTTGACTATTCTTGTTCAGGTTGATTTGTAGACGAGATGGTTCGGCAATCACGCCAGATGATGTATCTGCAGTATTAAACGGCCAAGGTGCTCGTCCAGTGTGTGTAATAGTTTCAGGGTTATAAAGCCGTCTCTGCATCGAATCCGTCTATCAACATTACATTTTCTTGAGGCTTCGGTCTGATACATAACTAGATTGTGATTCATAAGTTAAAGCAAACAAAAATGAAAAAACAAAAATGAAACGTGGAAACACGTCGAACGACAAAACTATGAAAAAACTAATTTTTTTCGGAAAAAAAAGTTGTTTTCTAAATAAAAATCAACGAAATCCACATTTTTTCGCAATTATTTTAAGTTATGAAATAAGCACTTAAAAAAAGATTTTAAATATTTTTTATCGCTTTGTTTCTCTTACCTTTCAAATCAATGGTTTTGGATGTTGCAAAAATCACATAACTGCACTTACGCATTCAACAAACGGTAACATAAGTTACGCATTTTTGAATTCTAAAAAGAAGTTGGTGCGCTTATTACCGCTAAGGCACTTAACTACACCCCATTTGACGGTATGTGGTAAATTTTGTCAAGACAAGCAATGAAGGAATATCAATGATTTTTAAAACAAAGTTATCGGGCATATTTTGGAAAACAAATTGGACAACAAAACAAATGTTGGGCTCCATATAAAGTTTGTAAAGCTTGAGTGGAGTCACTTCGATATTGGAGTCAAGGAAGACGAAAATGCCTTCCGTTTGGAATACCAATTACATTGACCGAGCCAGAATTTTAAAATAAAAGTTAAAAAATATTCTGCTCTTTTTTAAAATTATTTTTTATCGCTAAGAGTAGTCATTTCAACAAAAATATAAATAGACTAAAAATAAAGTTCAGTGGTCCAATCTGGCAACTCTTTGTTGCTAAAGGTAGTTGACTTTTCTGAGAATCATAAACAATTTTTACCCATTGAGATATCTTCATTATTCAACTCTACATTTTACTTTATTTCTTCGAAAATCACTAAACGACCGCAAAGCTACACAGAAAAATTTGTGCGCATTATGGAGAAGGTCTTAATCGGAAAGGACAGTTAGAAAATGGTATGATCAATTCCGCTTTGGAAATTTGTATGTAAGAGACGCACCTATATCTGATCAACCATGCACCGAAAAAATGGACGAAATTCTTGAAAAGGCAGTCGCGACATCGCTACGGAGGAACTTGGCATTGCTCACCAAACGGTTTTAAACCATTTAAAAAAGGCTGGCTATTCCAAAAAATTTTGATATTTGGGAGCCATATAATCTGAGTGATAAAAATCTTACTGACCTTATTTCAGTATGTGAATCTCTTCTGAAACGGAATGATCTCGAACCATTTTTGCACAGATTAGTTCCTGGTGACGAAAAATGGATAGCGTATGATAATAACGTGCGAAAAAGATCATAGTCAAAACGAGATGAGCATGCCCAAACCTCCAAGGAAGGGTTTGCTTAGTATTTGATGGGATTGCAAGGGTCCTGTGTACTATGAGCTGCTTCCACGGGGCCAACTGATTAATTCGGAACTGTACCGTCAACAATTAACAAAATTGAATAAAGCGCTAAAAGAAAAACGTCCGGAATTCAACAGAAAGGCGCCGTCTTTCATCACTATAACGCTAGACCACATACTTCTTTGGTGACCCGCCAACAACTGAGGGAGCTTGGCTGGGAAGTTTTAATGCATCCCACATATACCTCAGACCTTGCACCTTCGGATTACCATTTATATCACCCGTTGCAGAATTATGTTAATGGCGTAAAGTTGAATTTCCAAGAGGACTGCAAAAAGGTTTCGTCCGGCTTTTTCGGGCAGTTTCTGTCAGGAATACTTTAGAGACGGTATTATGGTTCAGCCGAAAGATGGCAAGAGGTCGTCAATAACAATGATAAATATTTGACTCAATAAATTTATTTTTATATATGAAAAAAAAAATTGGTTAAAAGTGAGCTACAGTTTTCTGAACTTTCTTTTTAGCCTACCATATATTATTATTTTCCTATCCAGCAGACCAAAATTACCTAAAATTGATTAACAAATCCCATGCCGCAGAATCAGTGTTTCCGTGATGTCAACACAGTGTGTTGTTATACAGTACCATTGACTGACTATCTATGTTCATACATAGATTGTTTGTCTACCCGACTCCACAAAAATTATTAAAAAGGAATATGTACATTAGAGCGGGTCGCAAAAAAAACCCAAAAAACCACCCCCTATCTGAAAGCTTATATTGAAGGTATTTCAAAACAATTTTTTTTTTTTTTGAACACCTTAAAAACCACCAAAATGAATTTTTCTTTATACTTAACTTTGGCAGTTTATGTTCGATATAATTACAAATGATATATTGTTGTAAAAGGCTCAACGATTGCTACAGTTAAAACGACGTAAACTAACGGCATAACGCCCATTGAAATAGGTTCAAAATCACATTCAACCTGAAAAATATGTAAATAGATACATTACCCTCACCACTAGCTGATCTCTCTTCTGGCTTGTGCTCAGAAGCACGACCACGGTCTTTGGAGTTGCTAACTCCAGTTCCGCTGCGTTCAACCATCAACACATTCCGAAAATTGGGTCATTGCATATTAGTTGCAAATCTTTCAGTAATTGGGTCTTACTACCACCAGCGTTAGGCCTGCCGGAAGATTCAGTCGGAGAACGCCGTCATACATTGCATTACATAGTGTTAGTCCCAGTTCGGAGCCCTGTGGTACGCCAAAGATTATATGCCAGGAAAAAACTTACTAGATACTTTTCGCAAGCCAAAATTTCCGACCCTAAGCCATCTGGCCAGATTCCAGGACCCTATTGCTTGCCAATGTAATGCGTAAGCAACGCTCTGAGAGGCAACTCATTAAAGTGAAATAAACAAACATTCCACTGCAATGGTCGCTGCAGATGTCGTTCTATGCACGCATTTACTCCCGTTTTATACCCAGTATTGACAGCAGTGCCGTCGCAGCTGATTGCCACCAAGTGGTCTAAGGAATAATCTTTAGCATTCAAAAAGTTTACTATTCTGAATAACTTTCTGAATTGCTTCTCCGGTGCCATCGGTTGGACTTACATAGGCAATAAATTGCGATTCAGGCTCCTCCAGTATTGTTATGTCTTCTTCTCTCTCCCTCATTAATCTGACTGTGCTTTGAACTATTTTTTTCTTCAACGTGACATCCTTTTTGCCATCGTATGAGATGCATTGCAAGAGCGTATTATTTGGAACACTCACCTGAAAACTTGCACATATTAAATCTCACAATTTTTATGAGTTTTGCGCAGACACTGACCAAAAAGTGTAAGTTTTTAGGCGAAAGTGTTTACTAAAATTTTTACAAACCAATTTTACTGTAAATAACGGATTATTTTAATTTTTAGTAAGTTGTACAAAAAATTTCTAATATTATAAGAAACAATGTATGAAAGTACTTAAAATTAGAATTGCACCAAAATTTAAGCAGCTATAACTTTTTCGTTTATTAACCTAATGGAACACTTTTTGGGCAATAATTTAATGATTTTCTGACAGCTTAAATTTAAAAAAAAAAATTGCCTTTAGGGGATACAATTCTAAGTACGCTACCTAACTATTACAAATGACTTCGGAGATGAATAACACCAATAACATAAAAGAAAATGTAGCAATCGTTGAGCCTTTTCCAACAATATATCATTTATAATAATCGGACATCAACTGCCAAAGTTATAAGCAAAAATTCATTTTGGCGGTTTATAGGGTGGTCCAAAAAAAAAAAGAAGAGATTGGTTTGAAATACTCTCAAAATAAGTTTTCAGATAGGGGATGGTTTTCTCATGTTTTTTTTTTTTTTTTTGTATGGGGACCGACCCGCTCCAATGTACATACTTACTTATAAATCAAAACGAATTACTAAATTTATTGTGCTTATGTAATAAATAAAAACAGATATGTATATACTTATGTGTCCCCTGTATTTACATATATACAGAATACAGTTATTCTAACTTCAGGTTTTTTTTTTGATATCATTCAGGAATCACATAGCAAGAAGTGGGAATAATGATTTAAATACTAAAGTTCACATAACTCAAAAAGAGTCGGGTGGGACACACTATATATTAAAATCTCTATATTCCACGAAATTAAAACCAATTACTAAATTTATTGTGCTTATGCTGTTTATCTCATCTCACTAAAATGTTTATGGTGTAAAGGCAAGCTACTGATAAATAATGAAATATCGACAAAACTAGGAATCAAAAAGTCCCAACCCATATGGATTGACCCACATATGAAATTTAAATATTTTATAATCCCAATCAATGGTGATATGGGAACTTAGTAACAACTGCAAATGCTATGATCGTCTACAAATAAATGGCATTGATGAAATCTTGATATATTTCAACCGCAGCAGTGGCTGAGAGCAAACACACACCGATACTAACCATATCTGGTAAATTGACTTAAATGGTCAAAGCTTTAATTCGCAATATTTTATGTTGATTGTTTGCTTCCGCTGTGAGCTATTGCGTTTATGTATGGTCAAATTAAACGAATGAGTTACGAAACTCCTATTTATTTAACTCTACATTGCTGGCTGGTTTCTTTAAACATCTGTTAATTCACGTAGGAGATGCTATTCGCTAAGATATTTCTCAGAGTGCAAAAATAGTACACATTTGATAATTAAAGGTCCACAATTAGTTGTTAATAATACGTATTTTAAAGATATTACAATTTAAAAAATTATATGCTCTTTAATTTATTTTTATTCAATTTACAAATTGCTATCTTAATTTGTAAATGTCTCAGGACACGCTTTTCAATTTTATCAGAAGCAAACCTTTTCCGAGCTTACTAAGTTTGCAATATATTGTAAATAAAATTATGATATAAAACCTTGGATGGAGGAGTACATCTCTATAAAAATAAGTTTTTTAAAAATTGTTTGGCTTTACAATCCTATCTAAAAGTTATAAATAAAGAACAACACATATTACTATTGTGTCCCTTTAAAGAAATTTATCATTTTATTGAGTTTGTTATAGTTAGATTAAATGAAAGATACAGATTTATAACAATATTTCGTAATACAACATAAAGTTATACTAAATTTGTATGTATTATTAGTTCGCGTAGACAAAAGTATATAAAATGCTGCAATTGTGACAAAAATCAATTTTCAAACATGCAGTATTTTATTATTTATCCAGAACGATATTTAAATACAATTTTGGAAATGGTACAGGTAAAATGTCCCAAATTAATTTATTTTATATTGTAATTGAATAGGAATTTGGTAGAGTTGGCATTTTATTTTTTACCAAACAATTTATAGATTTATTGAAATCCCTTGCAAATTGAAGAAATAAAATGTCAAATCGCAAAAAATTACATACGGTATAAAATGGTACAAAACATATAATGCACCTATTGAGATTATATAACTTATTTCATGCACAAGTTTCATTAAGAGTTTATACATTGAAAAACAAACAAAAAATTTAAGAACAAAAAATGATTAAGCAAATCAAACATACCAACAAATCCAGAGAAGATAATTTGAATATCTGGACAACGACCTTTTTTGATTGAGTTGGGATGGGTGTGGACGAGCATTTGGCTGACATTGGTATGTATTGTCCTTTTACTATTATTATTGTGAAAATGGTGTGGAATCCCAAAGAGAATCTTTTGAAATCCAAATGTTATATCCATAAGAATGTAAGTAGGTAAGAGATGCATGTATGCGATTTGTATCCATTGTGAAATTAAAAATGTGAAATCCGAAATGCGAAAATTTCTGGAGAGACGTGCGAACACTTTTTGGAAATTTATATCAATATTCAGGTCTGTCGTGGGACCCGATTGCTGCGAGAATCGGATATTAATCCGCCAAAAATTTCGCTAGTGCGTGCATTACGAGTTTGTCAGTTTCATGTTCGAATCGGTTTTGAAAGGCAATTCGAACACGAAAATTATAAACGTTATAAATATAAACGAACGCACTGTAACGAAATTCCTGCCAGATTCAAATCCGATTCCGCCAACGATCGGATTCCACGACAGACCTGAATAAAGTAATTTGTGTGATTTGACGAATGAATGCAAATGTGAAAAGACTTGATATAAAATTCCACAATATTTCCATTCCTTAAAATTACACATGATTTTCCCTGGAATTAGATTGAAATGAATATGCACTGCCAACTTTGGTCTTGTCCTTAAATCCATTACGAAGCATAAATTTATAAATATAAATTTGGAGGAAGAAGTAGAATTAATAATTTTGCATTTGCATATACATATAATGTATGCAAAGTGATCCAAAATCCATTCCATCATTATATATTGAAAATGAACATTCCTCCCACGATGTCCTATCCAATTCAAACAAAATTCATTAAATCCTTTCTCCTTAAATGAAATCCACAAATCAAGGGGGTATTATTATACGATACGACAATCAGAGAAGAGCAGAAGAAATTGAGCTAATATCCTTAAATGAATTCCTAAAAATCCTTCCTTTTCCTTATCACACTCCTCCTCGTCCATAATGTCAAACGAAACTTTGAAAACTTTATAATCCCGATAAAGCAGTAAATGAGCGACAGCATGTAGGCATGTAGGAAGAATTCCGTTTGTTTGTGCATAATAGCCGTCGTCGAATATTCCATATTTCATAAATGCCTGCATTATTTGCAAAACTGCGAAAAATCCAAAACTCAAATTTTTACGATTCCTGTTTATACTTTTTCTCATTATCTTCATCATCCTCCTCCTTTTCATCAATTTCAAATCCTTTCCTCCATAATCCTTCCTTCCTCCCTTTGTTATCCTCTCCCAAATTCAAATCCATGACGTGAGGGAAGAGAAGAAAAAATAAATTTACATTAATAAAGTTCAAGTTTAAGTAAATAAAATATTGTTTTTAATGTTTTAGCAAGATGGTACATATTTAATGTGAGAACAAGCAAACGAAAAAAAGTAACACTTTAGAAGGCTTTAAAACGTGGAGCTAGTTAAGGGAGAAAATAATGAAAAGCTGCTGTTGAATTTTTGGTTAAAATGCAGCTGCTAGTTGAGCACTAGTGAAATAAAGATATCTGAAAACTATTTTCAATTATAATTTTTTTGTTTTATGTTACGAGAACTACAATTTATTTGATACATAAGCAAAAAGGTTAAAAGCTAAAACTATGGCTTGGAGCAGACGTATACAAGTAACCTGTGGTAACTGAGAACAGTAATACTATGATATTTACTTTCAAAACTGAATTCGGAATTGACATTTGATACACTTCTACTCCAAGCCACGCACACAGTAATTGTGAATGTAAATTGATATTGTTATATATTACAAAATGAAAATAGAGGAACAAAACTATTGATGATTTACTTGGCTCAATCATTTGAAACTATTCTAGAGGTATTCGTGATAAAACTGAAACTATGGATTACATTTTTATCAGAAGAAAAAATATGTAGATTACATTTAAGGTTGTATCTTAATGAAAAATGCTTAATTTATATATTGAAAATATTTACTGACAATGCAAAATTTAAAGTATTATGCGCAATTTTGCTCATTGCTTCGATTTCAATATATTGTAATGTTTTAAAAATTGTTTGGTGGTTTGAGAAACAAAAAATAGAATTATTTGGGGATTCCTGTATTGAATTAAAAGTTAGATCTAGAGCGAGATCGTGACCTTGAATAAGATTGACGACGCACTGGCGAATATGTTGGAGTACCACGACGTCTTGGACGTGGAGAATACGAGCGTGACCGGGATCTAAAATCAGAAGTAAAAGAATACGTTAGAATTATGTAAATGAGATAATTCCTTCGGTATGTATACGTTCGTAACGTACCTATCACCATACCTATCACCGCCACCACCACCGCCGCCTCCGCCGCCACCACCACCACCACGACCACCACGATCACCATCTCCGCTATCCTCACGCACTCGTATATAAGAAACTTCACCCTGCAGCAATTGAATAAAAGCAATATTGAAAAGCAATAATAAAATTGTTGTTGTTGGAACACTAATTAGGAAAAACTGTTCATTTAAAACTTTAAAACGTAAGTTCGGGCGTTTACAATGAATTTAACTTTATAAACTCCACCACTCGTGTCTGTCTTACAGCATATGTATATGTATCTTTTAAAAATATTTACCTCATGTGATCGGAAACGAGAGTCATCTAACTTCTTGATGGCATACTTCATATCTTCATGCCGCAAAAATTCAACAACGCCCGTGCCATCTTTGTAGGTATCTGCGAAGCATACATCACCTGCTTCACGCATATGATCCTTAAGATCTTGCCATGAACCTGACGATGGCAGACCTGTGACCATAACGCGATATTGTGAACGTTTAGTTGGTGGACCACGACCACCAGCTCGTCCACCATCACCTCCGCGATTACGGTCATTACGATTGCCACCACCTCCACCGCCACGATAACTGCCTGGACCACCACCCCGCGGAAACTCCACACGTAATCTATATCCGTCATAGTCATAGCCATCACGTGCCTTCACTGCATCATCAGCATCACTGTTCAAATAGTTGCAATTAAAATGACTGCAAATTTAATGTATCCTTTTTTCTTTGTTACTTACCGTGCATCTTCAAATTCTACAAATGCAAATGGCGGACCACGCCGGTTCTTCAGATCGACAAAAGTTACTTTACCAAATTTGTGGAACAAGTCCTGTATGTCTTTTGTACGAATATCTGGCGGCAAATTACCAACATAAATTCGGCACTCATTGCGTGACATGATCTCAGTTCTTTTAGTAAAAATAAATTGGAATAACAGCGAGGAAATGATCAATTACCGAAGAGAAATACTTTTTACGTCTTTTCACACTAAAAAAAATGTCTTAAGAGTGTTGCTTCGAAAGTAGCAAAATTATAAAGTACAGTTTTCTGAAAAAATTTTCCTCAGTTTAATTACAGCGGTTGTTGTTGAAAAATAAATTTACGAAGACTATAAGTATATGTGGTCGCTGTGGCGTGAGTGGTCGCTGTGGCGTAGTGGTAGTGCGTTGGACTGCTACGCAGAGTGTCCGGGGTTCGAATCTCGGCACAGGCAAAATAAAAAAAATAGTAGAAAAAATAATTTTTCTACACGGCACCACCTCTTGGCAAACCTACAAGAGTAAAAATTGCTATGAAAAGCTTTTCCTTCGCCGTTCGGATTCGGCTTTAAACTGTAGGTCCCTTCCATTCATGTACAAATATAACACGCACAACATGAGTGGATGCGAAAAAGCTCGGCCTAGGCCCTCCATGGGCTGTTGTGCCATCAAAAGTAAAAAGTAAGTATAAGTATATGTATAAAAGAATTTCAAGTTAAAAGGGCCTTATCCACTGGCTGACATGCACGCGCATTCAAAGCATTTTAGTACAATAAAAAATCATTATTTATTTAGAATTAATATGCTTACTTACTTACTTAGCTGGCGCTACAACCGATGATCGGTCTTGGCCGCCTCCACAAAGCTTCGCCAGTCACTTCTGCTATGCGCGCGCTGGCGCCAGTTGATAAGGCCAAGTGCAGTCAGGTTGCCCTGCACCTGGTCTTTCCAACGGAGATTAGGACGTCCCCTTCTGCGTGATCCTCCACCGTGGTTCGAATAAAACACCTTTTAATATGCATTCATTAATATTTTTCTTTAATTAAGTTGCAGTACCCCTTACCCTGCGTCTACACTAATCAAATCTGGTATGCCAAAGAATAATACGTATTAGTTGCTAAAAAGCTGACACGTCTATGTGACGTGGGCATCCTGCCAATTATTATGCCAGTTCATTTTTAACAAAATGTTGGTCGTGTACAGATAAACACTTTCTTATACACGTAGAAATTTTCGCACTTTTCTTCTCTCTTCTTTTGGTGTGTCTTTTTGAGGTCTTTAAATTTGTCTATTTTTATGCTTGTCGGTATAATAAAAAATAGGATAACTTGAGATTGTTTATGTGTCCAGCATCTGAAAGTACAATCTATCTTAAATTACATTTTAGGAATTTTTTTCACGCCTTTTACCCCATTTCAAGTTTAATATGTTTAAGATAAGTGTTGCTAATAAAAGTTTAAATTTGGTTGCTTAAAATCAGAAACGTGTAAACTCAGTTTTACAACTAAGGCATACAAAAAATAAACAAGCGAACGTTCGACTTACGTCACCTTATGCCACACCAAAGACATTTTTTAATGCGGGACAAGTAGCTAATCAAGGACAGTCCCTCCCATTCCGTGGCGTAGTGGTAGTTTCAGTGAGGAAACACACTTATCAGCTTGCGAAGCAAATATTTCAAAGCATTCTTCTCGATTTGGATTCGTTTAGCTCGAACTTTGCAGAGTTATGAAGTTATGATAGAACAAAAAGGCTTTGCAACAAAGAATTGATAACTTTTGGGATACATTCCTATTTATTTGTGTTTGTCATTTTCCTATAAAATTTTGGATCGTTCTTAAGTATTTTTCCAGCCTTTTTTTCAATTATTTTATATTTTCCCGATTTTCCAAAATACTGACTATTTTAAATTCAGTAAATGAAATTAGAAATTCTGTTGACGATCAGCGAAAACTGATTGTTGATGTAATTACGTAATCGTTATTCAGTATTTTAAGTATAATATCGTTTTTCAGAATTTTTAAGCAGCGTGGGGCACGTGTTTTTTTCCACCGATCTTTTGCAAATTTAGCAGAGAATATTTATTTACGTAAAGGATTAATTTGAGCAAAAAAACACGTGTATTTCTTTATTTTTTCTCCATCTTATTCGATACACGTCGTTCACGCATATTAGACCATAGATGTTACGGAGTATCTTCCTCTCGAAAGCTCATAACAGTCTCTCATCATTGTTGGTCAATGTCCACGTCCCAGCGCCATATATTAGGACGGAAAGGATGAGGGACTTATAAGCGTTAATTTCGTCGGTCGGGAGAGGGCTCTGCTTCTCAATTGCCTACGGAACCCATAGTAACACCTGTTGGCAAGAGTTAATCTCCGCTTGATCTCAAAGCTGAAAATTGTACTTTATTATTGTTGGTGTTAAAGTATTTACGTGTCATATTAGAACATGAGTGTATGCGAAAAGATCGGCCTAGGCCCTCCATGGGCTGTTATGTCATTAAGAAGAAGAAATTAGCTGTATTCACGATGTGATGCAAATGGTCTTGCATCATTGCAAATTATTAACTTCACTATTCATCTTGGTCAAATTGTTTACAATTTGTATGTATACTATTTGGTTTGCTAATGTGCAGAAAATAGAATTTAAAAAACTGCATATCATACAAAAGCAACTCTGCAACGAGCTCAATATAACCATTAGACCGACCACGAGGAAAAATGTTATGTGTTTGCCGAAAAGTGAACGCAAATATAACCACAAAAAAAATTGTATGGGTCAGTGGGGCATCCTACAGAAGTTTACTTCTTCAGGCTTAGTAATCTTGCAAAAACCAGAGTCTATCGCAGACATTACAGGCGTGACCGGATGAATTTTTAACGAACATGTTTTGAAATTGTTTATGTGATGATTTATGTAAACGATAAGCCTTGTATAGTTCAGTTTGGTGATTCTCTGATTTGAATTAACTTCATTTTGATCTTTTGCATTTCCTATGCATGCAACTCCCTTTGCAAAATCATCATCTCCATCAAAATATTCATACTCAAAGCATGCGAATTTACCACTTTCCGGTCTTAGAACTCGCGAATGCTATGAAGTTGACTAGAAACTTGTCAAGTCTCGTCTATGTTTTGTTGTGCTGATGCGAGTTGATTTCTTTCCACGGAGGAAAGATTTTCAGACAAATGTTCAAGTAAAACTTCTGCCCTTATCTTTCTTTGAGAAGCTGGGACTTTAACCACCTCAATGACTATCTGGTGCTGTATAATCTGAGGACCTTCATCGGGACTTAATGAGATGAGTGTTGATGCAATTATTTGCTCTAACGAATTCATTTGCCATTCATGCTGTCACTTCGCATAGGTCTTTGCGAGTTGTTTTTCAATGAAATTCGAATTCTGTTGTGCTTCAAGTTGCTTGCGAAGTCTACACTATCGCAATTTGTCGGTGCCGGTTTTTGGATATTTTTCACGATAACAGAATCTGAATTTTTTTGGGCCTCCATTTTTCGACAAAGTCTTCATTTTCGCCGCCTCAGCCGCAGTTTTTGCTGGAGATTTTACCATAACACAATCGGCAATTGTTTGTGCCTCGCGTTTGTTTTTTTCAGTAGATACTCGCTCATTCTTTCAGCTCTAGAAATTTGATTTTTTACTTGAAACTGATGGGCAGCGCCCTCTATCAATCAAATATGATTCATACTCAGCCTCCTCTTTTAATCAAGTTTGAAGCATACGCGAATCAGCGCCCTCTTTCAATCGAGTTTGGTTCATACTTATGAATACATGTGAATGCATATGTGCTGCCTATCATACAAACACATCCTAATTTTATTCATACTTGATTGATAGAGGGCGCTGCCCATCGTTTTCGTTGCAACGATCATCTTTTACTGATTCGTAAATATAAAAACGATTCTAAAACAAATATTTTTTTGTTTTAGAATTTAGAATTAGAATTTTATTATTACTTTGCTTGGTGTAAAAGCACAGTTACGATTTAAGTCAGCCCTTTCACGGTGAAATTGATGACGCATTAGATTTTTTGACTTTACCTGCTTTAGCTGCATGAAACTTTTGCCATGAAATTTACACCATAAAGGAGAAACGTCAGAAAGTTTAATTAAAATGTTGCCCGCTGCCACTTATCCCCTCTTTCCTATATTTTGAGATGCCAGCAGTTAGTTTCACTGTGAAAGAGTCGACTAAACGCCTTAAATGCCTTTACATTTATTTTTAATCATTGGTGTGGTTCCAACATGTTTTTGGATTAATAAAAATTTATTCGTATGTAAATTAAATGTGTAGTCGCTGTGGCGTAGTGATAGTGCGTTGGACTGCTACGCGGTGCTACGCAGAGTGTCCGGGGCTCGAATCTCGGTACAGGCAAAATCAAAAAGTAGAAAAAATTATTTTTATACACGACACCACCTCTTGGCAGGCAATGGCAAACCTACAAGAGTAAAAATTGCTATGAAAAGCTTTTCACTTCGCCGTTCGGATTCGGCATTAAACTGTAGGTCCCTTCAGAAATACAAATATAACACGCACAACATGAGTGAATGCGAAAAGCTCGGCCTAGGCCGTCCATGGGCTGTTGTGCCTTTAAAAGCAAAAAGTAAAGTAAAATTAAAATTAAATATTATTGATATTAATAGATCAATTTTTAATGAGCTCTAGGCCAAGATATCCTCAATGATGACAGAGGAAATGTAACTGTAGCCATGAACAAAACCGAATATAGATAATAAGAAAAAGCAAACAATCGTAAATGATATATATATGTTTCATACATTACAACATAGAGAAAAATTTCCAACTCAGTGGAAAAATTATTTAAGAATATAATCATTAACCAACAAGAAATAGACAAATTCCTCCTTCTTATTACCTTTGCAAATATTGGGTCATATAAAAATTATCCGCGGTTTTTGGTGTTGGTACCCACAAATCTAGCAAAACTAGATTATGTCATGTTTGAAAGGTAACAGCTCAGGCTACATTTTGTGTAGCCTGCGGATGCGGCCAAGACCGATCATCGGGTGTAGTGTCAGCTAAGTAAGTACGAGAAAGAGACAAAAGATGAACCAATATTACTCCTCAAATATCTACGCTACAGACGACGCATTAAAGATTCTTAAAAAATACGATAGAACTAAATAATTCACAAAAGAAGTAGAAGACAATCAAAGATCACCATATTTAGATACAGTGATTATATGTCATATGTAACTGTGTAACAGTGTACTTAAGATTAATTGATACCAGAAACTCACAGCATCTGGAAGGCAGAAAAAATCGTTGCACTGTTGCATTTGTCAGATACAATTTGTGTAATTTTCCATTATTTTTCTTAGAATTATTAAAAGCAATCAAGGATATGCATATTTATTGTTTTAAGTAACTATATTCACTTTCACTTATTTGGTAAATATAAGAGAAAATAAGATTTTCAGATTTCGTTCAGTTTTGACAGAGGGTTAAGCAAACTTAGGCATAATATCGTTAGGCCTTTACAATGTTACTTCGTTTTCGAAACAGCCACTGTATGAAGTTGTTATTGATTTTCGAATTTTTTCAAAATGTCAAAACATTTTTTTGAAAGAAATTTTGGCGTCTTCCGTCAAACAAAAAATCTTTAGTATTTGTGCTTTCATTTTCATTGTATATCTTTCTTGAATTGCATAATTTTAATAGAATTTGTTTATAAATAAACAAAACTCATAAACAAATGTGAAACAAATGGATTTAGCATACAGTGAAGTATATGACAAAAGAATGTTGAAAACGTAAGGGTACAAATTTGGTGCTTTAGGAATTTTTAAAAATATTAAATAGATTCAATTGAAATACAAGACAATCTAAATGTGCAAAGACAACATCTCGTTTTGTGATAATACATACTAATGAATTTAAATGTTCCTCAACGCCCAAACAGATCTGTTGCCATTAGAAATGCATTGCTAAGACAAAGTTAATAAGTAACATCACGAAATGGCCAGCATAAGCTGCGTGGATTTTTATGATCTATGTCGCCTTTGCACGGCTAGCTCAGATCAGAAAATCAACATTTTCTCCCCGGAGGGAAAACGTAAAAATCTCAATGATAAAATGACAGAATGTCTTTCATTAAATGTAAGTCGTGTTCAAAATGTGGATTACTTTATTAAATATTTAAATTTGTGCTTGCAGATAGAAGAAAAAGATCGTTTACCAAAAGTGGTTTGTTCTCAGTGCGTGCAGTACGTAGAATCCATATCAGAGTTTCGAAAAATTTGTAAAAATTCTCAGACAATGCTGAGTAATTGTCTGAGTACGGCCGCGTCTTCACAAGCTGGTGGGAAAGTGTACATTAAAGAAGCTGTTTCTGTCAGTGGCAAGAGTCTCAGTGTTATCGGAGGTGGGCAGCCTTCTGGCAGCGCTGTGATCAGTAATATCCCTTCGAATATTATGCAAGTACCGCAGCATCCAACATCAACAACAATGACGCTACAACCACCAGTTTCTGCACAAGTGACTTCACAAGGTACGACCATGACTACGACAACTCTACAGGGAAACGATATACTCAGTTCAATTATGCAGGCGGTAGGCTTCCAGGTACATGATTATATTTCATTTCCATGTGTACCGATGAACAAATTTATCAACTTACAATTTCAACCATCCATAGAGAATAAACAATTTTTGTTAGGAAAATAAAAAATAAAAGCGGAGTCCATTTATTTGTGAGTAAAAGTAGAATTAAAACGTGTTATGTACATGTTTGTCTTTGTCGCATATAATTTATTTGGACGCCTTTGCTTCCTGGAACTTCCTTTATCTGTTAGGTATGCTAATAATGTAATTTTGATCATTACCTTTATTCCAGGATCATTGTTCAAAACATCTATGATGGTTCCTTTCAAAACTGTTATCGTGGGGTTTCAATGGGTATACAGCTTGTATTTTCTTTCGGATTAAGATCCATAGATTTGCCGGGCCATGGCAACACTTGTAAATTTATTGACTTGATGAAAATCATTCTTGTTCTTGCCGTGTGACAAAGAGCACCATCCTGCTTGAAAGTATATTATTCTTTATAATGTCGTTGAGTGTTAAAACGTTTTCTATTGATATATATATATTGAACCTGGCCCTTTTGCAGTAACACAGCTCCAAATCATTACTGTAGGTGAATGTTTGACGGTCGCAACAATTCAGTCATTTGAATATCTTTCCCCCATCCTTCTGCGAAAAAGTTTGGCTGACGTCATAACTGTCTTCAAACCTAAAAACGAAGAAAGAAACAAAAATGTTATTTGTTTTAAATTAAAGTGGAAAATGTTAATTTTCAGTGATATTATCTTTGTTTAATAGTTTTGTTCCATGCGTCGATGTAGCTGTGCCCATGGTACGACACGATGCTCGTCAGCTTGCTAAAGCTATGTTGATGTCATCTCTAGATCTTGCTTCCAGTTTTTTCGCTTATTTTGAACAAGTGTGTCAACA
Organism: Palloptera scutellata; assembly: GCA_958295655.1. NCBI lineage: Eukaryota > Metazoa > Arthropoda > Insecta > Diptera > Pallopteridae > Palloptera > Palloptera scutellata. Next base: position 66,060,542 of record OY282450.1, read on the forward strand.
TATTTAAATTCAAATTTTTTTCATTGTTAACGTCTTTGTTCTTTCCCATGTTTGAAAATTTGAACTGTAAGACCAAAATAATTTTTTATTGGGTTACAATGGACAAAAATATTTTTTCCAAAGATTTCACAGTAAAATTATATTTAATTGTGATTGTCAAATTGTGAACAAGAAATTCTTAATTGTTGACTAATAAAAGTAGAGTCTATTTATTTGTAAGAAAAAGTAAAAATTAAAATGAACTACTTGCATACATGTCTTTATACCGTTTATCTCACTGTTCAACGTATTCTATAAAAAAAAGTTCATCGGTCATAATTCAAAGAACAGGGACTGTAACTTCATTGTCTAGAACTATTTTCATATTTTTTGTAGCAGCAACCATTGCAACAATACACCATAACATTGGATAACCAGTCACTTAAGACTGAACCAATGGAGTACAAAATCGAAAATGCAGTATCAACTACTCAACATCAGCATCCACAACAACAACAACAGCTGCAGCCAGAACAACAAAGTACACAAAAAGATTTAAAGCACAAGTAAATTATTAAATATTATTGCTTTTGTATAATATACATATGTTTAGTAAAAATGTCTTGTTTGTTTTAGTGCTTTGGAAGAGTTTCTTAAAATGAAACCAAACATCAAAGTGACGCCAATTAGCAAAAAGAATACACAAAAACAACAGCAATGTGTACAACAGCAACAACAGCATCAACAACAACAACAACAGCAGCAGCAGCAAAGACAACAACAGAACCAGCAGCAACATGACCAACTACAACAACTTGAATTAATTCCTTTACAGCAGCAACAAGAACAACCTCAACTAGCAAATATTCAATTACAACAATTGCAGCACTTGCAACAACAGTGGCAACAACAGCAATTACAACAGCAGCTACAACAGCAATTACAGCAATTAACAACACAATTGCAACTACAACAGCAGCCACAACAAATTACCATTACCGCCCCAGTTACAACACCAGCTTCTACATCAACAACAACTACTGGCGGCACTACCGCCGCGGCGACAGTTTCAGTCGATATCGCTAATGATGAGAGTAAAAGTAAAAAGCCAAAAATAAATTTTGTGCTATCATCACCACAATCTAATCAAACATTATCGGCTACATTGCCACAATTAACAGCCAATACGCTTACCCAGCAGCATCAACAACCACAAATACAATTGCAATTGCAACCAACGATAACAGCACAACATCAACCTCAGCAACAAACTACTGCGGCTTTGCTATCGAATTTAGCACCATTTTTACAACAACACCAGCATCAAATACAGTCTGACTCTACGACAACAACAAGCCAAGGAGCAGGAGCAACAACATTGATGTCTCCAAATAAATGTTACTTGCCCATTACGATCAAAGATGAGAACTCTGATCAGCAAATTGTTGCACATATCGATGCGAAAAATTTTGTTCTACCAACATATCAATTGCAAATGAAGGTGAGTAAATCACTATAATGCTGAACTTATTTACATGATGTTTTGCATCGTGCATCGTTGCTGCACATTTATATGAATTTTCAGTGCATTGAAAATTATAATAATGGTGAGCACGATTCGTAGAAAACGAAGGATATTTTCCTTCGATGATTTCATCCACATATTAAGAACTTCAATTTTCAATTTTTCTACAATATGTAAAATCGCGTTCTTAAATTGCATTTTCCCAAACAATTAATTTTGTTCTTGCCATATCGTTCATCTCCAGGATTAACTAATTAACTTATGAAATGTTTTTTGTTTTTTATTTCAAACGATTTTCCTTCATTTTCCAAATGTTATAAAAATTAAGTGGCGAATCTCTTTAAAAACTTATTTTCTGTATCATCTAACTAGATGCCACTTTTTAAGAAAATAGGTTTTTGATAATGGAAATGGTATTGTTGATACCTTACCTACCATACTAAAAACCTTTGTACATTTTATTTTGTCTTACATAACAGAAGAATATAAGTGGCCAATTTCTATTTGATACTTAGCGATTACTCCTTACTTTCCACGTACTGTTGAAAGTAAGGACTAAAGTATAATTCAATTTATATTGCAAATGCCGGTTGAACTTCATGTTGTCCGATCCAAACTCAAGGATTATGTCAGAAAAACGTCAAGTACGATAATGACCCTAATTAATGAAAAGAGGAGAAATCAGCATGGATGCACGAATTCGATTGTCCAATGGAAAATGGGCACGTATAAACTCTGAAAATGGCAACGCTTTTGGTGAACACTTCAAAAATGTGTTTACCCCAAATCAAGAAACGGTAAGGACCAATTTGACCCCAACCGGAGTAATAAACCGATTGCATTCGAATTAAACTACACGAAATAATTCAATTAAGGTCTTAGACACACAAAAATCACTAGGCGCTGATTATATTTGTATATATATTTGATTATAAATGGAAAAACTACACTTTTTGGTTCGTGTAGACCAATAAGCTTTCTGCACATACTATCCAAATTGTTTTAGAATCTATTAATCAAAAAAATTCCCCCACTGATAAAACCGAAGCAAATAATACCCACTCACGGTAGTGTGGAGCAAGTTCACAGAATTTTATCTGAAGTACGAAAAGTATTGTTCTGCTATTTTCGTAGATGTTACTCAGGAGTTTGACAAGGTTTGGCATGAAGGCCTCTTGTACAAAATTAATAAACTGTTAGCTCAAAATATCCATGTTATACTAAAAAGCTATCTGTCAAACAGAAATTTCACTAAAGCTACACATCAAAAACTTTTTATTTACTTTAGTTTTTATTCACCTAAGATTTGATAACAAATCATAATGTGTATAACATCTTCATTTGCTGATGACAAAGCAATTTTAAGTACCCATACTGACCTCATAACAGCGGCCAAAAACTATGAAACAACAGAAAATTTTGTTAGCGACCTGGAGAATAAAAGTAAATGAATCAAAAAGCGTCTACTTTTGTGCTAAGAAAGAGGAGCTTGCCTGCCCTTGGCTCCCAATAATTGTCCTATTCCCCAAAACTAGCTCGGCATGTACGAGTACATTGATAAAAGATCGACTTGGTAAAACCATATTGAATCAAAAAAGACCCTATCAGAAATAAAAGCATCGAAACTACACTGGTTGTTACATAAAAATTGCAAGCTGAAGACCCTGGACAACAAATTTCTTCTCTATAAAGTGGTTATTATGCTTATCTGTATTGTATGGACGTGTGGTATTCAACTATGGAGAACTGCGTCGCTATTAAATGTGGGGAAACTTCAAATAATGCAATCCGAAATGCTCAGAACCCTTGCATAAGAAATATCAACATCCATAAAGACCTCAATATACAAATGGTTGCTGAAGAAATATACAAATTTTGTGGAAAATATACCCTGAAATTTAAGACATACCCTGAAATTAAGACCTATTAGTCTGGAATGAAGCTTACAACAACGCTAATATCACAAGTGGTCGAAAAGTAAAGATACCATTGATATATAAAAAAAAATAATTTTTTTTTTCAAAGATAGTCAACACACAGGTGTACCTCTACCTCTATAAATGCAATCAAAACAATGGATTGGAAGGAAGATTAATAGGTGGGAGGAAGAGGGAGGGAGAAGTAGTTATGAGCGTTTGCTTTAAATTTACAAGGGTCATAATAATTGCTAAAAATTGTTGCAGGCAGCTTATTCCAAATACGCGCTATACGACAGATAAAAGAACTTTCTCTGTAATGCGAAGTATGGTGGAACACCGTGTCTATGTGGAAGGTGTGAACTCAGCTTGCTGTTCGTGTAGTTATGTAGTTCAAGGACTCAATAGAACTGGAAACTCTACTGTCTCATATTAGCTTTATCGCTCGATGTTGGATTACTGTCCAGGAGCTCCAGTTGCGTTCGTGAAGCTCCTGCCCATAGGTGCGAATTAAACTCCAATTTATTATGTATATAGGTGGTGTAGATCATGCGAAGATCAGTCGGAGTGAAATATTTTTTACACCGCCTAAGAAAACCGAGATATGTGTTTATTCCAACGAACATCACATTGGATGGACGTGCCCAGAACATCAAGAGTCGCTGTCACCACAGTACATACCCCACCCATATCTAGGGGGTTAAGGGGGACTGGGAAACTCGTTTGTGAGATAACGGACAATATTGGGTCTTACGCTCATTGAACACAACTCTATTCGTGAGACTCCACTCGGAGATTGACTGGAGATTTTTATTGAGTGAGTCATCCATAATAGCCTTTTCCTGTCAATCTCCAAAGAATTATGGTGTTTGAACAGACATATGAATGAAAAATGGTGCTGTCATCTGCAAACGGGTAAATGGGATAGAAGGTCCATAATGAAGATAAGGGAAAGTGTAGGGGAGAGGACCAAACCCTGCGGCACTCCAGCATTAATGGCACGATCTTCCGAAACAATGCCGTCTATCACAACACAGATAGGGCGCCCGCTTAGAAAGTTCGTGATCCATCGTGTGAAGTTACACCCGGCCCCATGCGAAATCAGTTTTGACACCACTACTTTATACCCTGTCAAACGCCTTTGAAATATCCAGGCAACCGCCTTGCTCTAGCCGAAGCCATGGACATTATGGTACCAGTGCTCGATGAAGACCGCCATGAGATCACCCGTAGAGTGATTTCGACGGCCACCATATTGGCGGTCATTAAGCAATTCGTTTTGCTCAAGATATTTAACCAAGTAGAAGTTAACAACACTTTCCATGACTTTGGATAGCGTAGAACAGATTGCGATGGAACGATAGTTTGCAGGGTCTGTAGTCTTACCCTTTTTAGGAATTGGTTGGACATTGGCAACTTTTCAACAAGACGGAAATACTCCGGTTGTGCATGAAATGTTGAAATGATTGCTCAACGATCGCTGCATCGTTGTCGCACAAGCTCGCAATACATGGGCTGGAATGCAATCGGGGCCCGAAGCCTTGTTTATGTTAAGATTTGCACGAACTCTTTTAACTACTCTAGTTCGAAAATGTATCTCAGGCATAGCACAAGATACAGATTTGGTATCGGGCAGTGGTTGATAGTGGCTAGCTGGCAGAGAAGAATTCTCGGCGAAAATGTTAGCAAAAAGGTTCGCTTTATCAACCGAAATCGTTTGGTTCTTTACTCTCTTTACAAATGACCAATAGTTCTTACCGCCCCTATGGAATTGTAAGACTTTGTGCCTTTGGCGCTATTCGTGTAGAAACTTTTCGCGCTTTAGATTTCTTTCCTGTTTACGCCACTGTTCAGTATTGGCATTCTTGTTAGATTGCCAGTTCCTGAAAGCGACATCTTTGGACCTGACTGTTTGTCTGCAAGTCACATTAAACCGTGCATTGTCTTTAGGTTTAACGCTAATCGTTTTATTAGGAATGAAAGACCGCATTCCTAATAAAATTATTTATTCTACCGTTTTAGCACTGGTTTCTATGTTTTTACCGGAAAAACACAATTTCTAATTAAAATTTACCAAAAAATTATTGATACCAGTCCAATTTGCCTTTCCGTAAAGCCACGTTAAAAGCTTTAGAGCTATCGTCAAAGGGTTGTGTATTCGAGAATACGGAAAGGATGCTAAAATGGTACAGTGGTCCGAAGTTCCAAGAGGTGCGTTACATCCTATTTGTCATGATGAGAAGTAAGAAAAAGGTCAAGTATGTTTTGAGCTTGCGCTTTGATACACGGAATTTGTGTCGGTTCAGTCGCTAATTGAGTCAGGTCATTCGACTCGGCAAATAGCTCGACATATAGACCTTCGGGTATTGTGTGACTTGAGTGGCACGGGCTTCTCTAAAGAAAACAAGTGCATCAAATGAGTCTGGATGCTGAATTTTATCCACATAGAGCTAAACTCAGCATCCGTCATATAAAGTTGCTGCTGGCACTAATACGCGACATCCTCATCAATAAAAAGAGCAAGACCCCTGGGGTAGAGAATAATGGGACCAGCTGATACCCTGGCACTTGAAAATCCACTGGATCTGCACCCTCACATCTCACCTAGTGCCATTATATGGGGTTAATGGAGGCTTATAAACTCATATACATAGAAAAAAAACTGAAACTAAGTCCGCGAATGTTGCAAAAAGCTATACTAAATTTCCCGACATTTATAAGCCTAGACAAAATGAAAACAGTACAAGAGACAGGGAATGCAATCACGGGACAAAGAGATAGGCAGCAAGAGATTGTGGCAAGTGTTATGCCTTTACCACAATTAACTTCAGTTTATTAATGTCGACTCTGACCGCATGCAACGCCAACGAATGGGATAGGAGAGATAAGGAAAATCAACAGCAATACCGTTCTGCTGCGCGACTGTGGATGCTGTTTTCTTGTTGTTGTTGGCTGGTAATTGACTCCGTTTTGTGCACGTATTATTATTAGTTGGATTTATTTTTTTATACGTATAATTTTACCGGCCGCACTACATTTGACGGAAACATTAGACAACATAAGTATACGACACAAAAGAAGAACGCTCCCTTCGATGATCACAACTAAACCATCTACACTTCTTTCTTGTTCGGTTTAAATTCTTACTTTACTTTACTTTTAATGGCACAACAGCCCATGGAGGGCCTAGGCCGAGCTTTTCGCATCCACTCATGTTGTGCGTGTTATATTTGTACATGAATGAAGGGACCTACAGTTTAATGCCGAATCCGAACGGCGAAGTGAAAAGCTTTTCATAGCAGTTTTTACTCTTGTAGGTTTGCCATTGCCTGCCAAGAGGTGGTGCCGTGTTTAAAAATTAAATTTTCAAATTTTATTTTTTTGATTTTGTCTGTGCCGAGATTTAAATTCAGCCTACTAAAATATTCGCGAGTCTCTTTTACCCTTTAAATACAGCATTAAACACACGCACTAGAATGGAAACTGGCTTTTATTTTAGATTTAAGATTTGAAAAACTTATTAGTTTCTAAGTATAGAAAGATTACCTAAAAAAATAAACGATAAAAAATAAAAAAATTGTGACCGAAATAGTTTTATTCTGTCACATCTTCTAGCTCCACTTTATTTTTAACTCTAGCAGAATTCTCAATATTTTTCTTGACATGATAAGACTGCTTAACAATTTAGTTTTTATATTCTTGAAAATTTCTGGAAGGAAATCTAGAATGTTGAAAAATTAAAAGGAAAAAGTTTGGGCTACTAAGGAATCACTGTTTTTTTCCATTGGGATATGCCAACGCTCATAACAACCAATCCGAAACCACAGTGAGCGTATTTTGAAATTCTTCCTCACTTATAAATCTTCCATATCCAAATTTTGTAACTAAGGTTTGAGTGTTAAACACTAGTTTTAGGATTCATTAAGGAATCTCTGAGAAAATTGAGAAAATCTGATTGTTCTATCACTCGTTGGAATAAGTGCAATTAAAACGATAACTTAATGCTCACTTTCACCGATTTAAAACCAGGTTGCAGATAAATTTCCACTTAGAGCTGAGTGTGTTTTTGAAGACATTAACAGAGTCATATGAGAAGCACACCTTTTAGGTGTTGAGCCTAAATTTGGAACTTTTGAAAATAGAAGCAGACGTAGTTAATGGATTTAGGGCGAAATGTTAAACTTTAAATTAAATTAATTGTTAAAACAAAAATTTTAAATGCAAATTTAAATTCCGTCTTAATTTCAGTTACAACCCCAAATTGCTACAGTTGATGGCCAACCGATAATGCAATTAACACCGACATCAATACCAGCAACATTGCAATTAGCACCTCAGACGCTCTCAAATCAAACATTCCATGCCACCTCACTAAACACTAGCAATTCAATGCAGCAACAGCAACAGCTACAACAACAACAACCACAGCAACATTTATTACATCAAACTCAGCAACGGCAATTGAAACAGAATATACAAGTGACATCACAACAAATAATCAAATCAGCAGTGATGGCGACAACAAATGCAAATATCAACAATAATAATATCAATAATAATAATAATAATATCAACAATAGTTTTAGCGGCACTACAATTGATGCAGCTACTTCAACTAATGACCACCAGTATGAAGAGTTTATTATCGAAGATAAACAACAACAACAACCACAATGCATCAAACAACAAAAATATAAAATTACACAACAACCTGGCAGCAATACAATTGAAATAACACCAACATCAAATTTTACGCAGCAAATTATGCAGCAGGTTCAACAGCAGCAAAAGCAAAAACAATTACAGCAGCAACAACAACAGCAGCAACAACAACAGCAACAGCAGCAACAACAACAACAGCAGCAACAACAACAGCAGCAGCAACAACAACAGCAGCAGCAACAACAACAACAACAACAGCAGCAGCAACAACTACAACAACAGCAAATACAGCAGCAGCAACAACTACAACAACAGCAACAACTACAACAACAGCAAATACAGCAGCAGCAACAACAACAACCAAAACAGCAACAACAAATCAATAACAACAACACTACAATAACAACAGTGCCGACGCAACACGGTGGCATCACTGTGCAGCGTATCACAACAAAAGCAACAATAACAAAATTGCAACAGCACCAAATGCCACCGCCACCGCCAAAATTGCCAGTGTTGAACAAGCAAAATGTTACAATTAGTCGTATAATTCCAACACAGCAGCAACCACAACAGCAGCAGATTTCACCATTGAAAATGTCGCAACAGCAGACACAGAAATCGCAATCCATTGCAACAATCTCGTCACCGCAAGTTCAACCACCTCAACTACTACAACAACAACAACAGCAACAATTATGCTATCAAACAACAAAAGTGTCACCGGTGAAAAAAGTTGTACGCAAAAGTGTAAAATCATCAGCAACGCCTGCAGTTCCATCATCATCATCATCATCATCATCTTCAATACAGCAGCCGCAAGAGCAAAAACCGCACGAGCAAAAACCGCAAGAGCAAAAACAGCAAATCCTTCCAACAATTCACAATAGTTTCACTGTAACTACAGGAACAACTGCGCCAACAACAACAACAACACTACCTACTCAAATAAAAATTGAACCGAACACATCAACAATATCTCCTGATAACAGTGGAAATGCCTCCACCAACACAAGCACGCCTACTACATTATTAACGCCTAAACTCGAATGCATTCAATGCGGACGCGCTTTCAAAAAGAAAGAACATCTCACACAACACGTTAAACTACACGCTGGTTTGCGACCCTTCAAATGCTCAGAGGTGTCCTGCGATAAGGCATTTAGCCGTAAGGAGCATCTGCTACGTCATCTCATTTCACACACCGGCCATAAACAATTCAAATGCTCAGTGTGTTCAAAGCTTTTCTCTCGCAAAGACAATCTCAATAAGCATCAAAGGTGACATACTGGTGGAATATTATGTTTGGCTTCTTTCATACTGAATGAATTTTAAATCTTTAATTTCCAGAATTCATGCCGGCCAACCGAACAATTACACGTGTGAAATCTGCAACAAAACCTTTGCTGTTAAGGTCTACTATCAGCAACATAAGCTAATGCATGAGAAACCTAAAACAGGTGGCTCTCCACCTAAGGTAAATAATTAAAACCTATAAATTTAAGGATAATTTAGTTAAAAAGCAATTAAGACGTCGATGAATGAATGTGTATGTCATTAACGGGGCTTATAAATTTAAGCACGAAAAAGCTTATTTTAACTGCTTAAATATGCACGGAGATATGCATGTGTTTATATTTTTTTATTATTTATATATTTTTTTTATTCGTTTCTATTGCTTCAATACTTTTACATCTGCTGTATCGAAAAAGGCACATGCTCAATTCAAAATATTTTCTTAAATTTTTTTTTTTTTTTGATACATGGAATACGAGTAACTTTCACCCTCAAGTAAACATCTGCAGTACAGAACAAAATTTATATCGTTTATTGTATTTAATTCATATTTTTTCAACTTCTTTGTTTATAATTTCGATTTTCATTTTTTTTCATATAACCAACGGGTTAATATATTTTTGAGAATTAAACTTCAAAATCTGCCTCCATTTAAAAAAAAAGAGCGAAAAGTGTGAAATGCCAAAAAGCCGTTGACAACCTTAAGGTTGATATGGATACACGGTTAATAAAAGGAGCCTAATTGCCATCCGTTGAACTTTATTATTAAGCTACGATTCAGACAAAAAAAAAACAATTGCAATTAATAACCATGTGTCTTTTACATATTTTCAATTATAAAAGATCTGCGCTAAGAAAGCTTTCTACATATATTCGTCATTTATTTTCAAATTTTAAAACATTCTGTTTTCAATTTTTACGATTCTGCTGAAGCCCCCGTTTAAGGTCTAAAAAAGCATCGAATTTTTTAAAGAATTCTTTCACATAGCGAATTGCCGATGCAGCGGCAACTGGTCAATGATAGAACGAAATTCATCGAAATATACCAAAAATTGCATGATTGCCTCAAGTACAGTAGATACTCGAAAGAGTGAAATAATTCGTGCACGGGCTCTTCACAATATCCAAGTTGTTCACTATTTCGGGTTGAAAAAAATGGTTTTTATTGAGCATTTGTGGTATAAAACCATTTAAAAGGAACATAGTATTTTGAGTTTTTTACGTTAAAAATGTTAAGTACTACATTTTTAAAAATATTCTGTAATACTAGTTTGTCTTTTTTGTTCAGTGACTGACTTCTGGACTGCCTGGTCACGAAGGGCTTGAAGTGCAAGAATATTTGTGAAGTTAGTCGTGTTTTCGTCAGCCCACTCAATCGCCTTGTCGAAAGCTTTGATTGCCTCTAACGATGTAATTGATTTTCTTTCTGAAACTTCGACTTCTTCTACGTCATCATCATCGCCATCACTGTCAGCAGTGATGGCATCTTCGCCGCCACCCAAATCAACAAATGGCACTGTGTCTTAAATTTTGTTCCAATTCTGTATATCTTTTTTGCTCTACAAGTTCGAAACGGAGAAAATAATTTAAATGTTAACTTACATAAAAACAACAATTTGCAACAAAGTTCACTTTTATGAATATGAAAATAGTGATGATGAACAGGTTTGCATGTTTTCCTTACATACATTTTTGAACTTTTTTTTAATATTTTTTTAATATTTTGCATTTGTTCACTCTATCCAAGTTTGCATTGTTCAGTCTTTATTGTTCATTACAAAAAAAAAACGTGTTCACTCTTTTCAAGTGTTCACTCTTTCGAGACTCTACTGTATGCAGAATATCAAGGAAAGTAGAGAAATATGTATAATAAGCATTTTAAGCCTAAGCTTAAAATCAGGAACAATTTGAAGAAAGTCTCCTGCGGCTTGTTAATTTTATACTTTCTCATGAAGTAAAAAGCTCCACAGTTAATTTGTAAGTTCATCACCGAACATAAAGAATGAAATGGTGTAGAACCAGGTTGGCTCTAAGATGGAAGTGGTTTGGGCAGCAGTTTACAGGGAAACACGAAACTCAAGCTGAGGTGCATGCCATCCAACTCTAATTTAGGGTTTAGGAAAACGGATACGAGTATGTGTCAAGTAATAACATTGAAAACACTGACAGTAGATCACGACTTCGTTTTGCGTCTGTATTGCACGACGACCATTTTGATACTTTGAGATCCATTAAATTGATTCCTTTAAATCGGCAAAATTAAAAAGCGTTACATTACTGGAAAGAAATCTCTTGCAATACACAAGGCAAATTATTATTGGCAAACATCTCTCAAAGTAGAAAAAAACGTTTACTAAACTTAAGCAGAAACTAAATTCGAATTGCCACAGATTTCTCACAGCGTTGTAGGGTAAAAAAATATATACATGTACTCTGGGCATAGCATAGGCTGATCAGAAAAAAATACAGCATAGCTTATGACAATTTAAAGGTCTTATGAGGATACGGCTTCGCTACTTAGGGTATAATTTCCTAAAACTGCTCTTTTAGCTCTTCTAAAGGGCTAATTAAATTCTTGTTACATATGTATAATGATTTTATAGAGGACCCAAATCTCACACCTGTTATTATCATCTAATCTAATGAGTTGAATTTCCGATTTTAGAATAAAAAGAAAACTGAGACACAAAGTAATGACAGCTCTAATCAAAGTGTTGCAATTAAACAAATGGAGGTTTCATCAACTCAACAGCAGCAACAACCACAACAGCAGCAGCAACAACAAACACAACAAATACAAATTGTGCAACAGCAAATCCACCAGTCACAAAATCAACAACAGCAACCTCAACATCAACAAATAATGCATCTACAATTGCCATCAGTTGTTACCCAAGATTTGGCCGGCAACACAATCACAATAACCCAATCGAATGATCCAAATAATCTCAACAATCTGAAAGCAATTGGCAGCCATGATGCCACTGTACTAAATCTACCATCAACTTTGGCCAATTTTGTGCAATTGGGACAAGCTCAATTTGTTAACGCAACCACTGGGCAAATTATGGGCCATATAAAAATTGAGAAATGATTAAAATTTAAAGATTTCTAAGAAAAGAAAAAAATTTATTCATTTCACTTTTATATTGAAATCACTTTCAGTGACAGTCTGGTGCTCGTCCTGATTCGATTATAATCAATGTGTACATTTTCCAATACTTATAGTTATATTAATTTTAAGGTTCACATTATATATAGATTTCATTTTATAAACAAAAATATCTATAAGTATTCGTGTAGTGGTAGTAGTATCGTGTAATATATGAAGTAAATAAATATTTTAAAATAATCATTTATACACTTTGAAAATACACACAAAAATACATTATACATATTTTGTATCGATGTATTTGAAATGAAAAATGGCAAAAGTTTTATACATGCTTGATACAGTAATTTATTTCGTTACATATACAGGGTGCGCCATCTTATGTCGGTATGTAAACATTGAGTAATTTTAACATTTATCAACGGATGGACTAGAGTAAAACTGTTTTTGAAACGTCCATTCAGTACAATTTTAACCATGTATCGCTTCACACCGAAACAACGCGCCGAAATAGTGATTTTGGAGATTGAAAATAGTTGTTCAGTTGTGTTAATTCAACGAGCATATCGTGGCCAACACGCTCTGTCTGACAACACTATTCGTCATTTGATGTCAAATTTTGTTGAGCACGAGACAGTGGGATATCGTCGATTCCAATGAACTGGTTGAAGCGGTAAGAGAGTGTTGCCGAGAACCCACATGTGTTCGTATCGTTACCGCGCCAGTGGCGCATTTTGAAGGATGATTAGCATTTGTTTCTGTATAAAGTGCAATTGACTCAAACAATATTTTTGACACGTCGGAACGGAATATGTCCAAACAGTCGCTCGAATGATTGACACTGAACCTGATTTTTGGAATGAAATTTTCATGACCGACGGGGTCCATTTCACACTCTCTGGCGCCGTTTACAAGCAAAATCGCCATATTTGGGGAACGGTGAATCAACACGAGATCCAGGGGTTATTTAAAAAGCAATGTAAAAAGCAAGCCTCAGACCATTGACGAGCTCAAGGCAAACATTCGATGCTCGAAAAAGTGATGGAAAACCCAGTAAAAGAGCTCATTTTACTTTGGTAATGGCAGCCACTTGGTTGAAGTTGTATTCAAAAACTACTCCAAATAAATTGTAAAGGACCAAATTAAATCAAAATACTACATATATGGAAATCGTTTTTTTTTTAAATTTATTCAATATTCACATACCGACATAAAAAATGGCGCAACCATTATGAAAAAAAATTTCTTTTAAAACAGAAAAACAAAATAGTTTACCTAGTCTTATTTATTAGTTTTATATAATTTGATTTTAACGGAAGTTGATTTTTGTTTTAATTATTATAAATCAAAATTTTGACTACTTAATACTTCATTTAATTCCATTTATGTTGAATGTTAGTATTTTACACAAATTTATAAAATAATTCCATTTTATTCGTAAGTATTTTTCTGATACATTTATGCTATGGTATCACTAAGTAATCTAAATTCGAATATTCAGCATTTAGTATCGATGTATTGTGCATTAATTGTAATCAGCACGGAATATTTAAAGTAATTAATATATTAAGTTAAATAAAATACATACACACTATGTCGGTATGTAATTTTAAATTGTCTTTTACATTTTTTGTATTATATTATATATTTCTAATCAAGTTACATTTCAATTGTATTACTTACAATAGCTATTTGACATACCATAAATAAATTGTTCGTTAGATACTCCCACTTCTTTTCTGCACTATCATTTTTGTGTAAATGTTCTGTAAAAAAAGTATGCTGAGAATTACACATGTAACTATATGCCATTATTTGTAGATTGAATAAATTAAGAAATGTATATGTTTAACATGGTATTGTAATAAGAAGCATATATGATTTTATGTCTATAATAAATTAAAATAAAACAAAGAAACAATATTAAAAAAAAACCAAACTTGTCGAATTTACTTACATTTTTTGTTGTTTTTTTTTCTCTTGTAGTCATGTAGTGTTAAAAAAATATATTTTAAATAATACGCTTCTACGCTTCTTTAAATATTTATGTTATTATTTGTTAATTTAAAATGTTCAAGTAAGAAATTTATTTTATTGTTTATTATTTTTCATTTGGCGAATTCAAAATTAAACAAAAACTAATAATGCATAGTGACTCATAATAATTATTAGCAGGTACTTAGGTATTTGGGATTTTTCAGGTGTTCTCTCGACATTTATTCTAAACAAATTAAATATTACCCATACCATTTAATTATTTATATATAATATATAGTGTCTTTCTTAATGGACTTGCTGCTTCTTATATTTTAACTATTGATTTTTTAAATAAATTCCCAAAATTTTTGGTCGCCGTGGGGTAGTGCGTTGGGCTGCTTCACAGAGCTGTCCAGCGCTCAAATCTCGGCACAAGCAACATAAAAAAAAGATAGAAAAAACAATTTTTCTATACGTCAACATCATTGCCGCAATGGCAAACCAAAAAGAGTAAAAATTGTTTAAGAAAAGATTTTTTACGTTCGGATTAGGCATGAAGTTTTAGCTCCCTAACATTCATGTACAAATATAAATATAAGAGGATGCGTAAAGCTCGCCCTAGGCCCTCATGGGCTGTTGTGCCACTAAAAGAAGAAGAAGATAATATTTTTAATATTATTTAACTGGATTGATGATGATTGATGAATTAGCTGGATTAGACAAAACAAAGCCGATTTTACAAAATAATTACCCTGCAAGCACGAAGTTGAAATAGCTTTCTTAAAACATAGAAAGGTGAGTTGACTAACTGAACACAAATGTATTCCAAATATAAAGCTATAAATTGCTGGATAGGAACCAAATGTAATACAAATATAAAAGCTTCAATGTCTTATACGCATACATGTCACTAGAAAGGAATGACTACCATAAGTGACTTCGGTAGAAGCTATAAAGATGAAGAGGAGGATACATCAATCTCCTACTACAGTGTTTCCGTTTTGGCTATGTGTAAGCAAATTACGTTAGGTCAATAATTTCTAAAGGAGCTGCCCGACTTGGGCTGGTTGATTCGGGCGACCTACTAATGTATATAATAGATCCCAAATGGTTTGAGTAATTAGGTATTCTTTAAAGGGGTGGATGAAGAACTCATACAGTATACTATTAGATCGTCTTTAGCTTAAGTGTGCGCCGAAGGTCTACCTCTTTGCCTAACCCAAGCTACATATAGCAATTACATGAGGAAACATTACATTTTCTATTTCTTATTTTCATTTTTCATGTATGAATAAAACGAAATTCCATTGTCGTAGGATACAATCGGTTTCGTACGCTTAACGTGTACTTGAATTCAAATATAAAATGACGAGAAGATGATCGGGTGCTTTTTAATTCTCTAATCATTCTAGAATTCTTGAGTGCAGTGTCTACCATAAGTTTTAAGTATTTAAAAATTTAGAAGCAAAACGGCAAACTGCTCGATCCAGTTCAATAAGTTTTGACCAACACTGTATGTAGTAAGTATAATTTCCAAGGTACAAATGAAGATATCACAATCGACATATTATGTTATCATGAAGTCATTGTGCTGGCTAATAAATATGTACAATATTTATGTGTAATCATGCATTTTATATATTTCAATTATTATAAGATTTACGGAGAAAGTATGAATTTCCCGGCACATAAATAAATCTCCTGAATTTGTAAACATTGAAAATGGTTTATAAATTGTTTTTGTATAGTCGAACTGAGAATCATGCATACATTTTGTGATAATTTGTATGCAGTATACAGCAATGAATTAGTTTCGAAGAATTTTTGAATACATTCGATATAATTTAACTGAATTGGTTTATTTAATTTAATTTGCCTTTGAAAATGTTAAACTTTCAGTATTGTAGAATTCTTTCGTAATGTGCAAAATTTCCAAAAATATTTTTTCTCAATTATCATACATAAATTAAGTAGGTAATTAATTTTCGTTAAGCTTATATTTTCCATATTTTAACCCAAATTCATGTATAGAAAATATTAATGTGCGGAAATTTTATTGGAAAACATGATTCAAGTTTCCAATTTATACTTAACATTTTGTTAACAAAGATTTCGTCTATCTGGGATCCAGCAGAATAAAATAATCGCAATTACAATTACAATTAAATTAACATTTTAAATAGATTTCGAACAAATAACCAACAATCCACCAAGTAGCCCTGACCAAACCGATGAAGTGCAACATAATGTCGCAACCAACAGGAGAATCTCAAGTAACATATCCAGCATAGCAGAAATAAAAGTAGCAATTCAAAAGCTGAAACGCAACAAAGCAGCAGGTGATGATGGTATCCAGGCCGAACTGCTACTTGCTGACTTCCACACAACTGCGGCGCTCCTGCGCCCACACATTGCTGCTGCCTGGGAAAGCGAAGAATTTCCTCAAGCATGGAAAAAGGGTATTGTCGAGCCAATCCAACACTCTGAGAGTCATAATAGAGCAGTCTATTGAATGGAGAACACCGGTATACCTACTTTTCGTTGCCTTCAAGAAAGCCTTCGACACCATTCGACGATCTGCAATATGGGATGTCTTAAAGAAAAAAGGAGTTCCCACAAAAATCCAGCTCTTGAAGGCACTCTACCGCGATTCAGAACTCGCTGTACTTCACAACAGTAACATCAGCACTCCATTCACATCAGTATCAGGAGTTAAGCAAAGCTGTCCACTTCCGCCTCTCCACTTCGCTGCTGTACTCGACGAAATCATGCTCGAAGTCGTGTCGAAAAGTAAAGGCATTAAATGGGCACTTTCTCGGGAGCTCCACGACCGATGATATCTGCCTTGTGTCACACAAATTGTCTGACATGCAGTACAAAATCGACTAGCTAGTTGCTGAGGCTCAAGAGGTTGGCTTAGAGATAAACATCTCGAAAACCAAAGCAATGAGAGTCAACTACACATTGACGGAGCAGGACCCCATTTCTAAACAAATAAGATTTCGTAAATGGCGGTGGACACTGCGAAAAGCCGTCCGAAAGTATCAGCAGAACTGCGTTAAACAGGAATCCTCAAGGTCACAGACGGCCTGGACGCCCGCGCAACACCTGGAAGCGGATCATTGAAAGTGAACTGAGAGCAGCTGAAGAAACGTGGAACGTTGCCAAAAGAATAGCTAACAATAGAATAAGATTGCAATGTTTTGTTGATGCCCTATGTTCCCGAATGGAATAAAACAGGAAGAAAAAAAAAAAATTAAAGAGGTTTTTAATAGGGACATACAAATTTTGTATTTAAAGACAAACGTGGCCCTAAATTTTTTTTCATCTGGTAAAACGTTATTCAAGGTTTACATTTTTATCATGGTTAAGTTCACGAACGAGCAAAGTTTGCAATTTATTAAAAACTATTATCAAATTTCTGAGTCGGTGGTAGTGTTGTTCGGATACTGACATGCACTCGATACCTGTACTCATGGCAGAATAACCAGGTAGCCGCATATGACATGGCGTTCTCCTTTCCATTCAAACTTTTCCTGTCAAATCGAAAATCAGCTACTTTCACAGGGAAATGTAAACAAATGACGTGTTTTTCGCCTCTGATTTGAATTATTTATTTGACAATTAATAAAATCAAAAACATTTTGAATAGGGTGTGTTTATAATACCAAAATGGGTGTTGCGCTGAAATGGGAATGACGTATATTTAATCGTCCCAAAAAATGAACTAAGACGACAGCGCTGAAACGATGAAATGTTCTTTAAAAAGACTTTAGTTTATTTGTCGTTTAATGACTTCATAACTTCGCCAGGAAGTCCATCCATGAGAGCTCGGTTGCAGCCCGGCGCTTAGGTTGCTGGTTACAATAATATCACGACTCATGGAGAGTCGTAACATTATTGAAATAATGGACTTAAAGAAGGGCACTGTATATGGTTTTTTTTGCTATAGCCTGCATGAAAAACAACGGTGATCTCTCGGAAGATGAGAAGATCTGTGTGCTCAATTTCGACGAAATGAAAGTAGCTGCTGACTATGAACAAGACCCATTGGCAGATGTTTTTTCGATTGTAAAATGACGAATGATGCTGTAATCCAAGCACTTTATGATGTAGGCTTTCCAGTGGTAGCAATAGTTTCGGATATGGGCCCCACTAACCAATCCTTGTGGAACAAACTTGAAGTATAAGATGTTTTTTTAGAAATTCAATAAAGAACTCATTCATACATCTATATATGTACATATGAAGGTCCAGACAATATTAATGAGAAGGTGTTTGATTTAGCCGAACTCCACCACAGCGATCATAAACTCAAACTTATTAGGAACCATTTTTTGGATATGGACTTGTTATGGAATGTCGTAGATTTAACGGCGCAAACAATAAAGCAAGTCACTCAAATTGCGTCTACATCTGCTATGTCGAACATTTATATTTGAACATTTATCAGTTCGTGGCCCAGGTAATACATAGAAATTATGTTTTAAATTATTACAATAATACCAAACATTAGTTACACAATTACTATCTAATACCACTACCAACGCCATAAGGCGATGCCATTCAGCTGGAAAGGAGCTGTATCAGCCCTTGGAAACGGCAGACTTTATCCAACTTATAAATGATTGGTTTGACGTCCTTAATGCAAAAACGACAACATTCAACATTCTTGGAAAGGTAATCGAACATTTTTGAATTACATTATATAAATAATATTGGCATACAATGCGCCCGCCAGGCGCTGGGTGACAGTGGGTGTATATAACAAGAATTTCGGTAATTTTTTCTAACAGAAACCATATGGTAATGACCGCATACACTAGAACGATGTTTCGTCAAGAATGAATCAGTTAATGGCAAAACTGATCAGCCTAAATAAAATATCATTAGCTACGAACACATCGTTACCGGTTAATCCTAGAGCACTTTTTCGGTGCTATTCGAAGCAAAGCACGACCATTCTAGCTCGAAAATGTTCTAATATTGCCTTGAAAAATATATTCTAGGTAAGATTTTTATGAAACAATCTTTTATAAATGACTTATTACAAATCTTTATATGTCTAATTGAATTTTTTTGGACACCAATTAATTACACGTTGTGTTAAAAATATTTAAGTGTTAATTTTTCCTTTCTACTTAGACGATCGTTAAGTGTCTAACTACTTGGCTGACACTACTTACAACCGATGATCGGTCTTGGCCGCCTCGATAAACCTTCGCCAGTCGTCTCTACGATGCGCGCGCTGGCGCCAGTTGGTAAGGCCAAGTGGAGACAGGTCGCCCTGGACCTCGTCTTTCCATTTCGTGTGTATGAAAGGCCAACATGAGTTAGTTCTCTTTTGTAATGAAATATATATGTATATAAGAAATCCCGCTAGTTTAACGGAAAAAATTTATGTTAAAAAAATATGGAGTTACACCACTTTTATAATGAACGACACATATCAATATGTACATTAGAGCGGATCGGAAAAAAAGTTTAAAAAGTCCACCCCTATTTGAAAGCTTATGTATGTACGTACTTATCTATGTACATATGTATATTGTTTCTTATAATACAAAATATGAACACTTCTTGGGCAAGATTGATTTTTATTGGTTATAATTTTTTAAAAGATTGCATAGGGGGTCCAGTTTTGAGTTACAGACTTTGCTAGTGAAATATGAATTTGAAGAGGAATAACAACTAGGGAAATGTAGCACTTTACAACAATATAAAATACCAAAGTTATGACAAAAAAACCAAAAAAATTATGGTTTTGTTTCGTGGTACTCTCCACAGCTTTTTAAACTTATTTTTTAATAGAGACGGACGAGTCGAATGCACTTAGGTTGGTTGGGTGGTTGTCCAGAAGACACACTTCGGATGATACCACATGGTTTCGACCTACAGTTTAACACCGGTTCCTAACGGCAATGTAGCAATTTCCTTTCTTAAAATTCTCATTCACTTCATATCGATAGGAATATAAGAAGTTTATTATAATTAACTCCAGATCAAGAGGGGAGCAATTTACACATTTAATGTGCATGCGCAGGATTCTGCTTGGTGTATGTAAAATTTAATTAACTTTTGTGAGCCTGCGATGTATCGGAAGAAAAACTACTGAGCCCGTAGTAACCACCTGTTGGCAAGAGTTAATCTCCACATGAGCTCAAGGCTGACATTATTGTTAGTGTTTATGCTGGATCCTAGATAAATGAAATCTTTGACGACTTGAAAAGTATAATTAATTGTCAACAGTAACATTTTGTCCGAGACGCCGTGACTCTTTGTTTGTTGACACAAGGTATTTCGTTTTGTCCTCGTTCACCACTAGGCCCACTCGACGAGACTCCCTTTCCAGGTTGGAGAATGCTGCACTGACTGCTGGCGATGTCAATATTATCAGCGTATGCTAGCAGCATGACACTTTTGTTCCAAAGATATCCCATAAGGAATATTCAAGATATATACGAGGTGCCACAATCCATTTTCCAGTGCCACTCAAAGTTTTCCTGTAGCAAGGCATTGTCAACCAATATCTATATGAAATTTTAGTACTGTGAATGTTTCCAGAGATATACCAAGAACATATGTGTTGTAAGGGAGGTGGCACACCAGGTTAGGAACGTAGACTAACTTAGATCTGGCCAGAGACAGAATGCATAATTTTACAAAATTGTATGTCAATCATTTCTATATTCTCGCTTAAGTACATATGTATATAAATGAAAAATGAAAATGCACTTTCAGAAAAATTATAAAATTAAAACTATATTCTTAACCGTAGTAAAAGTAATTATTAGTCCGATTTAATTTCTTTTAATTACATCCAATTGTATAGAATTCGAAATCTGAGTATTAGCTAAAATTTTTTTAATTTAACCTCAAACAGTACTTAATAAAACTATATTTGGTACTTACCTTATACTTAAAAAAGAATTAAATATATTTTTAATTTAAAATTTAAAGCAGTAGTTGTTAAGTTTAACGTTTCTCTTAGAAGATTAGTATTTGTTGAAGGACTTTTCAACGGATTACATTTTCTGGCAAGGGAAGACTGTCCTCCCGAAACGAAGGACGGTTTGCAAGCCTAGTTCAAACAACTAGTCAACAAAACTTAGCAAGTGTTAATACAAACCAACAAAACTTTCAACTTTGAATAAATTGAATGCATTAATTGCTCACAAGGCATTGCATTTATTATAAAACTTTTACAAAATAAGATAATTCTTAACTCAGTAATTATGTATACACAGTTTGTAGGTAAAAGCTAAACAAGTTTAAATGCATCTTATAGCAGTAATTAATCATGAAGTTTTATTATAATCATAAGTAGTATTCTCGATATTCACAACTGTTGTCAAATAATTCGAATTAAAATATTAAAAGGTGAAGGTTCTCAAGAGTGTCGCTTAAATTCGAAAAAATAATTTTTCACCATAGCAAAAAACTCTTTCCTTAATTTTTTTTAATTTACGTAACAACTTAATTTCTCGTAAGCGGTTGGTCAGAAATCGACGAAAAAGACCTCAACATTTTTGTATAATGGATGTTTTGTATGGATGTTGTTGATATTTTCATTGAATATTTATTTTTTTTTATTAAAAAATATTATTAGTATAACTTTTTTTTTACTTTTAATGACACAACAACCCATGGAGGGCATAGGCCGAGCTTTTCGCATCCACTCATGTTGTGCGTGTTATATTTGTACATGAATGGAAAGGACCTACATTTCAATGCCGAATCCGAACGGCGAAGTGAAAAGCTTTTCATAGCAATTTTTACTCTTGTAGGTTTGTCATTGCCTGCCAAGAGGTGGTGCCGTGTAGGAAAATTATTTTTTCTACTTTTTCATTTTTTGATTTTGCCTGTGCCGAGATTCGAACCCCGGACACTCTACGTAACAGTCCAACGCACTACCCTCATTTTTGAATTCGTACGCTTTGCAATGATTACATACGTCATCCATAGCACCAATAACTACAGTTCGATGCAAAGTGTAATCAATTGTCGAATCATAATTGAACGCAGCTCGCTTAAGTGAATGCGTTAAGGGGTTCAAAAGTTGTAGGCATTTTACTCTTTTTGTGGGCGTGGCAGAGGGCGGATAAATGGCCTACGTCCATCAGAAAAGCATGTAGTTTAACATGGAAGTGAATTTTTTTTAAAAAATCGAACCGTTTCCCAGATCATTCGCCACACACATAACATATCTTCATTTTTATATATATAGATTTAAACAATTTCTATAGCTAAGAATTATATATTTTTTACATGCTTTTAATCCCAATTTAATTACAACAACTGCAAAAAAAAAACATTATTCTCAATGCCTTTAAAAGTTATGAACATTTTAGTCAAGTGCGCGTTAGCCTAAAAACGCTTCCCCTGTGCAACTGATTGCTTATGAAACGACACAACTCCATGATTTGCTTTCAATTATAACAATGAATCCTCTCTAGGTTGGAATTCCTCGGTGCAACCATTTTTTTTCCAAGTCAAGTAGGTCGCTAACTTTTGAAAGGGTCTATACTAGAACTTCACATAGTCTTAATGCAATGACATATAGTCCAACTTTTACAGATAGCCAACATATTAGTGTCTCTACAGGTTTTGCCGTAATGAAAAAGAAAATTGTTGCTTAACTTTTTTAATAAAATCATAAATTGAAAATGTTGTATTTTGCTTTTTTTAATAACTTACTTTACTTTTAATGGCACAACAGCCCATGGAGGGCCTAGGCCGAGCTTTTCGCATCCGCTCATGTTGTGCGTGTTATATTTGTACATGAATGGAAGGGACCTACAGTTTAATGCCGAATCCGAACGGTGAAGTGAAAAGCCTTTCATAGCAATTTTTACTCTTGTAGGTTTGCCATTGCCTGCCAAGAGATGGTGCGGTGTAGAAAAATTATTTTTTCTACTTCTTGATTTTGCCTGTGCCGAGATTTGAACCCCGGACACTCTGCGTATCAGTCCAACGCACTACCTCTACGCCACAGCGACCAATAATAAATAACAATAATAATAATAATTAATAACACTGTGCGACAAATTAAGTTTGATAAAAAGTGATCGATCGGAGTGGTGTGATGAACCCCGGTTTTGGGCTTAAACGTTCCTTTAAACGTTTCTGAACATGTTGGTATAATAAAACATAAGATATGTGTCGCTATTTATGCATCTGAGAATGTTTATGCGTTCAGCAACTATATAATAAAATCTACCGTAGCACAAGTTCTTAGAATGTATTAACCCATTATCTTCCTTCGTCAAGGGCCTTTTCCCGCCTTTTTAAGAATAAATGGCATGTTATTTTAGATGCTCAGAAATAGGAAAACTTTAATATTGCGTAAAAAATCTGAAGTTTAGGCCCAAACGGACTTCTTGTATATAAAATTTATAAAATTTGGTAATAGAAAAATAAATATTTAATAAAAGTAATAAGATTCATTGTAAAGTTTGATCTTTAACAAACATCTTTTGGTCTCATTCGTCGTTTTCTGACTGACCGTTTATGTTTAAGAAAATCTTATGAAATAAATATTTAATAAAAATAATATATTCATTGTAAAGTTTAATCTTTAACAAACATTTAATAATTTAATGTTAAAAACTATTAAAATTTGTTTGCTTTTAAACTAACCAAAAACTGTTTTTCTGATGAAAACTTTTTATTTTGAATTTTACATGTAAACCCATTGTTTCACCCATAACAATTTGTGAAATAATGCAGTTATTTATTTAAATTTAAACAATGGTAACTTCGGCTCCCTTAAGTGCAAAATATAACTAATAACTTGTACACATTTTAAATGTTTTAAATTCTGTGTTATTTTATTTATTTATTTATTACAATAGTCTTTGGTATTTTCAATAAATATTTAATTTCTACTTTATATAATTTTGTTTTCATAAATTAAAGGCATAAGTAACGTAGCTTAACGTAACGCTGCCAAATGTCACGTATCGATCGGTGATATGAGCAGTGCGAGCAAGTGATTGCCGAAATCGTTAAGCGGCATAGAGTTCTATCTTCAATAGATTGATAACGTTACGCTACGTTACGTTGCGCTACGCATGCATAATCAAGTCTTAAGAATAAATTCATTAAAGAAATAAGTAGTACTTATATTTTTTATAAATAATGAAAAATAAATTAATACAATTAAAAAGCAATTCAAGCTGAGGAGGCATGTTAACAGCGTTCAACTAGCTTAAAGGTAAAAGAAGCAGCTCAAAGCATCGTACTACGCATTCACTTAATATGGCGGCAACTATGGCGGACATTCGATTCGATTGCATTGCGTGCTTTAAATTCAAATACCTAGTGCATAAAAGAATAAAATGCGCGAAGGGAAGTGCTTGGTGGTGGCTTGTGTGTGTGGCTGGGTGGCATTTTTCATGTGAGCTGCGACTACAAATGTAAATACTTTGTTTTAATACCGTTGATATTAAGAAGAAGAAAAGTTTCAATAAATAATACTTGTATTTCCAAAAAAGAAAGCAGAAAATGTGAAGCAAACAAAATGTTGCATCGAAAAATGAGTATATGTATTTATGAATGAATGTAATGTGCAACTTCAACTATGAAACATAAGTATAATATGGTAGTAGGTACTCGTACATTGAGGGAGAACATTTACATGCTCCAAATCAATCAATCAATCTGTATATTCTTTCTTTCAATCATATAAAAATGATAATTCTTTTATTTTCTCCACATTGCCCCAAACTTGTATCGATCTAATATCAGACAATCCAAATACTGGCACATATTTCGTGATCAGATTGCGGCCATCTTCGTCGACTATGTACACATAGATGTCACTATCTTGGAATGCGAATTCTAGGGCAAAGGTGGGCCCTAAAATGGAATACGAATTTATATATGCGTCAGTAATTGGTTTAACAGTTTTGTAGCCATTGCTTATGCTAATGTTATCAATTTCTAAACTATTTGAAAACCGACCATCAAGCGCACTGTACTGCATATCTTTGTAATTCATCCATTGCCCATCTTCTTTGTAATCCTCAATAATGACACCTTCCATTGGCAACCATTTAAAGTGGTATGTAATATTTTGCGGTATTTCGGGATTTAGTGGATTTAAACATACGTCATTGACAAAATTTATAGAAAACCTGAAAAGAAAAAAAAAAAATATTAGAAAGAATTTAATGAATACTTTAATGGATATGCCAACGATGAAACGATCTTTGATTTCCATAAAAAATATACTTCAGAATTTGTGGTAAAGATTATTGCGTTCTAGAAGCTCACAAGTATAAGACGGACAACAATAATTTTACTGTACAACAATAAATATCTTTATTAATATTCCTTAAATTCTGACAAAATGTATGCATCACCCACCGTTTTCGTGAAATTTGAGACCAAATCGTAAAGCAGTTTTTCGGGTACCTTCTGAAATTTTGGCATAATAAAAAATGCTTCCACAATTTCAATAATTCTGAAAACCCGAAAAATACCCAAAAAAAAAAAGATTTTTTGCAATATTTGATCTTAAATTTGTGGTAAACTTTATGTGATAGTTAAATATATCAGCTTACGGATTCGTGTTTAGTATTAAAAAATTTATCACAACCACTCTACTCCAAGCTGACCGTGGACAACAAATTGCTCTTTATAAAGTGGTTTTTAAACCTATCTGGACGTATGGCATTCAACTATGGGGAACTGCGTCGCCATTAAACGTGGGAAAACTTCAAAGAATGCATTCAAAAATGCTTACTTAGAACACTTACAGGAGCTCCATGGTACATAAGACATATTTATATTCAAAAAGACCTCAATATACCTTTGGTTGCTGAAGAGACATACACATTTTGTGAAAAATATACCCTGAAATTGAAGACCCATCGTAATAGTCTGGCAAGAAGCTCACTGCAATGCCAATTCCGCAAGCTCTTAAAAGAATGCCTTGATATAGATATATAGATCTTGATATAAAATAAACTGGCACAATTAGTCTGGGTCTACACTATTGAACAGGAAGAAAGCTGAACAATATTCTTTCTTGCTTGTTCGTTATAAATTAATTCAGTGTACTAATAACCACGCGAGACCCTTTTACCTTTTCCATTCAGGACTAAACCCACGCACTGGCATAGAAAGTGGCTTTTATTTTAGACTTAAGAATTGAAAAGAGACGTGGACATTGACCATCAATGATGAGAGGCTGTTGGCTGTTAGGAGCGTTCGAGAGGAAGATACTCTGTAAGATCTACGGTCCAGTATGCGTGGACGAAGTGTATCGAATAAGATAGAAGGGTGTTTTATTCGAACCACGATGGAGGAACTCGCAGAAGGGGACGTCCTAATCTCCGTTGGAAAGACCAAGTGCAGGGCAACCTGACTGCACTTGGCCTTATCCACTGGCGCCAGCGCGCGCATAGCAGATGCGATTGGCGAAGCTTCATAGAGGCGGCCAAGATCATCGATTGTAGTGCCAGTTAAGTAAGTAAGCAAGAATTGAAAAATTTATTGTTAATTAAAACTATGAAAAAAAACCCTACCAGGTTGAAAGAATATAAATTACTCCTATGTGGCAATGAGTTATGAATGAGCGAGCTTGTTCAGTAGTAGAGCTGTACGTTTAGTAGCGATGACTTTAGAGCAGGTAACTCACATTGTTGGTCCTTTCCATCCATGTATGGTATAAATATAACACGCTCAACTTGAAAAGTTCGGTCTACGCCCTCCAAGAAAAGAATGAACAAGAACTCACCGACAATTAGCAATATTGGAAAGCTATAAAATAGAATGGACTTATGTATATGTTCCAATACAATATTAATTCTGCCATCTTAAGAGAATTGTAAAACATCGTCTTTATTAAATTTTTGTTATCTCGCAATAACAAGAACAATAAATTTTAAATTTTTTAGTTAACCGCAGGGTTTTCTACCTTTAATTGAATATTTTGGTACAGTATTTTTCAATTTTTATAACAAATTAAAACATTTTATTTTTGGATTTTGAGATTCTAGTTCACTGATTTAGAAGCGATCGAAATTCACAGCTATCATCCATTAATAAAAATTAAAGATAATAACTATGTATTACCATATTATTAATATTCTTCTAATAAATGTTATACAATTCATCATAAATATTGATCTTTGAAAGAAAGATATATGCATTTTTAATGAATATGACCAGAAACTAAATTCATATAACAGAAAGTTAAACATGTTAGGAATTCCTTAAAAGAAGACAAGTGAAACGGTGACGTCAATAAACCAGTAGCGGTCAACAAACAACAGGTGTTGTTAGTACATATTAGTAGTATTTGCTGGCGAAGAAAAAGTATAATTTGAATAAGTATGCGAAGCGTAGTTTGTCGTAGTTTGTCACTTCAAATATTGACTTTACTATGCCAAGCATAATGTGAGAGGGAGGAGCACATGGCGGTCAGACTGCTTACGAGGGATTCGCGTGCTTCTATTTGAAATCAAGTTTATACAACACACTTAAGCTTTCTTTGAGTTTAGAAACATATTACTTATGAGTGGTTGACACGATTTTAAATAATTGCATCAATATTCTATATTATATTCACATAATACGTAGGTAGATATACATATTTATAATATTTTCAATTGACAATGATAAGACGCCATAAACAAATTAAAAACAAAAAAACAAGTCTGCTAATTGATTTTAATATAACTTTGTTTTGATATTTATTTTGGAGAAATGAATACACAAGAAAACAGCTCGACAATGTATAGTATTATTGAAATTATTCTGTATCTTGGCAATGAACTTGATTCCTGATTTGTGCTTTTAATTAAATTTGGTATGTTAAACAGTACGAAGATGTGTAATAGAGTTTAATTGGCATACTCGTTCGTGTCAGTATATAATTTTTAACCAATAGAATTAAAGTTAAAATAAATACATTTTCAATGAAAATTAGAAATTCTCCAAATAAAATCATAAGTCATAATTTGAGGATGCGAATAGCATATTAGGTGGCAATTTTTGTTTTTCGGCTTAGTTTTCAGGTTATACGAAATTTTGTAAAAAAAAATGTTGACTTAATTTCTCGATGGCTCGAAGAGGCGTAATCTTGTCCCGAATTCAATACATATTGATGCATGTGTTCGGTATGTATAAGAAAACTAAGCCGAAAATCAAAAAATTACCAATTAATATTTTCAACTAGCGTCGGCCCAAATATGCAATTTCCTCCCTCAAATCTTGGAGCCCAAGAAGCGCAATTTCCCCGATAGAATAACGAAGAAATAAAACTAATCCGCTTATTAATTTCTAGCGCTTGCTCCGTATTAATGATAGTAATAAGAAAGTTTTTTGACTTCATTGGGTACTATATACTGAAATATTTTGTTCATAACTTATGTACTTATTATGTAAGTATGTATGTACATAAAAGAGACTAGCAATCTTAACTGCTTCTATGAATCATCAATGAAATGTATGGCATAAATTACGCAATGCAACACAAATATATGTACATACGCTTATTACATATTTTTCATTATAAATCCCAAAATATTGAGAGTTCTTGCAAAATGTTACCAATTTACAAATTCTCATAGTTTTTTGCTAATAAAAAAACACCAATAATTATTTAAGAACTTTCAATACGAGGTATGATCAAAAAATAACCGTTATTTTCAAAAAGTATTTATTTATTCATCAGCAACTAACTATCTTGTCCCCTTCAAAGTAATCCCACTCAGATATAATAAACTTATGCCAGCGTTTTTTCCAATTCTCGAAACACTTCTGAAACGCGCTTTTTGGTATCGCCAACAGATCCTGTTTCGATTTTTCTTTTATCTCGTCAATCGTAGCAAAACGCTTTCCTTTCATCGGTGTCTTCAGTTTTGGGAAGAGGAAAAAGTCAGCGGGGGCCAAGTCCGGTTTTTGGCCAGAAACTTACGCACAAGCGACGTTGTTTTTGCTCAAAATTTAGCAATTTTGGAACAATCTTCGCTGCCGCACGTTTCATGCCTAAAACATCCGTAAAAATTGCTTGGCATGAGCCGAACGATATGCCAACATCATCAGCAACCTCTCTGATAGTGATTCGACGATTACCCAAAATCGTTTTCTTCACTGCGTCAATGTTTTCATCGGTTGTTGACGTGCTCGAGCGACCAGGACGAGCATCGTCATTGACATCTTCTCGGCCTTCTTTAAACCGGTTATACCACAATTTTTTATAACACCGGCCGAACGGTGAAGATTCTTTCGTTCGTTCGGTCGGTCTAAACGCAGCGTCAGAGCCCAAAAAGTGGTTTACAAAAGAAATGAAAAATAAAAACTAATATAATAAGACCAAACATTAAGTTTAAAAAGGGTTCTAACTTCACTTGAAGGATATATGTAGCTTTATTTTCCATTAAAACAAAATCTGAAATTTTCTATAACACGCAGTAAACATCGATTATCTTTAAAAATACATAGTACGCATTGTGACATTTTAGTGTTGCAGTGAGTTTAATACGAGGGTAGATCAATAAGTACCCGTGTTAGGAATGAAGAGGCAAGTATTTCACAAATTTTGTTTTCTATTTTTCAACGTAATCTCCTTTTAGTACAATACAGTTTTCATAACTTTTCTGCTATTTCTTTAACCCCTCCATAACATACGATTTGTCAAATTCTTCAAAATACGCTTCTGTCTCGACGATAACCTCCTCGTTTGAGCTGAATTTTTTCCCAACGAGCTACGTTTCCAAGTTGGGGAACAGAAAGAAGTAGCAGGGAGTCAAGCCAGGCGAGTACGGTGGGTGCGGCAGCAATTCGTAGTTCAATTCATGATATTTGGCCGCGACAATTCCGTATCCGCTTGTTGTCCACCGTAAGCAATCGCGGCACCCATCGGGCCGACACCTTTCTCATGCTTAACCTATCATGTAAAATATTAATTACCGTTCCGTACGACACTTCAACGGCCTCTGCTACTTCGCGCACTTTCATTCGGCGATCGGCGAAAATTATGTCGCGTACCTTTTCAACGATTTCCTCGGTAACCACGTCTGCCGGGCGGCCTGGGCGCTCCTCATCAAAAACAGATGTACGACCACGTTTAAATTCGCTGAACCAATATCTTACGGTTTTCATAGATGGTGAAGGGTCCCCATAGACAGCATCCAACTTCGCTTTTATTTCTTCGCATGTTTTTCCATCCAAAAATAAAAAGCGAATTACGAATCAATAGCGTTCTTTCTTTTTAAATTTTATCGCGAAACACGAAACACGTGTGATACTAATGGCTGCCAAATAAAAACTAACCTATGAATAAGTTTGAATTTAGTGTGGTGTCGTGTGACAGATGGCAGTACACGACGGTAATGCCAGCGTCCCTCTGCAACGCCACCTGTCTTCACACACGGGTACTTATTGATCTACCCTCGTATGTAGGTCTGTCAGACATACTGATTTCATCAGTGCCTGATTATTTTATATTGCGGTCTCCGTGGCGTAGTTGGTAGAGTACTGACTTGCTACGCAGAGTGTCAAATCTCGACACATTCAAAATACAAATTTTTTTTAAAATTATTTTCTATAAGGTATCACCTCTTGGCAGGCAGGGGCAAAGCTACAAGTGTAAAATTTGCCTAAGAAAAGCTTTCCACGTTCGGATTCGACACAAAACTGTATGTCCCTTCCATTAGTGTACAAATATATCACACACAATATTAATGGTTGCGAAAAAATCGGCCTAGGCCCTCCATGAGCTGTTGTGCCATTAAAAGAAGAAGAAGAGTGATTTTGTAAAACCTTAAATCAGTACGCAAATGTACTTTCATGGAACAACACCGAAAAAATAATAATTATTATTTCCGTTGTAACAAATGCGAGTGGTGAGTGGGCAGGCGAAAATTAGCAATGAATGTAATTTTGTCAGCTCTTCCTCTTTGTTTATCATCCAAAACAAATTGATGCAACCAATTTTCACTACCGCATTTTATGCTTTTTCGAGTGCCTAAAATATTTATTATCCATTTAGCCCCCAAAGAGTATTTTGTACGGCACAATATTATTCCATCCTTTTAGCAACGTCTGCGCTTGGTTTTGCACACAGTTTAATGCAAATATACGAACAAATCTTTAAAAAGTATTGATAAGCGTTGTATTGTAAATAAGTTTCCTATTCAAAATATTCAAGTCTCTATTTGATGAATTTTTTAATTTAAAAACTTTTTCTAAATCAGTACTACAAAAAGGAAAAGTGGAGAGAGAGAGAGAGTTCTTAAATGTCAGAGTATTTAATTATATTGAAAAATTAGGTAATTCTATTTTTCCTATACCGCATGCGAATGGTTCTACGGAAGGAATATTTAGTTTGATATCTTTCAGCTGGAGGAAACAGTCTTTCTATAGATACTGTAGGAGCGCAAACTTAGATCCAAATTTTTAATACATTTTTTAAACATGCCATAAAGATTCAATAATAAAATTATAAAGTATATTCATGGGAATTAATTCGGAAGAGTAGTCTCCACAATACCGTCAAGCGACTTGGTAGCGCACTTATTATAAAAACCAAAACTTAATACACTTAGTTGTAATGAGTTTTATAATTTCTTACAAACTAAAAATGGAATTTTGAAATATTATAAATATCTTTTAACTTTTTCTGTCGGTATTGGATGAATGATGGCTTTTTGGAAAGCTTGAATCATAAAGAGAGAGAAGTCTTTTCGGCAAAAAAAAAGTTTTTTTTCAACATAGTCGATTTTTAGGTCCAATTGGGTCAAACGTTTCTTACATTTTTTAATGCCATCCAAATAATACGACTTCTTTGTTTCATCGACAACCTTTTCATTCGACCCCAATCTCTTACTGCCGCGCCATTTCTTCATGTTTGGAAACAGGAAATAGTCACAGGGGTCTAGAAATCTGGAGAATATGGCGGATGAGAAGCAATTCCTAACCTAATTCATACAATTTTGTCATTGTGACTGTGGGCTTGTGCGTTGTCCTGGTGGAAGAGAACTTTTTTCTACGCCAAATGTTATCGTTTCTGCTTTTAATCGGCGTCGAATCGATCGAACAGGTCTACATAATATGCGCCGGTGATTGTTTTACCCTTTTCAAGCTAATGAATGACACCGCGCCCATCCCAAAAAACTGTCGTTATTACTTTGTTGGCCGACAGACGTACTTTGGCTTTCTTCGACTTTGATTACCCTGGAGAAACACTGTTTTGACTCCTTGGTCTCTGGTGTGTATGGTACTGTAACGATAAAAAATACGCTCCTTTGACGTTGGAAAACGATAGCGTTTATTGTCAATAGAGAGCAAAAGCGACACCCATCTTGCGGATAGCTTTTTCATATCAAAATATTTATGCAAAACTGAAACCACTTATCCATGTGATAAGCCTGCAGCATTTCAAGTTCGTGCACCTCGCGATCGTCCAATATCATACCGTGGATTTTATCGACCATTTCTGGTGTGGTTCGGCGTCGCTTGTGCTGGTACGACCGCACCGAAATCGTGTAAACCAGTGGGTATTGTTCCAATCGGTGGTGAAGAGTCCCCATAAAACTTTTAAAATAGTGTTTAATGAGCACACGAATATCACTTTTTGCATTTTTACGAAAATGCTCATAAGCGTCTGCTTTAAATGGTTGTCACAATAAAACTGTTTGGGTGCGTTCGTTCGAAAGATGCTTGAATGTTAGATTTGAGGTGTCATTGTCACCTATTTTAATTCTCAGGGACTTATTGACCCTCCCTCGTATAGAGTTAATATTTGAAATTTCCCCAGAATGGTCTGTGTTTTGAGATATTTGCAATTAAAGTTTATTGGTTTACGTGGGTAAATTCATTTTAAAATTAATATATATTCAATATTCGATAAATAGGCAAACATAATTGATAACCAGAAACCATTGGTATGATGAATTAATTTCTCATATTTATTTTGTTCTACCATAAAACCTGAACCTGTGTAATGGGAAATGTACTTCTTCTCATATCTGGCAGCCCTATCATTATGCTGCATTTAAAATTACAAATGTTTGTATTTTATTAAAAGGCAAACAAAACAGGCAAACAGGCAACAGGTTTTATAAAACAAATATCATTGAAGTTATTCGTGTACACAATTGGTAAATAGCAACATAAAAGATAGCGGCAACAGAATGCTGATAACGAGTTTGATAACAAATCGGACATTGTTCATGTGAAAATTGGCCTCATTTCAAAAAACAAATAAAGAAAATAAAGAGTGAAAAAAATTATTGTAGTCATTATTGTTGAATGCAAAAAATAAAATCAATTAACAAATAAAAAACTGACTTTAATTTCTTTCCTGGTATTGGTCTTTTTGACCCCGCTTCATTACCACATATTTGTTAATGTCGCTATTTCGTTATATTCTTCTTTTATGAGCTGTGATAGAAAATGTAACAAATTGTGTTGAAATATTAACTTCTTTGAAGAGCTTTTTACTAAATACATTTTTTTTCCTTTTTGACAGCCTTATTGTTATTTCATCTGCTTTCAACAAAGAGCTTAGAAATTTTAGTTTATTATCTCGCCTCCGAACAAAAATGTATGCGTTCAATTTGGTGATGATGTCATGGGTATAAATATGAGTATTGATGGTAAAATGAAAGTGGAATTCTTGTCTTGCACACGCTCCTTGTGCAGACCAATCAAAAAGAATATATATAAAATCAATACAGCAAGTCGAAACATGTTAGAGAACATTTGCCGGCTATGTTTTACCTTTATTTATTTTTTATATTTTTTGTTTTGGTTTTCTCTTTAAACAAAATTGTTTCGCGCTCAATTCTGAGAATAAAAATTAAATAGTTCGATGCACGCGTTCCGATATAAATTCACAGAGCTGGGGGTCATTAATCAAGAAATTAACATCGTTAACCCGAAAATCGTTAACGAAAAAGTTAACGTCGTTAACGTTAGTTTGTTATTTATAAAAAAAAAAATTAACGTAAACTTTTTGTATGGAAAAATAATAATAATAAAAAATAATTTGAAATATTTTAAATCTCTAACCACATGAGCCGAAACTTGGTATGGAAGGCAGCAGCTAGCAGACATTCCTAGTTATACTTAACGGACTTGTGTTCACAGAAGAAATTTAACGCAAGTTAATCAAAACGTTAATGGTTTTCTAATTTAACGCAACAGTTAACCGTTAACCAAAATTTAACGCCGTGAATTAACGATTAGCGTATTAACGATTTTCCGCCCAGCTCTGTGAATTCACATGCGAATTAAAAAGAAATCCTATGCTTTTTTAATAAGAAAAAATTAATTTTTCTAAAGGTCGCTTAGATATTTCTCTAGATTGTAATTAAAGAATTTGTATACTTGTATATTTTCAGTAAACGTAGTATTTGTTTATTTTTATAATCTATAAATGATATTGTTTTTCTCAGACAATAATTAACTCTTGTAGCTTTTCCATTACCTGCAGTGACAAAAATTGTTTTTCTACTTTTTTTTTAATTTTAGCCTGTGTAGTAGGCCAACACACTACCAAATACGCCACGGTGAACATTGGTTTGATTCTTTCAAATACTTATAATTTCGGCTTTGTGTATGTCGCAAAATTGTGCTGTTGTGTAGAAGGAAATCGCGCACCATACTACTACTCTTAGAACCAAAGATGAATCATCATATTAAAAAACCAAAAATGTATCTACGTCATTAAGTATTCAGATACACACTCTTTTGAATGTGTCTAAGTACATTTGCTATTTCTTTCGGGCGTTTTTAAGAGGTTATTATGTGTTTGCCATTGTGTTGCCAAGTGGCGAAAAGAAATTGTGAAATTTACCATATTGAATATTAATAAGAGAAATATTGGCATACTAATTTCTTAATAATGACTGCTTATTTATAAAAATTCATACATACATACATATATAAATACTTATGTATTTGTTAGCAATTATATTTGCAAAAAGTTTATACTTTATGTTCGCATATCACATGAAGAAAAGAAACTGATCTAATACCTTCATTTTAAAACTATACCTATTAAGTACAGGTAACCCTCCTACAACGCGTTTTCGCTACAACGCGAGTTTCTATAACGCGTTTTCGCTACAACGCTGTTCCCAAAATGCGGAAATTTTCTTACAACGCTACTCCTACAACGCGATTTTTACGAAAACTTTCTTTGTAACGCAATTTTTTTCAAATAAAAATTTACTAATTAATATTATAATTATATAATATTTACTATTATAATTTAAAAAAGGGTTTCTTCCCTAAATAAAATGCTTTGCAATATGTACATACTTCAAATCGCATTTTTACCGCCCAACACCACATCGCTATTACAGCCTTTAGATCAGGGCATAATAGCAGCGTTCAAAGCATACTACATACGCAAATCCTTTGAGTTAATATTAGAGAAGATGGAGTCAGCGAATATTACTGTCTGGAAACTTACTTTACTTTACTTTTAATGGCACAACAGCCCATGGCGGGCCTAGGCCGAGCTTTTCGCTTTTCGCATCCACTCATGTTGTGCGTGTTATATTTGTACATGAATGGAAGGTACCTACAGTTTAATGCCGAATCCGAACGGCGAAGTGAAAAGCTTTTCACAGGCTATTTTTACTCTTGTAGGTTTGCCATTGCCTGCCAAGAGGTGGTGCCGTGTAGAAAAATAATTTTTTCTACTTTTTGATTTTGCCTGTGAGATTCGAACCCCGGACACTCTGCGTAACAGTCCAAACGCACTACCACTACGCCATTGTGACCAATTACGCCACAGAGAATTGGAAACAATTCTCAATTTTAAATTGCGTTGAAATTGTTGATACGTCACTTAAAGAAATTCGTCGTTCAACACTAAAAGCTTGTTGGAAAGCACTATTACCGGAAATAGACGTGCAGAAAACTGTTGCTACCCCAATAGAAGATGAATATAGGAACATAGTGAAATTGGCGCATGCAGTAGAAGGTGATGGA
The DNA here is from genome assembly GCA_958295655.1 of Palloptera scutellata. Taxonomy (NCBI): domain Eukaryota; kingdom Metazoa; phylum Arthropoda; class Insecta; order Diptera; family Pallopteridae; genus Palloptera; species Palloptera scutellata. The sequence continues at coordinate 66,096,969 of OY282450.1, forward strand.
TTTGATGAAATAACAATGGATGATATTCAAGAATTAATTGCGGACACGACGAAATAAACGAAGCAGATTTAGTGGCAATGACAAATGAAGAATCGGTTGGCGATAGCTCTGACGATCTTTCCGATGTAAAAAATAAAAACTTTTCACTAAAAAGTATCGAGAAAGTTTTAAATATGGCAAAGCTGTTGGAAGAATACATTTTGGAGAACGATCCTTTGAGGGTTAGAGCAGAAATATTTAAACGAAATCTTCAAAACAGCTTAACTCCCTATCAAGAAATTTATAAAGATTAACGAAATAAGAGCAAACAAACTTCATTAGAAGATTTTTTCAAACCAACAAGCAACCGAAAGGATGCCCGAATCTGATAGTGGATCAAGCTCAGATTTTGAACTAGTAAGAACAAAATGATCGATACAAATCTTACTAAGTGATGAGGAAGAGTAGAAAGTTATGGTTTTACTTATTTTTGCTTTAATTTATTTCAACTTGAATATGTTACGTAGAATTGAAATTTTATTTTATTTTATTTTGTTTTTGTTTAAATAAAAGAAGTCTTATCAATCGAATTTTATTATTATCCAATTTTTTATTAAAAAATTTTTTAGTTTGGAACCAAACTCTGATTTTTTTATGGAGTTCATATCCCCTACAACGCGATTACTTACAACGCGGCATTTTTTGGGAACCTAGTCCTCGCGTTGTTGTACTTAAAGTTTGAAGAATAATCGTAGAGCTCCATGAGATACTCACAGGCATAAGAACAGCTTTTCTTATTGTGCAATTTTTCTTAAAGAATCATTTTTATATACATATAGTATGTACATCATCGAAATAACCCGCTTTCGTCCCTTAGCTGAATACCTCGCAAATCAATAAATAAATAAAATAAACATTTTATATTTTTAGAAACAAAAAATGATCTATTATTTTTGAAAGTACCATCATTCATTAATAAGAAAAACAACATAAGATTTAATTTACAAAACATTGCCACTAAATAATAGTGTTTACAATAAAAAAAAAAACAAAAGTGCAATGAGTCATAAATAAATAAAAACCCTGAAGTTAATGGCCGCAATGACCACCCTTATTTTGAGACATTCTTGCCCGCATAGTTGGTAAGGAAAACACATACTTTCTGCATATTTATGGAGAAAAACAATTCCAAATCTCTAAAATAAAATCCAATAATCACCAATTTTAGTTTTTAGCCATGCTCACGTATTTTCGATTGGCGATAGATCTGGGCTTTGAGGGGTTCGCTCCAAAATATTAATGCTCTCATCTTCTATATATAATTTTTCGTAACAATTTAACATTGTGAATTGTCGCGTTGTCTTGTTGTATAATGAAATACTCACCAAACCTAAACGCTTACCTTAAAGAACTATCACATCTTTCATCAGATTAAGGTAAACTTGTGAATTAGTTTTTCCTTCAAGTATAACTATTTTCTCTACTCCATAAGCAGAAATGCATCGCCAAACCAGTAGGCCCTTGTCGCTGGTCTTAAGTTGAGGTTTAAAGGACATTGCTTCATCAAACTTGCACCAAACGTACATCTAGCCACTACTATATTTCATACGAATCATAGATTCATCGATCCAGATTATTTTTTGCCAAAAAACCTGCAAACAACTTTATCTTCTTTTACAGATTTTTTGTTGCTTATGTACCGAATTTTCATGCAACTATTATTTCCTTCTTCATGAAGGCTTCTGCGAATAGTGGATAGAGATGGTATTTGTTTGGCTTTCTTACAATACAACAATAGATACAATTTTTGAGCATTGGCTTTGAGGCTGAGATGTCTTTTATTCTCATATCTATAATTTTTGTTGTTATTTTTGGTCGTCCCTTGAGAATATCTGCGGTCAACGCGTCCATCATCTTTGAAGGTTTTACCCGCTTTGAATCTAGCCGCCGGTGTTTTGATGAAAATACAGCTAGCATTATGTTGCACCTTCATTTTGTAGATTAATTATTGCTTTTCGTTTTCCTGTAGCTAAGCTCACACAATTTTCCGATTTTAATTCAAAATTATCATTTAAGTAAAAAATGATATTTTAAAGGATATTATAATTTTGTCGAAAATAGGTTTGTTTTTTTACTTTCAAAGAAATAAGTAAGTATTGTTTACTTCTTTTCAATCAAAAACTGCACTTTACTCAACATGAAATTTTAAGAAATTTAGTCAAATTGCATTTGTTAAATTATTTTGGAGCGCACGAAAATTGAGTTTCGTCCAGGTGATGAGTTTGTTTACTTTTTTATGACAGCCACTATATTTTTACATATTTACAGTAAACTCCGGTTTAGGCACTCTAGGCACTTCAGAAGCCTGCAATTTTCTGAATCCCCCTTTTTTTTTTAAATCATTTGAAATTGCTTAAGCACTTAAGAGTCACTAAATTTGATGCTCCAATAAAAAAAATTGCTTGTAATTTGCCTATTTTTAGTTCATATTTAAATGTGGCTACATAGATGCTTACATAGATATTTCGATTATTGAACCGTTTAATTTGTGCTAATCGATCATGACTTTCAGAAATAAAGCATTGCCATTCGATTGGTTTCTGCAAATAACAAAAACTCACAAAAAAAAAATTCCTCACAAATGGCAGAAGTTTGTTTACCACTTTGGACGCAAGGTGAAAATTGGTTGTTCAAATTTTAAATATTTACAATTTTCTTATGAGTCCAAATGAGTAAATTTTTTGTAAGTACCTCCAGATACTTAACCTAGATTTGCCCCGCTTAAGCCGCTCAAAAGCCTGTCATCTTCAGTCGAGATACTAAACCGGAGCTTACTGTATTATTAAAATAGTTCACATCACATTGAGTTGGACGAAATACAGTTTACTCATAAACATTAATTACTTTTACTTTTAATGGCACAACAACCCATGGAGGATCTAGGCCGAGCTTTTCGCATCCACTCATGTTGTGCGTGTTATATTTGTACATGAATTTTATATTTGTTTAATGCCGAATCCGAACGGCGAAGTGAAAAGCTTTTCATAGCAATTTATACTCTTGTAGGTTTGCCATTGCCTGCCAAGAGGTGGTGCCGGGTAGAAAAATTATCTTTTCTACTTTTTGATTTTGCATGTGCCGAGATTCGAACCCCGGACACTCTGCGTAGCAGTCCAACGCACTACCACTACACCACAGCGACCACTAAACATTATAAACATTAATATTTCTTTAAATAAACTTTGGATAATAAACATAAACAAAATATTAAAAATTTAAAAATTACCAATTTAAAATATATCGCTAATACCTACTTCTTCTTTTAATAGCACAACAGCCCATAGAGGACCTAGGCCGAGCTTTTCGCAAGTTGTGCGGGATATATTTTTGTACATTAATAAAAGGGACCTACAGTTTTATGCCGAATATGAAGTGAATAGCTTTTTTTACTCTTGTAGGTTTGCCATTGCCTGCCAAGAGGTGGTGTCGCGTACAAAAATTGTACAATTTAAACCTCGTAGACTGCGTAGCAGGCCAACGTACTATCAAATACGCCAAATACTATCAAATAATCTACTTAGCTGCTAACCAGAAATATGGGTTCCTGTGTGGAGGTTCACCTAGCAACCCAGCACCAGAATCGGATGCGTTAGGCCAATCACCTATCCATCTCAAAACATATGGTTACGGAAATGGAGGGTACCACTTAACCTTGTATTTATTGATTTCCAGGAAGCTTTCGACACTATACACCGTGATGCCATGCGTAACGCTCTTAAATGCAAGGGAGTTCCATGTAAACTGAGCAAAAGAGTACATCATATTATAAATAATTCAGCTGAATATAGACCCATCGACGCTAATCGTCAGGATTTAACAACAAGAAACAGCAAGACGCATGGAGAGCGACGATAGCACAGCTTTCAAATAGCACCATAGCCATGGTCAATGGTAGAGACTACTAGACGAAAGGTAGTGCCCTCTTCTTATGCATAGTCGTGAAAGGCAAAGGTGAAAATCATATAACAAATGTTAATTTAAACTCCATAAAAATAGGACAGAAATTCTAATTTTCACTGGAGGACAATAGATCACAGAGCATTTCCCATATAATTGCTTCTTAAATAATGTCAAAAACTTTAGGAAAAGGTCAACTGAGTTATCGTCATCAGCCAAAATTTGTTCTGTATGTGATTTTTATGGATTAAAAGGATTAACAATTTCAAATCCTTATACATAATGGCAGAATGTTTATTCAGACCATTCTTTTTTTTCAAATTGGGATTGAATTGATTAGGATTTTCTACCATTTTTTGACAAAATATTTTGTTGGCATAAGATGCAAAAAAGAATATATGCTTTTCTTTCGAATTTAAAACTTTGTTTTTAAGTTGCCTCTTAAAATGTGTGATCGCTGTGGCGTAATGGTAATGTGTTGGACTGGTACGCAGAGTGTCCGGGATTCAATCTCGGCACAGACAAAATCAAAAAGTAGAAAAATCTGTTTTTCTACGCGGCACCACCTCTAGGTAGGCAATGACAAACCTACAAGAGTAAAAATTGCCATGCTCCTCATTTTTATAAACCGAAATTGAACATACATGCTTTAACTACAGCGAAACGGTTAAAGTCTAACTGATATGGGCCCATACAAAAACTTCAATCCCGGGGGGAATCCCGGAATACATGAATATAACACTTAAAGTTTCTTTTGACGTGACAAATATTTTATCAAGCTGAAAAATTTAATTTGTCATGATTATTTAATTTATTTCACGTGAACAAACAAATTTCAATACAAATGCACGTTTGATTTCCAAGTCACATTGGCTCAAGTTTTATTTTTTTTGGACTAAACTTTTACAAAAATATTTAAAAATTAGAAAAATTTAATCAAGAAAATAAAATAAATAAATTAGTGGTTTTGAACAAATTTAATTCAGAATATTAATTTAAAATTTTCGACATCCTTAACTAGAATCCGTTACTGTTGTCAAGCTTTTCAAACGCATAGAACCCCCCAACTATTAGTGTTCTTTTAATGAATCACTATCTGGATTATATGCATGTATGTTAATAACAGGTAGGATATTCAACGGAGAAAGAAAAAATATCAGTTTAATTTATGTTATGTTGTTGAATTTGTGGTTGAAAAGCTTTCTAATTGTAACATATCGTCTCGACACGCTACAATTCCAGACTATGTGCGTGTCAGTGTAGCTGATGGCTGCCAAACAAAAAAAGTGGGCTAATTTTGTTAAGGCTTTGAACAGCCAACAACAAAGGTACGTTATCGTGCAGTTCAATTTTTATCTGATGTCCTCCTACGTTTTCCTTTGTAAATTGGTTATTTTTACTTTTCACTTTTATAATTCCACAAAGTCATATTTGTGGTAAATATTTATTATTTATTATATTAATTATTTCGCTTATATTCAATTTTAGTTTCGCCATTTTTAAATGGATTAAAACCGAATGTAACTTCAAATTCATGTTACGTGTTGATAGCTAAAATTATGTTGCCGAAAAGTTAATGTTTTTGGTATGCCATTGACATAAGGTGTCTCCACTAGACATTTTAATGGAAACACTTGAACATTGCTTTGAATTAAGGCTAGCGGATCCACCATGAAATATTTAGGCCTAACCCTTAACAATAGACAAATTTTTATACACATGAGACGTAAAATAATTAAAAAAAAAAACATGATTTTCATAAGCTTTGAACCACATATGTACATATTTCGAAATACTTACTGTTCAGCATCATCAGTGATTGTTCCTTTTATTCGAATTTTGTCTCCAGCTTGAATTTCTTTCGGCAAATATGCAATAAATTTTGTATCAGACATTTTGATTTCTGGAATTATTTTTCTTCGGAGTTTTGGGTTTAATTTAAAAAGTCAACATAAGTCAATTTGGTACTATTAACAATGATTACGTTGTAATTGCTTTTTACGTTGCCAAGCTTTAAAGTTCATTCATAAAAAATAATTTGTTTTGGTTTCTAACGTTGCCAAGAGAAATTTGACGTTTTTATACTTTTAATTACTATACGAGTTTTATTATACACTTAAATTCACTGTGAACTATTTTGTTTGCTTTAAAAATTTTATATTCGATAGGCACTTTATTAGGTATTAAGAACTGCCTGCCATTTATGCGCTATTCTTTACGATATGAAATTCCATCAAACACTGGAAAACTTTAAATAAGAAACCGGCTTTAAAAACAACGAAATTTTCTAAATGCTAAAAATAAATGTTATTGCGTCACAGTGGAGCAAACAGATTATTTGAATATTTCCCACAGAACAGCACTGCCGCATTCCGTTTCCTCTTTAGTCACGTCGAGCCACTCACAAAATACTAAAAGCACAAAAAGAAAATCACGAAAGATGATGATGTCTAGCCTGCCAGACGAACACACACAACCACACACACAAAAAATCATTGCTGATAATTGAGTAAAAGAGCACAGGTAATATGCAAGAAGAGTAAGACAAATTTGAGCATTTATATTTTTAAGCGAGAATATTGTAAATGTTGGAAATGTTGCTTGACCTACGATAACAAAAAAGCTTTATTCTGAACTAGAAAAAAACGAAAAGAAACAAAAATATTTAGTTCCGAAATCTCATCACGTTTAAAAAACCCAAAGATGTACGTAAATTACATGCCACTAGTGTGACTTCATTTAAATATGTACATAAGTTTGTACGTACAAGTAAATAAGTGATTTAAAGAATAAAATAATAGCCATTTCATACAAGAAATTCGTCTTTCTCTTTTAATGGCACAACAGCCCGTGGAGGACCTAGGCCGAGCTTTTCGCATCCACTCATGTTATTCGTGTTATATTTGTACATGAATAAAAGAAATCTTTCATGAAAAACAATTCAGGATTTATAAGTTAATGTACTATCTTAAAATAGTAAAATAATAGTAAAATTTCAGTCAGTCAAATTTTTCAGTCAAATTTCTATCCCAAGACCTTTGAATCACCTGAAAATTAGTTTAAGCGTGTTAGGATTTGTTGTTTGTAGTATCGAAAAAGTGTCATAGCGTAGATATAAGATTTTGTAATGATATTTATTAATATTATATGTTTTTATTATATATATTATAATAATATGTAATATTTTTTATTGTTCCCGAAAAAAGTTGAAGTCGATTAATTAAAGTTAGTTGATGAAAAAATTTTCAGAAAAGGGCATAAATCTTCTTTATCTGCCTCCTACCTACACTAGTGATGTAAACATACATAAAGACTTAAGCCATTTCCCAGTGCAGCCGAAGGGCCTTCAAGGAAAACATTCAAAATACCGCTATTTCGAGAAATCAAACGAATTTGACAAAACGATTGGTGTTTTTTTTAAATTTCTATTTCTGATTAGGGATGGAAATATCGTTAAAAAAAGTTGTCGACAAATTATCGATAGACCGGAGGAAAAATAAATAAATCTTGAAAAAAGTTGAAGATCGGAAACTAAAAGCGCTCCAAAAAAGTGACTTACCAATTTAACTTATGCGTCATAGAATCAGAATTATAGTTCTACTAAAAAAAAACATGTAAATTTGTGGCTATGTATTTCTTTATTCATTGTGTACGTTCTACTATACGTATTCTTTTCTGTTTCTTTATTTAAGTTGTTCGTTCCGAAAAAAAAACCATTTTATGTTTCTTTATTACTAAGTGCCCTGTTATACAGACGGTCACGGTCACATCATAGGCACAAGTTGCTGTCCCCAAATGATTACGTTGTGAACTTATTTGCAATAATTCACTTTTAGGTTTTTCAAAAAATAGTTCAAGTTTGGTGAAAATGTATGCAAAAAACAATTTACACTACTTACATTTATAAAAAATAAAACAAATTCACGATAATATATATAAATATATGTTTAGATACCTAGTTTTTATACATATTACTGTTTTAATAACTACGAAGTGCAAATTAAAAGTAGTAAAAGAATACTAAAAGTTTACAAAAAAGTACTAGTAACCGGCGATCAAAGGACCATCTGCATAACATTGATCTAACTCATGCGATGGTATTATATGGAATATTCTTAGACCCCTTTTCCACACAGGACGTTTTCTTGAAAGCAAGTTTCCAATTCCCTTTTGTACTTGACAATTGCTTTTCCAAACAGCAAGATTTCTTGATTAATTCTGCTTTTACTTTGTGTGACATGTCAAAAAATTAACAACTCAAAAGAAAACTTGCCGGTACGAGCAAGTATGTACTCGTTCTTCTCGTCTTTCCTCTCTCGCCTACAAACTTAAGGTGAGACATACCATCAAAAACGCTCTCACAACACCAATTTACAAAATAAAGGTGATTTTTGTTGTATTGTCAATTGAAAATATATTATTATATTTTTGTGCTTCTGTTTCAAAATTTTTCCTACTGCTGTGTTTGAATAAGTTAAAATTAATTCTGTTTTTTTTTATTTATTTTATTTTGGGATTGTCTACAACTATTCAGTCTACATATATACAAGTATATATGTGCTACAAATAGTTGTTTTCTATAGAATTTTTACTGTATTAAAAAACGGTATTCAAATATTTGGTATGGGTATGTATAATGAGCCATGCCTCTGGGACCAGATAAACTGGGAACAAATTACATGTACCCTGCCATCCTGTGCAGTTTATCGAAATACAAAACCAGATCCAATAATTTGCAATATTTTTTTGGGCAAATATCTCAAGCTTAAGCAACAAAAGCTTATAGAACGGAAATTATACATATCTTTTGTTTGTCAATTTTTACAACACAGGATACGACACAGTTATTACCCCAACAATCGGGGTAATAACAATGTGTCTTATTTTGCGTATTGTTATGAAATCGTAAAATTTTGTATGAGAAATGGGAGAATTTACAACAATGAATATGAAACTTTGTGAATACCCTAAATGTTGCAAAATTTTTTATGCAAAATGGGACAAAATTTTGTATGAGAAATGAGAGAATTTGCGACAGTGAATATAACACTTTCGGAACACCCCAAATGTTGCAAAACTCTTTATGCAAAATGAGACAATTTACGACAATAGAGAGGCAACGACACTGAATACGACACCTTGTGATATTGAGTAACTTATCTCATTTTAGGATCGTTTAAAATTTTAAAACATTTTTGCCGTGACACAGGAATGGTATTTGGTGATTTACAAAGTGTCGTATTCATTGTCATATCCTCTAAATATAAAATGTAATAATATAATATAAAATTTTGCAACATTAGGTCCGTTTCCGTACTACAACCCGTGTGAACGCGTTCACCCTAACCAGCCCAAAAACTTTCACGTACTCTAGAAATTCGTCTTGTTCTTCTTTCACAAAATAGTCCGTATCTGCTGTTTTCTGTATCGGAAAATACATTGAAATTTGGAAAAAAGAACTAAGAATTTCTGAATAATTAAATTTTATTTACAAAGAAAAAAAGTCTTTTTTACTACAATTTGAACATTCTCGACAAGTTTCTGTTTTTACAATTTGATGTTTTGTTTCGGGCAAGAAAAGTATTTTTTTGCGCTCCCGCATTTTTGTGCATTCTTGTCTCTCACGGAGAAAATTTTTTATTTATTTTAAAGTTACCAGTCTTTGCCCAAAAAGTAAAAGAACATCTTTATTATGACAATACGGCATGATACGACACCTTGTGAGTCACCTGTATGCATTACAAAAACAAAAGCGTATTCAGCTGTTTCCATAATTTATTTATTTTATATTTGAGTGCAACGCATTATATTCAACCAAGAAATGTTTCTTCTGTTAGAAATAAATATGAGAAAGACGAATTTTTTAAGACAAAATTTGGCAGCCACAGCGATATTCCTTTTCACACAATGTCGTCTCGTCCGGAAACAGCTTAAGACCGTGGATATATTGAGAATTTTGTACGGCAAATACTTTGTGGTCGGCGTGATACGCCTAAATATCGTGGTCGGTGCAACAACAATTTCATGGTGTTCACAAAGCAAATTTCTTAGGTGCTGGTTATACTGGTGTTCGCTGTTCGACGAACACATCTTATTTTACTCTCGTGCTGGGTGTATTGGTTACATTGGTGTTCGTTACAGAGTTGCTTTTTGTCGAAATTCAGTTCTTTTTGTAATACAATTTTTTGCGCAACGGCAACACTAAATGGTATACCAAAAAACTTTAAACGATTTTATTAATATGGAGAGTGCAATTAATAATGTAATGGAAAAATTATGAAAATAATATGATTTTTCTTCAATAGTTTTATGAATTCACAAACTTTATATTTGACTTTATATTTTCGAACTTCTTGTTCTGCCGGTGAAACTTATGAATAACATATTTAATATTTACTTTTAAAAAGTAAAAGTATTCGTAATTCGCTTTTCTGCATATGAAAATAATGATGTACAGGTTTGCATTTTTTCCTTCAATTTTACATATATTTTTGTTCTTTTTTTGTGGAATAACTCAGTGACACCCTGAATACTCGGCGTGCTAGGTGTACATTTCACCCAGCATATCGTGTTCGGTGTGAGAGTGAGTAAAAGCTCTTTTTTTCGTGTTCGGGCAACAACAAATGCATGGTGTTCGCCGAGTAAAATTTGAATATAACCACAGCCTTAATATAACAACGGCATAAACAATCAATCGAAAATTGTATCACATTCTTGTAACGGTTAAATTAATTTTTGTGTTGGAAATTATTAGTCGTACTGTACAGTTGTCATTGCCAACATAAATAAAATTATTATAAACATAAAAAATTTCTGAAATAGTATGGAAGAACGCATACATGCAACAATGTGCAATATCAACCAATGAGAAAACGACAAGTTCGTGCCAAGTTCATTCTCAAAGTTTCACCGGCAGAACAAGAAGTTCGAAAATATAAAGTCAAATATAAAGTTTGTGAATTCGCAAGTAAATATTAAAAAAATCAAGCAACTCAGGTTCAACCATAGCTGACATACAACAATTTTCATTAAATTAGGTAAGTTTTAAAGTAAATTCCATACAAGAATTGAAAAGAAAACCAGAAGTGAGTCGAATAATTGACATAGATGACTCCAAAGAAAATTTATGTAAAAGGAAAAAGTGGAAAAAAGTACGAAGTGGAGGAATTGAGAGAACATGCAATAAAGCTTACGTAGCCATAAACATGTCATAATTGGAATTTGCTTAACAACTGCATAAATAATTAAATACTCCAATTTATTCCAGAAATAACAGAACAACATAAAAAAAGAAAGAAAAATGAAGACACACACTTTTCTTGTTGCAGTTGCTTTAGTTTTTATTGCACATACATCAGTTGCACTCAAAGAGGAGGATTGTGAAGGTGAGTGCGATTGATAGATAATGGCCATCATTAATATTGCTGCTACTATTCATTCATGTGGCTTGACTTAACAATTTGCTTTACATACTTCCTTTGTATAATTTCAGTTTGTATTAAGACTGTGAAACGTTTCGCGGATACACTCGACGATGCTACCAAAAAAGATTACAAATTAATTGAAACTAAATTTAAGGATTTCTGCAAAATACAGAAAAACAAAGAACACAGATTCGTAAGTAAATGTTTGATTTCATGGGCGTATATTAATTTCATTGAAAATTACATTTTTTGTTTGTTATAATTTATAGTGCTACTATTTGGGTGGTCTGGAAGAGTCCGCTACTGGTATTTTGAATGAACTTAGCAAGCCAATGAGTTGGTCTATGCCCGCTGATAAAGTCTGTGAGAGGCTGAAGAAGAAAGATTCACAAATTTGTGATCTGCGATATGGTAAGCATACATTTTTATTATCTATATTATGTTACACGTCATAGAAAACCATATATACTCGCACGTGTTATTGTTGATGTAACTATGCAGATTATGCCTGCTTTAAGAAACCGTACAAGCAAGTGTAAATTTGCGAATCTTCAGAGTCAAATATGAACATATGAGTAAAACCTTATTATTTATAAAAAATGCATTTTATAAATGGCTAAACATATTAAGTAGATTGTGTTCCACATTATCTTTTCTCAAACATTGCTTCTTTGTTAAGATGACCACTATTTAAAAAATGAATGTTGTCAAACATAAAAACAAAAGTTTTTCCATTTAGAAAATTTTAAATTTATTAATTTAAATTTGGTTACAGACTCGGGATACTGAGGATTTTTGTTGCGATTTTAGTGAGGTTTTCGTGCGATTTCTATGAACTTAAGCAGATTTTATAATTTCGCATTAAAGCGAATGAACCCCACCATGGAATTGGGCTTTGATATAATGAAATAATAATGTTGTAAAAAACTAAGGTTGCTATCAAAGACAACTCTTAATCTTCAATGGATTGCACAGATTATAAATGTCTTGCAATCATTATGAGTTGATGAAGCTTTAAACTTTTTTATTTCTTTTATATATGTATATCTGCAAAAATAAGACAGTTTTAGTGTATTTCTTAATTTGATAGATCATTGATAAAGAGTACAAGGGAAGATGTCCGAGGAGACTGCATTGAGGCACACCAAAAAAATTTGAGATGTCTTTGGAACACTTAACTATCCTACTGAATTGATTGTGATTTTTTAAGTATAACTAATTTAGCAGAGACGAGTGAAAACCAATGATTTTTAACTTTTTGCACTCTATCAAAATTGGTAATTATAACATTTACATTTTTACCCTTTTCTACCTCGTTTTTTGTTTAATTGAGAAAAGAGGGATAAGTTATTAGTTGTAGACCTACCACTAGCAAAACCATGCAGGACTTCAGATATCGGTTTCTTAATACAACTATAAATCCGTGTTTAGAAATTGGTCTGAATTGGAATTTTGACCGATTCTTTCAAGTCAGATAGGAATTCCCCTTTAGCTAAAGATTAGTTGAAGATAACTGACCACAATTTTTCTTAACGTCAAGCTTAAATATAAGTAGGGTCATAAATACTGTTACAACATTGAACACACCCATTGTAATAGTTGAATTGAACATACCCTGTTATAGCATTTTTTAAGTGTGAAATGAAAAAAGGCGATATTTTGAAAACGCTCCGCCCACTCGGGATAAGTCGCATGTTCGTGTACCGGTGCAGAAAACTGTTTGCAGAGACTGGAGATATCAGGAAAAATTTAACAAGAAAATGATAATCTAAGGAAGCATCTGGACTGATCCCACGTGTCGAAAAAGGTCAGCTTCAGTCATGGATGTGGTGGGATGTCTCTTACGATGGTGTCACTGACTTGCATTTCTGTAAGTTTACCAACAAACTGTTTTGGAAGCTGTTGTGAAGCCACTTAACCATTCCCTGTTCCAAAACCAGCCGTGGACTTTCCAGCAGGATTCTGCGGCTAAGACGACCCAGACCTGGCTTCAAAACAATTTGCCAGCTTTCATTTGCCGTCTTTCAGCCCTGATCTGAACCCACTGGATTACAAATTATGGCCAGTTTTTGAGGGCATGGTTTGCCACAAAAGATATCCCAACATTGATTCCCTGAAGACTGCTTTAATTCGTGCTGTCAGCACTTTTCCAATGCACGAGATACGTGCAGCTATTGATGATTGGTCAGTGGGACTTAAAGCGTGTGTGAAGGCCAAAGGCGGGCATTTCGAATAATTAATTGCTTTTTGTATACAATATATATAAATAAACATTAATAAAATATTAAAAAATTGGTCGAACAAAATTATTTATTTTTAATTTTATAACATCAAATGTGTGTAACAGTATTTATATTCCTTTTAAGTAGCAGAACCAAGAACCCAAGGTCAGTTATTGTACTTCCTCTTGTGTACTTAGTCTTGTGTTTGGAATGGCAGCATAATCAAAGTTATCAACAATAAAATTCGATTGAAAATAAGAGGCGAACATATCGCATTCTCTCAAAGTCCGAAGAAATGTCAAGTCACGATGTCCAAGTCAGTTATAAGGAGAATCACGTGTTTCATATCTTGTGAATATTTCCACTGAACATTACCCGAACATCACTCATTATAACAGGATACTCATCATCTTTCCGTAAAATTAAGGTCATCTTAAAACACTTTTTGGCAAAAGTTGCATTCCACTACTTACTTTGCTATGTTATAGAATCCCATTTGTGCATGTCAATGCCTTGAAGACAGTTTTAGTTTTCGCTGATTTCATCTTTTGCTTCACAGATTGGCCAAATGCGTTATAGTTTTTTCATTTCGTTGACTAAGTATTTAGAAGTACCAGTCCGATTTCGGTACATTTTTATAAATGCAATTAGTTTTTTAATTAATTTAGATATTTTCGTGTCTGGAAAATTTGCAAATTCTTCGATAAATAATAAATAATAATAACTCTTAATGTTCATATACGACTCTAAATGTAAATATTAGGTAACATTAAAAAGTTGAATCTCTATTTAAAAATAGTAAGTATGTCTTTTGTATTTTGCTTCCTCCAATTTGTGGCTGCAACAGACTTTTTTCTGGGTCCCAATTATTGAATTTATATTCCATCCATATTTATTCCTACATATTTCTTTCAATATTTTTACATATTCCAATTTATATTCTATTTCGCTTTTGTTATATTTGCAGAAAAACAAATTGATGTGAATTCCGTCGACCTGAAGAAACTAAAAGTACGTGACCTGAAGAAAATTTTAAATGATTGGGATGAAGGCTGCGATGGCTGCTTGGAGAAAACAGATTTCATTAAGAGAATAGAAGAGCTTAAGCCAAAGTATGCACGCAGTGAATTATAAGAATAGATTGCAGGATTTTTATATAATATTTTTTAGTTAATTTATAATTTAATTAATTAACTCCTCTCGCCCATTGTTTTGAATTTTGCGCAAAAATCGTTGTGTTCTCTCTTCTCCCTTAAATTTGTTAATAGAATTTATGTTAAGCACTGATTTAAAAATAATGAATAAAACAAATTTAAAAACAAATAAAGTTTCTGTTAAAAATTAAATTTTTATTTTTATTAGACATTACAACATTAAGAAAATATAAATTAAATATAACTTTTCAATAAGAAAAAATAAAAATTTGCACTAATTTTGAGTGAATTAAATTCGGTGAGCAATAAGGAGAAAATGCATAAATGAAATTATTGCAAGACACTGGAGAAACCATTTTTCTTCAACTTCACAACGTTACAAAAATAAAATAATTTAAAAATTTTAAGTTTTAAAATAATTTCGAAATTTTTATTGCCAATTTAGTTTATCTTTGTGGTTTGTTTCAGTTTGTTAGTCTTAAAACTTAATAGCTAAATAATTTAATTATATAAATATTGTATATTTCGTTAATTGCTTTTAATTATTTTAATTATTCAGCGGCGATAGGGTTGCTTGTTATAACGCCCCCTTTCGTTCTCCTCTGATAGATTTGTGTATTCGCTGTAAACAACGCACCAGCAATAGGTCATAATTGCTGCAAAGATAAAAATTAGAATTGAGTAAAAAGTTGATAAATGTGTTGTGTTATTTTTGATTTCATTGTGCGATATTTGACTGATATAATATTTATTGCACGCTTTTAAGATGGTTTTGTATTCGCTGGTCGTCTGCAAGTTGTTTATTTTAACAACAAGAGAAAATGAAATAAAATGTACATTCCTTGATAACTATCTTAAAATGTATCTTTTATATAGAAAAACGGTGAAAATAGTGAAAAGCTATTTTAAGTGTGGTGAAATCAAGGGCGTATGCTGGATCTGAGTAAAGGAAGATATCCCAGTATGTTCAGTGGTCTGTAGACCTTTAAAACTTTAGTATGAGTTTGAGAACTTTAGGTCAATTGCCGTTTCCTGTGCACAACTTTGAACGTAGTTATTCTTTAAACTATATCTAACAATACTTCGTCAAGACTCGGCAGGAACTGAGCGAGCTGACAAACTCAGGATGAACGGTTCATGTCCTGGACTGGTAATTTCGTTACCAATAAATTTGAACAATTCTCTAATAACTGGCAGACAAACCTCAGCCGTACAACGTGACGATCGCTTAACCGAATAAGAACACATTTTTGGGTAATGGGCTCACTCGGGTACCCGTTTCAGGTTTATGTTTACTTAACAAGTGACATTCTTAACATAATCTTCTTCAATTACGAACATTTATGTACATTACATACATAGTTAGATATGAATCACATCATTGGCGTAGATAGTAAATTACTTCTATCAAATTTTCCTGGAGAAAACCTGTTTCTTCTTCTTACTACAAAAGAAGATAGTTAATGTACGCTAAGAAATATCTAGGATAGGTACCTTAAGAAAAGGATATTCTATTCATTAGACAGACAATGTGTGACTGTTGTACCAATATTTTAAACTAACAGAATAAACAGCTGCTACCACAGCTGACACTGACCGACACCACCAGCGCAGTGAAAATTGGGACCGACTTCTCCGCACCATTTGATACTAAAAGAGGTTTCAGATAAAGTGACTCCCTCTTGTGCGACTTATTTAACCTTATGCTAGAGAAAATATTTCGAGATGCAAACATCGACATCTCTGGCACTATTTTCTACAAGAGTGTCATTCTGCAAGGATACGCTGATGATATTGACATCATAGGCACCAACGCGCGAGCAGTCAGTGCAGCATTCCCCAACCTGGAAAGGGAGTCTCGTCGAGTGAGTCTAGTGGTGAACGAGGACAAAACGAAATACCTTGTGCCAACAAAACAAAATGTTACTGTTGACAATTATACTATTCAAGTCGTCAAGGATTTCGTATATCTAGGATCCAGCATAAATACCAACAATAATGTCAGCCTTGAGATTAAGCGCGGAGGTGTTACTAAGGGCTCAGTAGGCAATTGAGAAGCAGAGCCCTCTCTCGACCGACGAAAATAACGCTCTATAAGCCCCTCATCCTTCCCGTCCTAATGTTTGGCGCAGAGACGTGGACATTGACCATCAACGATGAGAGGCTGTTAGGAGCGTTCGAGAGGAAGATACGCCGTAAGATATACGGTCCAGCATCGAATAAGGTGGAATATAGCTCATATGACATAGTCAAGTGTATAAAAATCCAGCAGCTTCGCTGGCTGGGTCATGTTGAACGAATGGAAGAAAGCGCTCCGGCTAGAAGGGTATTTTATTCGAGCCACAGTGGAGGAACACGCAGAAGAGGACGTGCTAATCTCCGTTGGAAGGACCACGTACATGGCGACTTGACTGCACTTGGCCTCATCAACTGGCGCCAGCGAGCGCATAGCAGAGGCGACTGGCGAAACCTTATAGAGGCGGCCAAGACCGATCATCGGTTGTAGTGCCAGCTAAGTAAGAAAGTATATTATATTATCCATGGCAATGTCTCCTCAATTGTTACCCAAAGGCAACCTTTCCTCTGTAATATGAATTTCTTTACATTTTCGAAGAAAGCACTTCCTATGAAAAGTTTGAGTCAAGAATTTAGAGTGAAGAAGATTATTTCTTTCTGGAAAGAGTAGACAAATTGAATGAACAAAGACTGATTTCTTACAAAAAGTATGTAAAACTGATATAAAGATCACTGGTGAGGAACTGTGGCGGGTTCCGAAACAATCGTCTGATCTGTCTGTTATATACATTGTTATTCTCTCTGGCAAAAATTATGTTCATAAAGCCTGTTTAAATACGTTAGATATATATACATGCTCTAAAAGTAAGAACTATGCAAATTCGAAAAATAATTTTCAAAATAAATATAAATACCACTAATATTTTTACATATTCTACTTCTTTAATGACACTACTGACCATGCAGGGCCTGGGAAGACCTTTTCGCATCCATTCGAGTTATACAAGATACATTTGTTTGTACTATATGTATGTACACGAATGGAGGGGATCTTAAATTTTATGTCGAATCCAAACGGCGAAGAAAAAAGCTATTTTTAAGCAATTTTTTACTTTTAGAGGCAATGCCAGCCAGCCAGTCTAAAAATTAGTCATAATCCATTTTTGGCAAAGACTCCGAATCTATGCTCAAAATAGTTTCATCACAATTTTGACATATTCTAACCTAAAAATAGAAAAGTTTCGAATTTGGTTAATTTTCAATTTCACTTATTTCGGTAAAATATTTAGCAAAAAGATTTTTCAAACTTATTAAAATAGAGTGTAAGTACTTGAAATTCTTATTGCATGGACTATAAATAACAATTCAGTCCCAAATCCATGCGGAATGAAATCTATTTCGCTTCTTATGACTGGAGAAACTCAAAACTTCGCAGTTTTGATTTTAGCTTGTGATTGATATCAAAAAGTTTTCATTCATAGGTAATACAATACATATTTACCATACATACATATTGTAGCTGCATAGGTCGAAAACAATATATTGAGGAATACAAGTATGTACGCATGTAGTTGCGGTGAAAATGTACGCAATTCCAAAGTTCAAAAAATTGTACAGACATGAAATCAGTTTCGTTCCGTGTTATAAAACCGCAATTTCCAATGCAGTAAATGCGGTTCACATATGGAATCGTATGTGTTGGCTACGAGTATGCATGAGCATGTTTGCTTCACATGCAAAACATACATAAGCTATTGCACGTTCGATCTAGCATAAATGATTAGAATTGATTACATTTTATATGCATCCGTTAATTGAATCTCAGCCGCTTTAATGTGGTTAAATGAAATAAAGAAATCATCGCTATTAAAATTTATATTATGCATCCATAAAAATATTACAATGGAATTACCATACACTTAAATAAATATGTATTCGATATTTTGAGATAGTTTGAGCACTGCTGTGGCGTAATTGGTAGTGTGTTGGCCTGCTACGCAGAGTGTCCGAGGTTCAAATCTCGGCACAGGCAAAATCAAAAAGTACCAAATACAATATTTCTTATGAGCACCACCTCTTGGCAGGAAATGACAAAAGTACAAGAGAAAAAATTGCCTATGAAAAGCTTTTCACTTTGCCGTTTGAATTCGGCATAAGAATGTAGAGTGGATGCGAAAAGCTCGGTCTAGACCCTCCTTAGGCTGTTGTGCCATAAAAAGAAAGAAGAACTTATGTACAACCAAGAAAAGAAAGTCGAAATCGTAACCGTTTAAAAGAGTTACATACATTTTTCGAAATCGAAACCGATTCAAACATTATAACCGGTTCATATCGGTTTTGAGAAATAGTTTCTCGACAATTTTTATAGAGAGATCTGTTTTTCTTTATTTAAAAATTTATTCAATTTGAATTAGACGCCAGTATGTAAGTGTTGTAAAAATAATTAACAATTATGTAGATTATCAAAATTATAAATAAAACGATTAAATATAATACTTGAAATGATTCCTGTTTGTAGAGAAATCCACATTGCGTTTTGAGACTTCGTTAAATTCAAGCAAGGCCCTTCTGATTGGAGAATTCATTAGATACATAGTTAGTTTTCATAGTGGATACATAAAAAGGAACATGGTAGCACAGATGACGTGAAGGTATATTAAATCTAATATTTTCAAGAAAAAATGGGGAATGAATATTTCCATAAATTAGGTCATTAACAACCATGAGGGAATGTAAAACTCTTCTGCTCTCAAGAGACTTCAAACTAAGCATTATACGAAGGAATAAGCTCAACAAAATGTAAAGGTTGGAGAACAAAATGAACTAATTTCTTTTGAATTCTTTCAATACGTGAAGAGTGTGTATAGTAGAAAGGATTCCAAATAATAAAGGGGGCATATTCAAGATTCGAACGCACAAGTTTTGTAAACAAGATTTCACGCGTTTACGGATCATTGATATCCCTGCTATAATGACGAATAAAGGAGCGTATAGACTTAAGGTACAAGGTAGTTTATATGGCTAGAGAAAGTAAGCCTTGTATCAAATAGAACAAGCCAAATCTAGAACAAGCCAAGTCTCATTGACACCAATCAACTAGGCGATTAATATCCGATTGTAACAGAGCAGTATCAGTCAAATTTTTGATTCTGCAAAAGAGTTTTAAATCATCAGCATACAGTGGATAATGTGAGTGTGAGAAGCAGATTCCAATGTCATTAATAAAGAGAATGAATAATTGCGGTCCTAGGATGCTACATTGCGGAACGCCAGAAGAGACCACGAAAGACTGCGATTTAACATTTTAAATTTCAAGGTGGCATACCCTATTATGAAGACAGGATTTCAGCCAGTCCAGTAAAATATAGCGAATATCTAAGCATGCAAGTTTTGCAATTAATTTATTAAGAGAAAAAGCTTTTGAAAAATATTTATAAATAGTGGCACCCTGATACCCATTTCGAAATGCCGACATACAGAATTCAGTGAAAACTGAAAGATTAGTAACATTTGATCGCCCTGTAATAAATCCATGTTGGTAAGAACTTATAATTTGTTTCACTGCAAAAAATAGTTCATCTTTGACAACTTTTTCCAGAAGATTTCAACACCCCCAATCGGCGACGTTTTATCCAGAACGTCTGCAGCACTGATTGCGCATAATTGTTTGGCGATTTTCTAAGCTACAAAGTATAAAATACGTTATCTTCCTTTACTTTCTAATTTTTATCGTAATAAATGACAAATTTCAGGTCTGTTGATTGTTCTTCATCTGCGATAGAACATGTCGAGATTAGGAGACAGACCATGTCTGCATTTATTTGCTCGAATCAAAAACAGGATATGTAAAATCAAAAACGACACTGCAGCGCAATGCCGCCCAGAGATACAAGTAAATTTGTAAACTATAGAAGATAGTAATCTTCTTCTTATTTAGTAATTAATCTCATATGTGATTTTAAAACTTATTTTGACCTCTTTCTCTTTCAAAGCCGTAACCGGAACGAAACCGAAACCCGAATGAATGTTGAAGAACGAAACCGAAACACTTGACAAAATCGAAAACGAAATCCGTTTCATTCTTTGCTTAGAACCAACTTGTATTTATCTTACCCGTTGCGATTAGGCCAAATATGAGCCACAAAACGCCAGTCAGCACGAATCCATCAATGAAGAATACAACGGCCGTATAAATAACAGACACCAACAAGCCGATAGCAATCATAATGCCAAGTACGACCCATGGCATCATACAATAATGATTACGCTGTAGAAGTGATAAAATAAAATTGTTTCATTATTATTAGTGAAGCAGATTAAGAAAGCCTACCAAGTACTGAGTTCACACAATATATTAAATGAATTGCTAGTCACTCAAAAATTATGATTTACTCACCTTTAAGACGCCCACGATCATCAATGATGATATTAAGATTGTCATACCCAAATTAATCGCCAATATAATTTTTACAGTATCTGTTGGAATCCAATCGAATACAATCGTTTTGAATGCAATTCGTGTTGTGAATATTACAATAATTGTGATTATCGATAAGATAATTGCAAGTATGCCAGAAATAATCGAACCATTCCGTAATGATTGGCATAAGCAGCAGGATTTCAAAAGGGGTCCAGCCATTTTAAATGTGTGTGTGTGGTATTAAGGCGATGAGAATGTTTGTGCTATTAACTGTAATTGTAACAAAAATAAAAATTTAATCATGAAATTAATTATGAATATACATAGGTACATAAATAAATACAATATAAATTATGAAATATTGCAGAGATTGAGACGTTCAATTAAAAACCACATGTGCCAAATAAATGAAAATTTCAAACTTTTTCGATAAAATGTTGTTATTCGGCCCCTAACGGTAAAAAGTTATAAAAAAAAGGTAACTTTTATTCACGAAACTTTCTGTTTGTAAAATATCTTAAAAATCTTTCCATCGATTTCAATAAACAGACAAATAAAACTAGTTCATAAGAAAATTGTTTATAAGTATATGTACATGCCAGAGTTGAGCAAAATTCAATAGTTGTTGAATAATAATTAATTGGAGATTAAAATGTATTTGCATTGAGTTAAACTAAACAACATTGACCACATTCAGTTCAATTAGTTTCTTCATAAATTAAAATCTTCATAAAAATCTTCCTCGAAGCCACTTTTTTATCAGCACCAAAAATAGATGTGGTGGCCTTAGGATCGATTCCCACTCAGTGAAAAGTTGCTAAAGTTGAAAATTACTAAAGTATTAATAACTAATGAAGTTAACAATTTTTTTTTAAGGAAAATTAAATATGGTAAATTAAGTGTATTATTGATTTTTTTGAGACTGGCACTCGCTTTAGATTTTAGATTGGCATTCAAAAAATTAAGAAAATTCGATTTCGTTGACTAGTTTGGGTGTAAAGATGATGAGCTCGCCATAATTTAGTGCCATATTTCTGGAACTTTATTTTTCATGTGTTAATTAAATTAAAATTTATATTTTTTTGTTCACGACATTATCACCTCTTGACAGGCAATGGTAAACCTCCACAAACAAAAATTGCTTAAGAAAAATTGTTTCCACTCCAAACTTCCAAATATAACTCGTACAATGGATGCGGAAAGCTGTGCCTAGCCCCTCCATGGGCTGTTGTAGTAGTGTGCTAGCTAAATTTTCCAGCTTCTAAGATAGAATAAATTCATATCCTTTATTTTGCATTTATGTAGGAATCCTTTATATCCTTTATTTTGCATTTATCTCCTAAACATAATTTATTTTCTTGGAGAATTAGAAAAAACTCAACTTTCCTCATAACTAAATCACAGACTACAGCTATTTCTGCATTTTGTTTCATAAGTTTCGTTTCATTAAGAAGATAAGTACTTCGATAATTATCTTCGCCACTTATTATTGAGGTTAGCCCAGTTATAATAGTAAATATTCCATTTTTAGCTTAGGAACGAACTAGCACTTGATTGACTAGTGGCCAATTCATTTTATCTTTCCAAAGTTCATCTACATACTTTCTCAAGCATTGTTTTATATCAAAAATTTAAACTTCTAGTTAAATGAATACTAAAATGCTTCTGGCATAAAATAAAGCAAATTCCAGAGCAGACACATTAACATTACTTTTATTTCAATTATGATCATTAGCAAAGATAAGCATTAAACAAAAGCTTTGCGATGCCATAAAAGAAAGAAGAAGCTTGACTGGAAATTAAAACCAACTTCAGAGCTCTTGTAATTTTTTCTCTTACCCATATCAAGAAACTTATGAGTGTAGAAATGCAATGACAACATGTAAAGAATCTACAATACCAATTCGCTGTGATATAAGGAACAACTATATCACGATGCTAATCCAGGAATCTATTTCTTCTGCGAATTAATTAATGTCAAACAACGATTTGTTTTTAATTATTCAAATAACAATAATTTGGATTCAATTTTATTCATAAACATCGACTCATACATACATAAGTCCATGTATTCTTATATATATGTATGTGTATTATAAAGTATATAAGTTTACTTAGAAAATATCTTAAATAATTATTACATTGCTCAAATATATGTATGTATGTACATAGTTATTGTGCATTGCTTGTGCAAAAATCCATCAAAATTCTTTATTAATAGTTTTATGAGATTTGAAAAATAAAACATAATTTATTTGATAAATACATATTTTATTCAATTGTAAAGGCGTGAGCAGATTTACCGGATTTCACGAGCTCTGTAGCGGTTTTGCTTCCTAGAATGTGATTCAGTTGCAATATATCATATTTAGTGTATAGCACAGTTACGCTCATTGAGTTGTCAAGACCATCACGCGGGTTTTGATTGACATTGTGCATCATGTTTATCATCTCCGAGTACAGGTTGGGCCACAAAGGCGGTTGGTACATTATTAAATGGCGAATTCCTTTAATACGCGTACGACGGAAGAAGTGTGATCTCTCCGAGTAGAGTAAGAAATGCGCACCGCTATGGAAGAAAATATCGCGTGCACGTGCAATCTTTGCATCCTTTGTATATTCGCAGATCTGAACAAAGCTTACCGTTTCCTTTTTAAAATAATTACGCAAACGTACATAATCAAAATAACTCGGTACATACACCATACAATGTGCGAACGAAGGTTTTTTGAATCGAGGTAGCACTTCATTAATGAAATACTGAAAGCGTAAATCAAACGTAGACTCAAAACTAGGCGTATATATTAATTCGAAGATTTCCGGAATAGACACGATTACATTGCTAATTTCTCCACTAAAAATTGGATTCGAGACGCGCACCTTGCCCTGATAATTGCAACACTTACTACTGAAAAGCGACCGAAAGTCAGGTAGATCGTGCGATGTTAGCAACAGTGTTTGTCGATAGAATTTCGACAGTCCATTGAGGGCCCAAGGGCGTACGCGTTGAAGGTCTGTATCACGCAAGGTCTGGAGTTGCAGATGTAAATGATCGAGCACTAATAGAAGGTTTTCCCAATTTTGAGCAAGAAATAGCTCGGCTTGATCCATTATTAATAATTCAATAGAGTTGAGGAAGTCATAATCGCGGTCACTGCTTCCAGCTGCACCAATAACCATTCGCAAACCAAGTGGAGACGCAATTAGAATATCGGAAGAGTAAAACTCCGTGTAGAGCTTTAATGACTTCTTAGTCAACGATATGCCAATGCGAAAATTATCATCTGTATTGCCGCTAAACGTTTCCACATAATCGTCTGGCTTCGGTTTGCCCTTGGGGAAACGAATTGTATCGCCGGTGTATTCTTCTGAAAATCGTTTGTAATTCAATATGGTGCCATCAGATTTGCACTTTTCTGCATTAGCGTCGCCGTAAAGCAACTGTGCTATAGTATTTACCACTTCAAACGCTGACTTGCGGAAAGGCAAAATAATTAGCACTTTGGGACGTACTAAACCTTGGTCACGACAGCTGTCTGGAACAATGAGATCCTTTTTAGATTTCTTTGCGAGTGTAAGTTTGGAACTGTTGCGCATTATGCGAGAGCGGGTTTTAAGCAAATGGTTTAAAGTATGTATGCAGTAAATTTGGCGTATTTCAGAAGCATTCCCAAAAGACCGGCCTGGATAAAATAGATCGTGATAATTGTTGATTATTGTAAATAATTCCGATTGTACTTTAGTAAGCGGGACAACAATGTTCTTTGCCAGCAAAGATTTTACTCCCATTTTTTCCAGTTGTTCGACATTATGTATGGATGAGGGCAATCGAATTTTTTCCATTTTTTCTTGGTTGCTATTTTCGTTATCACCACTCACAGGGATATCAAAGTTAATACTTTTCAATTCGTTCCACTCATATGTTTTTGTAGTAGCAGTAGCAAGTAAGTTGTCTATATAGTTAACATCCAACTCGTAGTCCAAATGGGAGGAAAATGAGTCACAGTTATCGCCTTTTATTTCATATCCGCTGTGATTAGACTCAACATCATCGCTATCGCTCTCTTTATTATGTTCGGCAGTTTGTTGAATGGTTTTTTTCGTTATTACATTAGATCTCATGCTGGATTCTTTCTTGCTTTCAAATGGGTTTTCAATAGATTTTAGGCCACTCTTAACCTTTAACGTAGAAACGAGATCACCGAAGGCATTGTCTTCCATCTCTAGTGCGTCGGCATTAATTTCTAAGCATTGCTGAAGCTCATTGTTATTTTTCATCGAAGACTGCACCTTTGCATTATAAACGTCCTCGATTTGCCGCTGCTTACGCTGAAAGTCTTCCATCTCTTTTGCTCTTTGAATAAATTTATTGTTCTTCTTCGGAGCATTTTCTCTTATAAATTTTTTTGACTTTGCAGTGCCTTTATGGTGTCCACCAACTTTCTTTTTCCTCATTATTTTAAGATATAAATGTAGCCACCTTTTGCTTACGTTGCTTGAATTTGAGAATCTGCGCGTGTACGATGGAGGCTCGTTTCTTCTGGAAATAGAGGTTAAATCCGAACTGAATTTTATTTTTAACTATCAGCTTTCACAGTTTTTACTTACAAATTATCTTATTCTAATGGACACGAGTTGTTGATGTTCTCCGAATGAACCAGCGAAAAAAAAAACCGGTCACACTGTTTGTATAAAAATGTTATACCATATCGTGTTGTGTTTCTAGTGTTTCTCGGATAATTCTTGCTATCTTTCTTCAATGTTACGTATAATATAAATTTAAACTTGTTCTCTATTTTTTATACGATAATTGCACAAGTTGCGGTCTTTATGCCACAGCGATTATTGTATCCAACAATAAACAAACGACATTCAAAGTAAAAAATATCGCCATGTGCGAGTGACACTCAGCTGTTTTTGTTTCGCATTATTATGACATCGTTGCCATATTAGAAAATATAAATAAGTGTTTTAAAGTTGCCACAGTGCAAATTCCTTCACATGGGTGTGATTATACATAATTATGACATAAAGACGCAGAACCCGTGACAAAAAAGTTTCTGAATTTCTAAACGCTAGATGAAGTAGTACATGAACATACTTCGGTCAGTCAAGCGGTGGTTAGGATAGCTGACACAGGTGTGAATCTGGATTAGTAAAACGATTTTCTACGCTTTTTTTTAACGTATGCAATAAAATTCATAGTTCCTAGTTAGTCAGATTTTCAGTAGCACAGCTTCCAAGTGTACATAAACATAATGTGACTCCACAATAAATCGGATAAAACTTAAGCAATCTCAATAAACTTAGCAAAGGTATTTCATATAGTTAAGTAGAAGAATTATTTTTCTTTCCTTTTTCGGTGACACAACAATTAATGGAGGGCCAAGGCTGAGCTTTTCGCATGCACTCATGTTCCACCCGTACATGAATAGAGTGGACCTACAGTTTTATGCCGAATGCTATCGGTGAAGTGAAAAGCTTTTCATAAGCAATTTTTACTCTTATGTGTTTGCCATGGCCTGCCAAGAGGTGGTGCCGTGTTGAAAATTTATTTTTTCTACCTTTTGATTGTGCCTGTGCCGAGATTTGAACCTTTTTGACTTTCTGCGTAGCAGGCCAACGCACTACCAACTACACCACAGCGACCACATTTGTTCATTTATTTTGAAATGAATAAGAGCTTGTTATTCTTCCGCACAAAATTTAAACTTTATAAAAAATCAATAGGCGTAAAGCTAAAGCAAGAGTAAAATTGCCATGAAATACACCTTGTGATACTGAATTATATATGGAACAGCT
Organism: Palloptera scutellata; assembly: GCA_958295655.1. NCBI lineage: Eukaryota > Metazoa > Arthropoda > Insecta > Diptera > Pallopteridae > Palloptera > Palloptera scutellata. Next base: position 66,123,943 of record OY282450.1, read on the forward strand.
TAACGGTTTGCTGGACTAGCTGAGCGGGCGAAAACCTTATGCAAATAAAATGTTAGCAACCTTGGGAAACTATCTAATGAATAGAGGAACGTATAACATTCCTAAGCAAATTGGCATGGACCCGATCCTCTTGTATTGCTAGAAACATCAATACCCACAATCAACTGAGGATGTGGTATCAACACGGTGCATAAGCACCAATTCGTTTCATGGCTCAAACCACTTCTTTAACCAGTCGTCTTCTATCACTTTGAAAGCATATCTGACAAATTTGCATACGTAATTTTTGTTGTTGAAAGCGATAAGAGAATTATTTTGCCATTCTGTTGAATCCAATGTAAATTTTGTCTAGGGAAGGACGAATTTTGTTAATGGCGGGAATTAGAAAATTAATAGTTCCGTGAAATAAAGAAATAAATGTATTAAAGATTGATAAACCTTTCACGAAATGTTGATAGAATTTCTGGTAGATGAAGAAACTAATATGCACAACAACTACTTAATACGATTTGTTGCTATTCTTTTTGTATTTTAATTAAAGTGTATGTATCTAGCAAAAATTTCCAAGTTAAATAAACTTATTAATTGTTATCTTGTTGGCTTGTTGCGAAAAGGAAAACAATTGGTTTTATCACATTTCAACGTTTGAAAGATTTATAAATTGCCTCATAATGGTATCTTAGCTATGAACATATTATATTTATATACCATAGTACAAAACAAAAGGAAAGGTTGAAAATAGAAAAGTCGTCCGATGAGAAATTAAGTGTCGTATGTAGTTTTCGATAATTTGGAAAAAAAATCAATTTAAAGATATTTCTTATAACTGTTTTTAGCGGGTGACTTTTTTTTAACTTAAAAGGGTAAAAAATTAATATTTGGATTTTCAGTTTTATATTTTTAGTCTATACATAAATTTCGACATAGAAATTCTCATACGACCTAAGATGTACTCAAAATACGAGTACTTGCAATAACGTACACAAACTTACACGTAATTAAATTTTGGCAAATTCAAATATTTTCAGTTTCTTTGAGAGCAAAAGAAATAAGCAGAAGTAAAAACAAAATTTTACATACATACATTTTACGCCAATGAAATGAGCTTTTTCAAAAAAAAAAAACACAATAAAATAAATTGTAAATGACGTCAATTGAATGAAAAGCAAAATATTAAGCCAGTAAAAACAGACATACTTACTACAATATATTGTATATATTTATAGTAAGAAATGAACTAAAAATAGCAAAAAATGTTTGCCGAAAATTTTCAGTAGAAAAAATATTAATCTTTGATCAAATTTTTTGCTTATGCCTTAACGTTGTAGATTCGTATAAACTTTGTGAAAACGTAGGAAAACAAAGTAGATTTTTACTTTTTAATTTAATGTTCGGATTTAATGACTCATTGTACAAAATACTAATACTAATATTTTTTGTTGTTGTTGTTGTTATTAAACTTTACGAAGAACTGAGATACGAAAATTAATCCTGAGATATGTGTCTGTAGATTTTAGCGTCTGAATTTCCTGTCTACAGTTTTGGTTTAGAAGATAAGGTTTTCGAAGTTTAAAAAGTCTAGATTCTACTAAAATTATAATTTAATAAATAAATTATGTTGTTTTGTTTGATTTTATATTTGAAAATGGTTAAATGGAAAATGTTATTGAACTGGAGATAATAGGGTAGTATTGTCTCAATGAATATATGATCTTTAAATAATTAATATATGGTACATATGTATATATATTAATATGTATATATTTTTAAGCGTATTACGCAAAAAAAAACATAAATACGTCAACAAAAATATAGTCAGCATGTATACTGCATATGCACCTATAAATTAACATTATGGGATATTTTTTTGCTTTTAAATTTTAACCAAATTACTAATTTGCCATATCCGCTTGAATATATTATATTGAATTGTTAACTGCATCCAAAGATTAATGTTGTCACCACACATTTTTAACTTAAGTAACTACAAGTACATCAAGAAAAATAAAACTTTGTATGCACTTATAATGAATGCTGCATATGCAAATGCAGTGGTTTATCGTTTATTGATAAATGCAACTGATATTAAGCAGTTATTTTTTTTTTATTAATGCTTGCCTCAAGTAAGACTTAAATGGTTGTGAGTAATAAAATGAGTTAGCTACGCGACAAAACGTCAAGATCATTTTAACAGACAGATAGTACACTTGATTATGCAGATGAATCAATATGTACGGATATGAATCAGTTCTGAGCAAGCTCTATGAAGATATCTATTTTAAGCACATAGTATGCACAATAACTAAATTGGTTAATTTTAAGAATTTCATAACTACTACTAGTACTAACTCGTGCCGATAGAAGCCTTGGGATTATGGAATTTTAAAATACCTGTTATACCTGCACAGACCTTGGAGGAAAGTAGCAAAATTTTAAAATTAAAAAAAAAGTGCTAAAAGAATATATAATATTAACATAGAAATAGAACTCACCTCAAAATTCTCACTTTAACAAAGGAAGTGTTGAAAACTTAAAATAATGCCAGCGCTGACGGCTGAACATAAACGCTAAACCAATAAACCAGTAGATACGCAAAACACATACAATAACATTCATAAATTTTGTGCTTTCGTATCTAACAAGCAATTTTAAACTTAATGTATGTATGCGATCAAAAGATATTATTCGCCATTAAGATCGCAATTGATCTGGACGTGATTGCTTGGTGGCAAAGTCGAGCAAAGCGGGCAAGTCAAAACCTCAGCAGCATTAGCATCAACAACAGAAACAAGCAACAGGCAGCAGGCGAATTTATTGTGAGTTAATGAAATAATTGCCACCGACGCCATGATGACGACATCGAATGAAAAGTGAGGATTCGACTTGCCGATTCGATAGCGTCATAAATTTATAAAGTACTCGTATGTGTGTATGTATTGTACATACAATATATGTTCATGTATGAAAGTAAATACATACATACGAGTATACGAGTATATAGGTTACATAAGTATACTTTTATGTTCGTAGGTATATATGTAGTCATGTTAATATATATGTATGTATGTATGTACCTACATAAATATGTAGCTCCATAGGTAGGTGTAGGCCTATCATTTCTAATGGATGCTTTGTGCGTATGTTTTTGTTTTTTTAATTTTATGATACTTACGTTAGGTATGAAATTTTATTTTTGTTTATCTCTGAATTTATTCGCATTTGCTTTAGGAATTTTTCACCTCCATATTATTTCCTCTTCCTCTTTCCTTTCTGATATTATCTTAATTCATTAAAATATCATGCAAATGTTTGTTTCTTGCTTTTCAGTAAGATTCAAGTGAAATGTTTATTAAAGATTTTAGAAGTTGTTGAAAAATCTCTGTTTTTTTCCAGAAGTGTTGCACTTAGTTCATTTTAGGCTACTACTCTACAATCGGTTGTTTAAACAATGACCTTAAAATACGTGGAAGTGTTCCTCTAAAACTATTGAATTTAGAATTGTCTTTAGAGTGGTTTTGCCTAAATAGAAGACATGGAAAAGTTGTCTACACTTTGGCTACAACTACGTTATACACGATTTCACTTATTACTGTCTATAATACAAATATACGCCTCACATAAGACATAAATACTGTGCTTGAAAGGCTCACAGGCTACTCATTGACATTGAGGGTCATTCGAAATTCACTTTTCACAAAACCAGCAGGATACGAAATACATGGAATACAAGCAATTACGATTAATGTTTGTTAAAAACAAGGAATGAAACCGTAACCATTTAAAATCGTTTAATTTTTCGAAAACGTAACCGTTATTTTCATCTGAAAAAGAACGAAACCGATTCAAGCACTGGAACCAATTCAGATCGGTTTTGAGAAATCAAATCTCGATCATTATTATAAAGGGATCCGTTTCTCCAGTATGTATGTATGGCGGCGATTGAAGCCGATTTCAGCCAAACAAATCGGCGATATTTTATCCAGAAAGTCTTGCAGCACTGATTGTGCATAGTTGTCTGACGATTTTCTAACCTACAAAGTATACTTTCTAATTATTATCATAATAAGCGTCACAAAATGCCGAGATTAAGAGACAAGCTATGCCGGCATTTTTTTTGAATATTGTGCTTGAATCAACAAAATTCCAGTTAAAATCAAAAAAGGCAGTGAATTCCAATGCCGCCCAGAGATACAAGTAAGATTTCAAACCATAGAAGACGTGTTTTTTCAAAACTTATTTTGATCTCTTTCCTTCGAAACCGTAAGCGGAACGAAACCGAAACCCAAATGAATGTTGAAGAACGAAACCGAAACACTTGACAAAACCGAAACCGACACCAGAAAATTATAGTGATTCGATTTTATTACTTGGTTAAAACTATGTTTTATTACTTCAATCATAAACGAACACCATAAAATTAGTTTCAGTATTCTGAAAAAGAAAAATAGAATCTGTACCACGAATAAGAATCTAGCTGCATATCTCCACTATTCTTTTTTAATTCACATTGTAGGTACATTCTCTGATAGGCCATGATTTTTGAGTACTTACACGTTTTATTTGCCAGCTTACTTAGATTAATTAAATTTTCCAATATTTCCACTCGTAACACTTAAAATTTACAAAATCTTGTTCAATTCGATTATTGCGTGGGTGTTTCTCAAGTAGCTTAATTATATTAAATAAATACCAACAATAATTTATACAACAAACAAGAAAAACAAAATTTCTTGGAATTTTTACGAGTACCGAGCAAGTGCAGGCAACATAGTTTTGTTATTAAGATTTTTACATGAAATCAATATTTTCGATATACTTAGTATCTTCCAATTCAAGAGTTTCAATCAAGGTGGCATTAAGTTGCTTCTATAAGAACAATATAGATTGTTTGCCTCCGGAATAATTAAGGTATTTGTAATTGAATGAAGTTTGAAAGTTGATAATCGAATCGTTCAAAATAGCTCGTTTCCGTATTACCACACTAAAGTATAAACTTCCGTTTTTATTAATACACTTACACATATCAAGTTTACAACTTTCATAGTTTGAAATAAATACACATATGTGTGTATATATTCACATACATATCTATGTGTATTCAATATATTTAGTTTATATACTTAGCTTCATGAGCTCATTTCATTAAAGCGCTGCAATATTTTAATTGACTAATACATACACAATTTCATGAACAAATTTAAAATATGTATACGCTTATGTCGCTTAGGTTTTATGACGAATTAATAATAATGTGTAGGTCGTGTTCTTCATTAAATATGTGTAATTATATTTTTACAGTCATTCAAAATTAATAATTTTTAAGAAATATTGTAAAACTCATCATAAGAAATGTTCATGGAGATCAAAGAATGAGCAACAAATAAATATGCATTGCATTGATATGAACAGGGTGACAATTAATAAGTGTATACAACAGTTTTGGATATAAAAAAATTAATGCAATTGAAAGGTAACATAATGCATGAGTAAAAGTATATTCCATGGGTTCCGCAATGGTGTCAGATTCAAATGCTTCAGCTTCTCTGCCCTTATTCGGTCCCATTCACGAGTCAACAACTGTTTGAGGGACGTTTAGCACAGACCGTGGCTTCCAAAATTGGACCATATGAGATGTGTTAAATTCAGAATCTCGCGCCGGTTTGGCTAGCTCAGACTCTTGCTGGAACGTCAAATTATTATGTATGTATGACAGTATGACAGCCTCCAAAATGATTGATTTTAACTTTTTTCCACAAAAATCAAAGGTGTATTCCATACTATGACAGCTTGTGGATTTTGGCGATGTTGAATGACGAATGATTGTCCGGGAGTAGCTTTTGACCAGCTTCTGTCATTTTGATGGTCAATTTTGCACTTCTGAGCATCTTTAGTTTTATTTCAATTTTCATCTATTTTAAGACATATTCAAAAAAATCTTGTTTAGCGAAAACACTTTCATTTAAAATTTGCAAAATTCTGTTTCTAATTTCTATCAGGTTTTTAACAACCAGATATATTTCAAAGCCAGCATTCTTTCGAATGCAATATAAAAAAGAACGATGTTTGGTGTGTTAAAATATTTAAAAACATGAAAATATGAGGTCGACTGCCAGATACGTTCAATTTGAAATAGCCGATCCCCATAAGAAATATATACGAAAAAAGGTGGAGTAATTTGAAAAATACAGAATATCTCATATGAAAGCAGGTATATTAAATGTTTTCGAAGGGTTGCATTTTTGAGGACTTTAGTTGTGGTGCGCTAAAAACGGGTAAACATTTTAATTTGGGATCCGTCAAGAATTGTAGTTTTTCTGCAATTTTCTTCATTCTTGTATTATTCTACGTAATCGAGAGTATATCTGATTTAATTTTTCGGAGTGCGATTTCCCAACGTGTGAAATCCTGTCTGTTAAAAATCTTTAAAATCTACCCGATAGATAAATTATAGATATAAATTACATTTTCGTGTCAACTGATTGGCAAATTCACAAATACTATACAAAAGTTAAAATGGTCTCTCGCCGTTGTATTTTTGATATTTGTAGTATTTGAGAATCGCATTAAATTTACTACATATCGTGAAAACCGCTATTGATTTTAATTCTCTATAAATAATATTTTAAATCGATTAGGTGCTGGTGTTCACTGTTAGACGAACACATCATATTTTACTCTCGTGCTGGGTGTAGTGGTTACATTGGTGTTCGTTATAGAGATGCTTTTCGTCAGTTTTTTTTGTAATGCTATATTGTTCGCAACGGCAACACTAAATGGTATACCAAAAAACTTTAAACGATTTTATCATTATGGAGAGTGCAATTAATAATATAGTTGAAAAATTATGAAAATAATATGATTTTTCTTCAATAGTTTTATGAATAATATATTTAATATTCACTTTTAAATATTAAAAAAATTCGCAACTTCGCTTTTCTGCATATGAAAATAATGATGTATGATGCATGTTTTCTATCAATTTTACATACATTTTCGTTCTTTTTTTCGTTGAATAACTCAGTGACACCCTGAATACTCGGCGTGCTCGGTGTACATTTCACCCAGCATCGTGTTCGGTGTGAGAGTGAGTAAAAGCTTTTTTTTTCGTGTTCGGGCAATAACAATTGCATGGTGTTCGCCGAGTAAAATTTGGATATAACCACAGCCTTAGGATTTAAAAAAAGAGAAAACAAAAACAAATTCTCACGTCATTATATTTATAGATAACTAATTTTATTCCGTTACTCCTCAATTCTTAAACATTTCAACCACAATGCCCTCCTCCTGACTTGCGTTAATTACTTAACACTAAATAGACATTATTTGCCAAACTACACATAATTGCATAATAATTATTATATAAACAAACACAAGCGAGTAGTTATAAAAATAAACAATTGAATTTCAAAATAAACTTGCTACATAAAATCCATCAATAATTTCTCACAAATTTCCTCTGCAATGAAATTGGTTTGCGTGGTGTACTCGTACATGTTGTTGACATTAAAGCCAACACAGACAACAATAACAACAAATATAAATTAAAAATGTCTGTAAATAGGAAATTGTTACAAAAAAAAAGGAACAACAAAAGCAAACAGCAATCAACAAGTTTAATTTTGTGTAAAATGTACACTCAATGGGTATTTGAACATTACGGCCACACATTTAGAGTTGCTTGTGTGTGTGTGTGTGTGTGTTTGTGTGTGTGTGTGTGTGTGTTAGAAATCAGTCAACGCACTTTTGTGCTCTGATTGACAATTACCTTTTAAGTATCTACATGTACTCGTACTAATTACACAGTACGTTCATTACATAGTACATTTTGACATTTTCGTTTATAGCCCAATTGAGTTGCTGTGTGTGAGTTGTGTGTTAACACGCGAGTGTGTGTGTGTAGGTACGCGAGCAAGCGTTTGCCTTTGACGCGTAATTACATTTGACATTTTTCACTTTTACTAAACACATTCACAAGCTGATACCAAATTTAGATTGAAAACAAAGAATGTCGGCATTATTCGAAAGTGTTTTGTATAACATTTAACTTTTGTTTAAGTTCTCATTGAAAACTTTTTCACTTGTAATGTACGAGTATTGTTGGCATATTGTCGTGTTTTGTATACATTCATTTTTATTTCACACAAACCATTTGTAAGTACATTCAAAAATATTGTATTTACATAGTTTTTTAATGACTTTATAAGTTCTTTTTGACAATTAAGACTTGAAGTGTTTGTTCCTTTTGAGCATAAATACGAGTATATATCAAGAACTTCAAGTATATGAGCAATATTATTGAAATTTTTTACCATATGCTTTAAATTTTACTGAAATTCTTTCCGCTCTTTTATTATTCTATAATAAACATATATAAATGGTAACTTATACATAAATGCCCACCTATGTACATATTTACAACCTAGCAACATAGGAAACCGGTTAAAGAGAATTCTACCATTTTTGTTAATTTGGTAATGACAGCTTTACTGGTTTTACTTATGATCTATCTTTGATATTTAATGCATACATACCCATTCTAAAGATATTCGTTATGTATGTGTGACAAAAAAAAAAAACAAATTAAACGTTTCGATTTTACATAAAAGTCAAATTAACAACTAGTTTTAACCATATTACGAAATAATTTATAGTTTTAAAATATATAATATGTAATGTTCAATGATCTCACTTGAGCTTAGATTTTATCTGATGTGACTATCTTTTTATATTTTCATATGATGAATTATCTAATGATATATAATATTATCAGAGAAGCTTTAAAAAGTGATCGTTATCGTTATTCAGAAAATGTTATTTTCATGACCTCTGCTACTCACATTTTGCCTCAATTCTATACTCCACCCCATGTACTAACTAATCCCGGTTTCATCTCAGGATATAATTCAAATAATATTTGATAAATTTTATATATTTCCAAACAAAAGCAACAGGAACATTGACGCACTTGCAAAAGGTCTGTCTAATCTAATGATTCAATATTTTGTTGTAGGCTCTCTGAAAAAATGTATTTGTTTAATCGATTTATAATTAAGAAGATATAAACCAGTCTACTTTAGAAAAGTTTTACATCTTAAAATCAAATTAAAAATTATGATTAATTTCTTCTTACATATGTACCGTGCCCTATTGTCCCTCCTTCATAGTTGACATTGCCATATACTTAAGTACTTATATGTAATATGTATTTGTGACGGATTATCATTACCTGCTTATATATGATATTCGTATACTTAATAATTTTTGCGTTCCTTAAACAATAAATAATGCTTTAAGTTAGCAATAACTCACAACATTTATTTATTGGAATTGAAATTGTAAATATACGAGTAGTTGAGTAAACAACAAACATCGATCGGTCGCATACAAACGAAGGCAGACGACTTAACATAAGCGCTATTTACAAATGATCATCATATTGACACTAATTTTGAATCGTTCTTCAATCAACCATCATCGTCACTTTGGAAAAAAAAAGTTTATTTATTTATTTTTTTCATTTGGATACCCACCAACTTCGTCGTACGTTCAATTAGCAACTTTTCCACATTCAATTTGACGATTGCGATCTTTTTGTAGTAAATCGAAAACAGTTTTTATTTTGCCAGTTTGCATTTTGTAAGTTCGGACGGCATAATTGCGTACAATGCGTACACGTACACGTACACGTACACGTATTTATCTAGTATAAACACAAAGTATGCATTTCATTATGTACTCGTATCTGTGTATAAAGATCTCACGATTCAAATATTCTTTTGTGGTTGGCGGCGGCACCATTTCCATTAATGAAATTCAACTTGAATTCAATTATAGCAAAACTGGGCATAGCATTTCGAAATGTTGTAGTTTTGCAATAAGAACAATTCCTTCAGAATTTGAAAAACGTACATATGGAATGTAGTTGCATGCGATTCGTGAATTTATTGTTTACAAAAAAACTGCCTTAATGTGCCCTAATTTAATTGATATGCAATGTAAACTTTCCTTGAAATCATTTATTGCTAGCGGTAAAGATTTGTTTTGGAAATGTTTATACAATAAGTTGAGGCTAGGTAAAGAAGCTTATGAGGATTCCTCTAGAACCGCAATTTTGATAGGATCACGTACCAGTTAGATTTCAGTGCAATTTCAGTCCGCCTCGCTAAATCATGAAGAGCGGATTTGATAGAAAAGTATACAGGAAAGCAATAATCTGTAACATGAGATCTGTTGCATTTTTTTTAAATTATACACCGTTGTAATTAATAGCACTGTTTGTTAACGTGTTACATTTTACTATTTTTAGTCAATTTATTGTACTATTTTTTACAAGAAATGCCTTAGTTAACAAGATATACACTTAATACACAAATAAAATCGTTTTTAGAATAAAAAAATTGAAAAAATAATATCTAACATTTTCGATATCTTCATTGTTTTGTTATGTGCAATTTTGGTTCATAAAATAAAGAAAATGTTAGAGGAAATGAAACCGGAAAGGATTTTACGATAGTACTTTAACTTCTTTTCCTTTTGTGTCAACAAAAATTATACTCGTATAATGAATTTTCTTTAAAATCTATTTTGAAGACTAAGTCAAGTGTAGAGTCGCGTTAGCTGGTTATCCTGGATTGCTATTACCTACCAAGAGGTAGGTAATAATTCACTTTCTATACTTATATATCGGTAGAAATTTTATAAATTTCTAAACAAAAGCAACAGGAACATTGACGCGCTTGAAAACGTCTGCCTAATCTAATGATTCAATATTTTGTTGTAGGCTCTCTGAAAAAAAAGTATTTGTACGTTTTTCTACAAAATTATAGCATTTAAAAATCAATGTTGCCCAAGAAGTGTTCTATTAAATTCATTAACAAACAAGTTATAGCTACTAAAATTTTTGATGCAATCCGTACCTATAAGTACATTGTTTCTTATAATATTTATAAAATATATAAAATTTGAGAATAAAATTCGATGTATCGGTAGAAAAACATTGCTCGACTATACAGCTTCTACTACATTGCAGTGAAAATGCATAGATGTATAGACACCAAAATATCGATGTTTTCGATGTACTAGAGTAGGCTTTGATTAGAGTGGGTCATTTACAAAAAATGTAATCTCAGGTGCCAGAAAAGTTATAAAAGTTTTCCTTTATAAAATCAGCAGAGAAACCAAATTCTTTTGAGAAAAGTTCATAAGTTAACAAAACATCATTTATAAAATTTTCAAACAAAACTTTTGTGGCGTGTACAAAATTCACGTATTTTTGTTGGCAAATAATTTTTTGTATTTTGATAATATATAATATATGTTAAAAATATAAATAAATTTTGTTTTCGCTTATAATGCTAAGTAAAAAAAACAAAATAATTTCAATTTCATTTATGAAAGGAAACATGCAGAAAATTTTACACATGCGAGCAGCGTCGTTATGTGCTCGTATGAAATGAACAACAAAAAGTCACTACACACATTTCATTTTTTGTATATCTAATAGAAAAAAAAACATAAAAATGATTCATAAAAGGCAGCAAGAAGTCAAGGTTTAAAGAAAATCAAAAAGAACAACAAAAAGTAAGAAAAGATTCGTTGAGACATGATGAATTTTAAACAGTTTCACCTTCCGTATACATAAAGAAAAGAATATATTTTATTTATTTATATGTATTGTGTACATGCAAATGTTTATTCGACATTAACAAACAAAATCTACATATATAATAAAAATACGATGTTTTCTTGTTAGAACTTTTAAATCGCACGCACATGTTTTCGTTTTTCGCTTTTCATTTGCAGCGTTTCATCATTGACGATCAACGATTTGAACCCATTCTGGCTGGCCCACATCTTCTTCATTTTAAATGAGATTTTCTAAAGCTTCATGTGAATGAGTGTAAATGGACGGGCCGACGGGCGAATACGTCTTGGCTCATTAGCTTTGTAAATCTTTTTATTTAGTATTTTGTCGCTGATGTTGCTGTGATGGAAAAATACATATCACTCATTTAAACTTAACCTTCAATAACCAATTTTCACTTTTTGAATGGCACAAAATATTCTCAATTCTATTAAATACATACATATGTATTTAACATTGAACTTTATTTTTATATATGCAGGCGAATGACATCTGGCAAATGGAGGTGAAATAAGTAATTTTGTTTTTTAATTTTAGTTTGCTAAAATTTTATAAATAAATTTACATAAGTAAGGTATAATGAAATGCACAAAACGAAAGTCTTCTAGTGAAAAAATAGATTCTGATTTCATGGATTCAGATCTTCTTCTTCTTCTACTTTGAATGGCACAGTAGCCCATGGAGGGACTAGGCCGAGCTTTTCGCATCCACCCATGTTATGTGTTATATTTGTACATGAATGGAAAGGACCTACAGTTTTTTATACCGAATCCGCACGGCGAAGTGAAACGATTTTCATAAGCAATTTTGTCCCTAGTAGGTTTGCCAACGCCTGCCAAGAGGTGGGGCCGTGTAGAAAAATAGTGTTAGCACTACTACTACGCCACAACGACCACGATGGATTCAGCTCATCATATGCCTTTCAATATCAAGTCGATAGATTATTTAAATCACGTTTGCTATAGAGTATGCCAAATTCATTCATGTCTGCTTTTAACTAAATTTTTATTTATATATTTATTATTATTTTTTTAAATTACATCATTGATCTTCACAGATAAATATGTAAAAATAATGAAGGTTAGGCATGTAACACGCCTACAACATTGCAATTGTTTGTTTTACATATGTACATATATTCATGAAGATAAACCAGTTTTCTGTTGGTCTTTGTTTTTGCAAGATCAGATGCGTTTTGCAATAAAATGTAACTTTTAAAAACAACAACAACTTGTTTACATTCAATCACCCAAAAAGGCATAACCGAAATTTTTGAGTTACATATAATAATGGAATAAGTAAGAAGTGCTAAAACTTATTTATTTACATACGAGTATTTAATATGATAAAGATTTTGAGGATTGTTCATTGTATATACAAGTGAATGTTTTATTTTTGGAAATTTTTCTTACACATTGTTAAATTGCTTAAATTCATTGCATAAATGATTTTATTTACACTGCACTGTGTTGCAGTTTATTCGTCGTAAAAGTGAGAATCATCGTCATCAATGTCATGTGAAATTGGGTCATCAGGTAATATTCATTTTCATTCGTTTCAAATAAGTTACGTCGAAACATTTTTATTTTATATAAATATTATATTTATTATCGTTGAAACTACAAATTCGCATATAGGAACTGCTACAAATTCGCATATAGGAACTGCTACTTTGATATTGCTTTATATTATGCGAAAATACATTGCAACTCCTTTGAAGGATATTCACCATTTTGCATGTAAATTTTTAGTATTAGTAAAACTGATTGACATTAGAGTGGTCGCTGTGGCGTAGTGGTAGTGCGTTGGACTGCTACGCGGAGTGTCCGGGGTCCGAAATCTCAGCACAGGCAAAATCAAAAAAGAAAAACACGGCACCAACTCTTGGCAGGTAATGGAAAACCTACAAGAGTAAAACTTGCTATGAAAAGCATTTCACTTTGCCGTTGGGATTCGGCATTAAACTGTAGGTCCATTCCAGTCATGTACAAATATAACACGCACAACATGAGTGGATGCGAAAAGCTCAGCCTAGGCCCTCCATGGGCTGTTGTGCCATTAAAAGTAAAGATTGACATTAGAGTTGCCACACTCAAAATAACAAGTAGTTCAAATTTCAAATGATAGATGGGTTACCCTATACATACAACAAATCACTACTCAACCGATATTCGTACGTGGTTTTGCATTTTCACCACCAACAAATAGTTCGAGTAAGTAAATGTAAGTGAAATTATACTCTGTAAAACGCGAGTTTTAAAAAATAAACAATTATTTAGTATGCTGTTTCTTTTTATAATTTAAATAGATAAATAATTGTATTGTAATTTTAATAAAATCTCTGAGCAACACAATTTGTTTTCATTGGAGTTTATCTTATAATAAGATTATTATATTTATATCTGAATATAATTCATCTTTTCTTCGATTATTTGGTTACTTGGTATGTTTATAAAAAAACAAAAAAAAAAAATCATCCGCGTTTCAGACTATATTTAGAAATTTTTTAAAATGTGTATATGCAACGAATAACATATAAAGAATATTTTTCTATGAAAATTAAATTATACTAGTCGAATTCATATAAATCATATAGAGTGTTAAACTCGTAAGAAAACTTTTTCAAATTTCATACAAATTTTTACAAGTTGATACACCTACAAAAACGTATGACCCATTTACATATGAATTTTTATGAAACCCTCTACTATAAATATTAAAATTTTTGCTGTTCATTAGGTATCCTTATGTGACTTATTAAAAAATTACCAAAAGTGACATAAGAGACTTTTTTTTTAACAGATTATCTTTACTCTGACTAGTCTCGTCATACAAATCATACGATATGATCTGTGATTAATTTAACCCTATTCGTATAAAGTAACTTTGAGTAGCTACTTTGATTCAAGTTATGAAAACGTTTGCAAATAACACAAAATGCGAAGAGCATTTGCCACAATTGCGTAACGGACTACATACTTACTTACTGAATAATTTGGATTTATTTTTATTCTTAGTATCATGGTAGTAATATACAATAGAATAAAAATTCTTAGTATTTCCCCCTATTACCGAATCGGTCGTAACAGTTACGCATTCGTACCTGCATTTACCAATTCAAATTGTTTGTATTCTAAAATCCAAACGGTGTCATTTTAAATGTTGCATCATTAAAAACTTATCGTATAATTTTCTTTTTGGCAATTATAATTGGTGTTACTTAAACTAATTTGTAACTGTTACGACGGAATCTGGAATAATATAACAAGTTTAACGAAATTCTATTCAAAGTTGTGGTGGTGAGCAAGTTCAAAACGTTTTGCCTTCCGAATAAGTAGTAAAAGTGTTAATATCTTTCTTTTATTGGGACAACAGTCCATGGAGGTCCTAGGCCGAGCTTTTCTCATCCACTCATGTTGTGCATGTTATACCATATTTGTACGTGAATGGAAGGGACCTAAAGTTTTATGCGAATCCGAACGGCGAATTGAAAAGTAATTTTAACTCTTGTAAAGAGGTGGTGACGTGTAGAAAAATAGGTTTTTCAAATTTTTAATTTTGCCTATGCCGAGATTTGAACACCGGATACTATGCGTTGCAGGCCGATGCACTACCAACTATGCCACAGCAACCACAATCCTACTATTAAACATCTCAAATAGCAGAAAAAGGAAATATGTATTTCCAAATATAATTTACACAGAGGAATAAAATATGTAGTTAGTGCCAAAGAGAATTTTAGACACTAGACTTAAAGAAAAATTGTATTGTTGAGCACTTTAAAAATTGTTGCAATATCAATTTTATAATATCAAACATTTCTAGGTACGCTTTTAATTAAATGGAGAAAATTTTCGATTATTAAACAGTGGTCGCTGTGGTGTAGTGGTAGTGGGTTGGACTGCTACGCAGAGTGTCCAGGGTTCGAATCTCGGCATAGGCAAAATCAAAAAGTAGAAAAAATAATTTTCTACACTGCACCACCTCTTGGCAGGCAATGGCAAACCTACATGAGTTAAAATTGCTATGAAAAGCTTTTCACTTCGCCGTTCGGATTCGGCATTAAACTGTATATCCCTTCCATTCATGTACAAATATAACACGCACAACATGAGTGGTTGCGAAAAGCTCGGCCTAGGCCCTCCATGGGCTGTTGTGCCATTAAAAGTAAGTAAAGTAATATTTTTAACAATTGCATAGAGTAAACGTCTCAGTATCAATTTCAAACCATCTTTTGTGATGAAAGCAATTTTACTCAATATTCTCATTAACCCTTTCTGAAAAATGAACCCATTGGAAAACTATTAAAAAATATATTTATAAAGCTTTTCCAAAAATAATCACTATTTACAGTATTACTTTACAAATCGGGCCTTAGCAATTCCTTTTTCATAATTTAAAACTATTTGTAGAGGTATTCACTATTTGGTGCAAATATGTATTCTTGCATCAATGCAAATGCAAAATATTTCTGCTATCACAACAACACATACATGTAACTTGCCATTCAATTTTCCAATCGCAATGATTCAAGACCATCTGTACTAAAGAGTGAATACCGCTATTATGATGCACCCTTTTCACGTATTTTTTTGTATGATTGTTTTGAAAAGCAATAACAAATAATAATTTAAAATGGGAAAATTATTCTTTTCCTCTTCTTTAATAGAACAACAACAGGCTAAGCTTTTTGCATCCATTCATGTTGCGTGTGTTATATTTGTACACGAATGGAAGACAGTTTTATACCGAATTTGAGCGGCGTAATTTTAACTTTTGCAGGTTAGCCATTGTCAGCCAAGAGATGGTGACGTGTGGAAAAATGGTTTTTCCTATGTACTTTTTGATTTTACCTGCAACGCGATTTGAACCCACAACACTCTGCATTTGATTGAAGATACGGCCATCACTGGAAAAAATACGACGTTACTCAAATTTCAATAAAAAACGATAATCGGTCAAGATAAGATAAGATAATCGGCACTACAAGACAAATTTCCAAGGAGTAATATGGAATATCACATGCAAATTAAACCAAATTTGCTTCACTTCACTGGAACATCTTTTCGAATAACTGTTCTTTTAATTGTTATTGTGAATTGCATTAGACACGCCTCCATCCCATACAAGTGAGATATTCAAAGAGCAAAATTGAAGGAAATAGTGAAGAAAACTAAAAACAGGTCATATCGCTTAAGAATAACTTTTAAGAACATTTTCATCATTGGGCAACTGCCACGCCTACCTTCTCTACTACCAAAATCTTCCAAAGACATTATCAAAAGAAATTATATGGACAATTACAACAACGTTTGTTATATCGAGTGAGGATTATAATTAAAATATTTTATGCAATAATATCAAAATCAGAGAATTACTTTACTTACTTTACTTTTAATGGCACAGCAGCCCATGGAGGGCCTAGGCCGAGCTTTTCGCTTCCACTCATGTTGTGCGTGTTGTATTTGTACATGAATGGAAGTGACTTACAGTTTAATGCCGAATCCGAACGGCGAAGTGAGAAGCTTTTCATAGCAATTTTTACTCTTGTATGTTTGCCGTGTAGAAAAATTATATTTTCAACTTTTTTTTTGGATTTTGCCCATGCCGAGATTTAAACCCCGGACACTCTGCGTAGCAGTCCAACACATTACCACTACGCCAGAGCGACCAGCATCAGAGAATTACCACGCCCACCTAATGAGGAACGTAACGAGAGGGTGGATATGGTAAATAAAGTTAAATTCTCTTTGGTTAATTTTCAAGTTACTTATGCATGGTTGTTTAAAAGCTTTTCAAAATCAACCAATCGCACTATAGGCATTGTTTATTGATAACAATGCGTGAAAAAAAATTTAAAACATAAAATATATACAAAAAATAAAAATTCCCTAGATTGAATTCATTTTCTACTTAGTTTTCATGACTTAATTTTTGAGACTACCTACACAGAAAAATTTCCTTATTGAGTGGTATAAAACTATATATAATAGACTACTTGATGATTAACTTAATCAATGCTTGTACCATATATTATTAATATTTGTTTTGGTAGCCTTATCAAATGAAACGAATTCAAACTTTGAGTCCAATGTCATAGAAAGAATGAAAAATGGAAATTAACACATTTTTACACGTTTTCTAGCTATGTAGTACTAAGCGAACTTTCAGTGGCGATTTCAAACGACAGGGTATGCTAATAAATACAACAACAACAGCAACCAATACAATATCATATGAAATGCATTAATTACATATTAATTAGCACCCTACTCGAACCATCAACGAGACATTTGATAATCGACTATCTAAATGACTGACTGACTGACTGACTGACGACTAATTCACTAACTTCTCTATTTACTACTGGCAGCTCGTATCTGGCAGCTATTGGTTGTGGTTGCTGTTGTTGGTGGTGGCGTTTATTATTGTTGTTGTTGTTGCTGTCTAACTTTGTTGTTAAGTATTCAAATTTAAATACAAATACATACATTATTAAAAATACAATAACAACAACAACAACAAAAAATAAAAAAAACAAAAACATCAGCGACAATATTTATTTAGTGAAACGTGTTGGGTTAACTCCTGCTTCCCAGTAACGCTGTACGCCTGTTATTTTCATTTTCAAATGATCGTTTATCACTTTATTTAAATATATCTTCTATCTATATGTATAATATATTTACATATATATAAGTATATATATTTATTGTTGTTGTATTGATTGCACTTGGCAAAAAATCAACAAATACTACATAAACGCAAGTATTCAAGTGCAACTAAAAAAAAATAAAAATACCAAATGCATCTATTTTTTTTTTTTAATAAAAATACATCACTTGAAACATATCAACAAAAATATATTTTTATTTTGAATAACACTTTTTTCACCTTCTGTACACTTACATTTCGCAGCTTTAATTAAATGATTACGATCACTAAGTATAAATAAGATCAATCAAAGTGTAAATTTAGTATCAAAATTCAGCTCGTCTTCACTGAACTTGAATTTTAATAATTTTTATGTACTTATACTCGTACTGTGTCTGAGTTGATTTAATAATTTTTTTTTAACTAAAACTTTCAAATTCTAAACACTTGTTTGCAAAATTTAATTTTGTTTTTTTTAAGCTCACTCTTAAGCTGTTTTTGTTTTTCTTTCTTTAGGGTAGCGTAATTCTAACACTTTTTCCTATGTATTCTGTGCTCAATCGTTCGAGATCTTGTTTGATGGGATTCGACTACACGTTCCGTAATTCAACTCGCAACTGAACGCTTTCAATGTTGACGACTGATTTCGTACCGCAAAACTTTTGTTTATTTTACTACAGTTTATTGGTGTTGTTGTTGTTGTTGTTGTTGTTATTGTTGCTGTAGCTGTTGCTGTTGCTGTTGCTGCTGTTGTTGTGGTTTTGTGTGCACAATATATGATCAAGAAAATTAGCTTTTAAAATGTTTGGTGAGCGTGTTTATTAGTGACGTCATACAAGTTAACGTCTCGTTCTAGCTTAGAAAAAGATTGCTCTAAAGCTTTTTGCTTTTTCATATTTTGGTAACAAATTCCACATTCCATAGCAATCTTGTTAAGATCACAATAACAATCATAATATAAATAGACGTGGCGAAAGTTCTAATAAATGAATGTCTTTAAAATTATTTTCCAATTTGCCATCTGTTCTATAAAAATGTTTAAAAATACTACTAAGTACATACATATATTACAAGCGATGAGTAACGGTTGCAAAGTGAAAGCAGTTCAGTTATGGTATTACGATTTACTTATGTGAAATTATTATGATTATAGAAATATGTATCTGTTTCTGGTTTTTTGGTTTAGAGATCCGTTTCCGATTTCAAATTGCAATTCGGAGAGATTTCATTGATAGGAATGTGAATTTGTTTCCGGTTGCCTCAAACTTTACTTTACTTCACCTTTAATGGCACAACAACCCATGGAGGGCCTGGGCCGAGCTTTTCACATCCACTCATGTTGTGCGTGTTATATTTGTACATGAATGGAATGGACCTACAGTTTAATTCCGAACGGCGAAAAGAAAAGCTTTTCATAGCGATTTTTACTCTTGTAGGTTTGCCATTCATTGCCTGCCAAGAGGTGGTGCCGTGTAAAAAATTTATTTTTTCTACTTTTTTTTTTTTTTTTTTTGATTTTGCCTGTGCCGAAATTCGAACCCCGGACACTCTGCGTAGCAGTCCAACGCATTACCACTACGTCACAGCGACCAAACTCGACTTTAAAATTAGAGGTAAAATTTGTTAATGCCTTTAAACTTGGGGTAATTGGCAATCTGGAGTATGGTTCTAGTAACCAATAAAATTTTTATTTTTGATTTTAATATTTACTTGCATGGTATTATCAAGGTCTGCGCACGTATGTGTGTAGCAAATCGCGTACGGATAGGTACAAAGAGAAAGCTGGATGTCGAAAAGCTGCAATCACAACAGACAGCCGAAATCTTCGTCAACAAACTTGCACTCCTCCTATCGCAAAACACCCCTCAACTTGATGATATATGCGCTTAGTGGACGCACATTTCCCGCTCTATGCGTACGGCTGCCGAAAAGGTGCTAGGCTACCACCGACGACGGAGAAATATGTGGTACGACCAAGAGTGTCGCGATGCTACTGAAGCAAAAAATGATGTTTACAGAGCCACCCTGCAGTCAGTTGCAACGCGAGCTGCTAAGGAGCGATACAGAGAGTTGAGGAGGGAGGAGAAACGTCTTTTTAAACGCAAGAAAAGAGATGAAGAAAGACGCGAGTTCAATGATATCGAAATGTTGCGGGACAGGAACGTGGTCCGAAAATTCTTTGAAAGAATAAGACGCCTGACAGATGGTTTGAAGACCGGGGCCTCTTTCTGCAAGGATGAAGACGGAAATCTGGTGACAGATGTTCAGGACATAATGAGATTATGGAGGGAGCACTTTTCGCAGCTACTTAATGGCGATGGCGGCAATATTCCCGCCACTGCGGAATATACTCCGGAAACCCCAATCACTGACGGCGTTGAAGTACCGCCGCCCGACTATGAGGAGGTCTTAACAGCCATTGCTCGGCTGAACAACAATAAGGCTGCAGGTGCAGATGGCCTGCCTGCTGAGTTGTTTAAAACCGGAGGCGAAGAGCTCAAAAAACGCATGCATGAGCTTCTATGCATAATATGGTCGGATGAAAGCATGCCAAGTGATTTGAACCTCAGCGTACTCTGCCCAATCCATAAGAAAGGTGATTCCACGATCTGCGCCAACTACCGTGGAATAAGCCTTCTTAATATTACATATAAGGGTCTATCGAGCGTACTGTGCGAAAGACTGAAGCCCATCGTCAACAAACTGATTGGACCTTATCAGTGTGGCTTCAGGCCTGGTAAATCCACCATCGACCAGATATTCACACTACGCCAAATCCTGGAAAAGACCCGAGAAAAACAGATCGACACCCATAATCTATTTGTCGATTATAAAGCCGCCTTCGACAGCACGATTAGGGATCACTTGTACGCCGCAATGTCTGATTTTGGTATCCCTGCAAAGCTCATTCGTCTTTGCAAAATTACACTGACCAACACCACCAGCGCAGTGAAAATTGGGAAAGACCTCTCCGCAATATTTGATACCAAAGGAGGTTTCAGCCAAGATGACTCCCTGTCGTGCGACTTCTTTAACCTTATGCTGGAGAAAATAATTCGAGCTGCGAACATCGACATCTCTGGCACTATCTTCTACAAGAGTGTCATGCTGCTAGCATACGCTGATGATATTGACATCATTGGCAAAAACGCTCGAGCAGTCAGTGCAGCATTCTCCAATCCGGAAAGGGAGTCTCGTCGAGTGGGTCTAGTGGCGAACGAGGACAAAACGAAATACCTTGTGTCAACAAACAAAGAGTCACGGCGTCTTGGACAAAATGTCACCGTTGACAATTATACTTTTGAAGTCGTCAAGGATTTCGTTTACTTAGGATCCAGCATTAATACCACCAATAATGTCAGCCTTGAGATTAAGCGGAGATTAACTCTTGCCAATAGGTATTACTACGGGCTCAGTAGGCAATTGAAAAGCAGAGCCCTCTCTCGACCGACGAAAATAACCTTTTATAAGCCCCTCATCCTTCCCGTCCTAATGTATGGCGCAGGAACGTGGACATTGACAATCAATGATGAGAGGCTGTTAGGAGCGTTCGAGAGGAATATACTCCGTAAGATCTATGGTCCAGTATGCGTGGACGATGTGTATCGAATAAGATGGAACGATGAGCTGTATGAGCTGTACGCCGACACAGACATAGTCAAGCGTATAAAAATCCAGCGGCTTCGCTGGCTGGGTCATGCTGGGCGAATGTAAGAAAGCGCTCCGGCTAGAAGGGCGACTGGCGAAGCTTTGTAGAAGCGGCCAAGACAGATCATCGATTGTAGTGCCAGTTAAGTAATATTCATGATGAAATTTTTGTTGTCTTCACGTTGCTCGTTGTACATACATACTTAGTTTGTTAGCTTGTTAAGTATTTTGCTAGTTTACTAAGAATAACGGCAAGGGCTCGATTACTGGAGAAAGTCAAGTGAAAACTATAGAACCATCATTTAGTAGTCAAGGAAAACTATTGTTAAATAATATAATAGCACAACAAGTTGTTATGAATTTTAATTTATAGATGAATATATGGTAATGAGTTTCATTCCAAATCCGAAGATTTTGGTGCTATTAATTGTTCAAAATTTCAGTGCCACATTCTCTAATCTGGATAACGAATTACATTGTGCCAACAATCAAAAAGTCATGGCGCGGCTTCTTCAACAAAATATTACTGTTGACCACAAGGTCACCCTTTAGATCAAGCGAAGAATAACTGTTGGCAACAGATGAAAATTGATGGGATCAGTAGTGTAACGTATTTAACTTTTTCTTCTTTTTTCTTTTTTTACTTTCCAATTTCATTGTTTTAAATTTTTTTTAAAACAAAATATTATAGTTTTCTTTTTGTGAAGAGAAAATTTTAAAAATTTAAGATTTTGTAGGCAGTTGTGATTTAGTTTCAGAAAACAAAACATAAAAAGGTGATAAAAAATATTGAGGTGTGTTACAAAAATAAATCACATACAGTGAATTGAAAAAATCAGCTAATTGTTTAACTGATGAGGTAAGACCTTTAAAAGCAAAAGATGGAAAAGGTTCTTTCTCTAATTTGTTCTTTTTCTTCTCTTTTTTTTGTTCTTTTTTTAAAGGCATAATCATATTCTGGCATGCTTAGAAGTTTATATGATCAAGTAGAAGAAACTTGGCGCCCACGCTTTCTTTATGCAGATTGATTGATTGATTAAAGTTTAACAAATTTTACAAAACTTCACTACCATCACAATCACCATTTGGAAGCTACGCTAACTCCACGTGCACTCATAGCAGACGATGCTACATTGCTACAATTTTATCCAGAATTTAATTCTATCAATTTGCAGTTTTAGTCTAAAAATAATAAAAATAAAAATCAATAATATAATTTTTTAAAATACAATAATTTTTACTTATAATTTATTTAATTGTATGCTTAAATTTAATCTGAATAAAGTTATTATATGCATCGACAATACATACATAAATATGGTATAGTACTTTTTCAAACTATAAACTAAAAAAAGAACTTCAACGAAGGTCATCAGCCGCTTGCTGTCTTCATCAATGGATCATAGAAGTGATCAATTAAGTGATCTTAATGTTGCATTTATGTACTTACTTATGTGTATATGTATTTAACATGCATCATAAAAATTCACAAATTTATTATTTATTTTCAAATTCATACATTTCTCTATTGCACTTTGCTTATGATGATAATAATTAAAATTTAAAACATTGTAACAAAACAAAAATATTGAATTATAATTTTGATACATACTACTGTGGGCAAAAAGTAGTAAGACTTTTTAATTTAAATTTCGCGCGGAAACCCATTCATCAAAATATTATTTTTTTGAGGTTGGTATGACTGTCGGTGACATCTGTGCCAAATGTCACATCAAAATAATCATTAGTGTTTAGTATACGCTTGTCTTTCTGAAGTACAAAAAGTGCATTCGGCGATTTTCACAATGCGTGAAATTATTCAACAAAGAAGTTCCATTAAATTTTGTGTGCGGAATCAAATTTCTGGTGCCGAAACGTTCAGAATGTTGCAAAAGGCCTTCGGTGATAATTGTATGTCGCGAGCAAGTGTTTTTGATTGGTACAAATTGTTCAAAGATGGTCGAGAACGCGTTGACGACGAACCACGTCCAGGACGGCCATCAACATCAACTGATGATCAACACGTCAATAAAATCAAGGAATTGGTGCTCGAGAATCGACGATTAACAGTCAGAGACCTTACTGGCATCGTTGGAATATCGGAAGGATCAGTGAAAACCATTTTAAAACATCATTTGGGCCTAAGAAGAGTGAATGCACGATTGGTTCCAAAATCACTGCATTGGTTTTACGAGACCATTTTGCCAAAAATTCGACTGATATCGTTCCGCAACCACCCTACCACCCTATTCGCCTGACTTAGCACCGTGTGACTTTTGGCTATTTTCTAAACTCAAAAAACCGCTTCGTGGACACCGTTTTGAGTCAATTGAAGACATTAAACATGAATCGCTAAGCGCATTGAAGGCTATTCTGGAAATTGACTTTAACAACTGTTTCGAGAATTGGAAAAAACGTTGGCTCAAGGGGACGAAATAGATTTGGAAGAATGAATAAAACAAATTTTAAATTATGAACAAAGTCTTACTACTTTTTGCCCACAGTAGTACGTACTTACTTACTTACTTTTAATATAGGTTTGCCACACATGCAACTTCAAAATACTTGAAACGCAAAGATATAACATTTTTTTAAACTGAAATACTTGTTTCAGATCTTTTTGTATGTTTTTGATTTTTTGTTTTTGTAGGTTTTGTTGTGATTTTCGACATTTGAAATATTTTATGTGGTTTCGTTCAGAATTGAAAATAATATATATAAAAGAAAAGAAAATCTAAAATGAATTAAATTATAATTTTTACTCTAAAGGTAAATAGGACCTGGATAGTCGATGTGTAAATAGACCACATACAAACAAACGAACAGATGGACGGAATTATCTTGGACAATAGGGTGGAAACGAACATGAACTTACACGATTTTATTTTTTTTATTTTAAAAAAATTATTAATCGTCAATTTATTTATGAAGTGCGAGTTCCTCCGAAAAATTCACCCCAGTCCTGAGCACAGTCGGACCGATGCAGACAGGAGAGACTACTTACACACCAGAGAATGGAAGATTTCATTACAGTAGGCAATTGAAAAGCACCGTCTCTCAATGGACGAAAACTGAATACTAATGATGAGAGGCTGTTGGGATCATTCAAAAGGAAGACTATGTGCAAGATAAAACCATGAGCTGTACGCTGTACATTGGCACAGTTAAACTCATAACAATCTAGAATCTAGGCATCTTTGTCTGGAGCATGTTGAGTGAATAAGCAACGGTAGTAGAGCACACAGAAAACTAAACGATCAAATCTCCATTGGAGAGAAAAGCTCCACCTGCTATCTGACTGTACTTGGACTTACCAATTGTCGCGCAAAGCAGAAGCCACTGTTAAAGATGTATTAATGCAGCAAAGTCCGATATCATCGGTTGTAGTGACATATACTCGTATAGTAAGTAACCTTTTGAGCTCGTCTATTGCTTTGAGATCGCAAATACTTATATATGACTACTACTGGACAAGAATAACAAAGAACCCTTGTTGGAACACCATTACTGAGTCTGGTTACTTTTAATCATTCTAAACCTTTTCGGAGTCTACTTCTACTTCTGTTAAATACTATTCTGCATGATTAAGGTATATGATATCAAGTAGTATTGACAACCACTTTTTGTTTTTAGAATTACTACATTAGAGCTATAACTGAAAGCTATCCTACCTAACACTTTGCTACAATATTTTAAGTTTCATTATAGAAATGCTACCTACTCAAATTCATATTCATAAGAACATAAGAAAGAATAAAATGAATAGCTTCTAATACAAACATAACTTACAAAAGTTTGGCTAAGTAACGTGGAAGCCAAACTTGTAATTGAAATATGAGTGAACGTTATTCAAGAAAAGATTAAAAATAAATTCCACGAAAAATAAAAGAAATAAAGAAAGTAGCTGTGAATGACAAAATAAACAAAAACGGCCCACGACATCCTAGAGAAAACCCACAGCCGACACTGTAGCACTGCACTCTTAACATTGTAGAGAGCCTACCTAACATACCTAGCCTACTTGCCTGCCTGCCTGCCTACCTACCATCACAGCATTCCCATATCGTTAGCGTTAACTTAAATGGTTAAAAACAACTGACTAGTTGGCTAGCTGGTGGTTAGCTGGCTGGCTAGCTAACTCCTATGGACGGACGGTTAATAAGTATTTTCTTCCAGTGCTGTGCTGATCATGCGCACATAACAAATAAATGAATTACAAGTAAAAACACAAGCAACAGGGACACTGACCAAAATGTTAGAAAGAGTTAAGGCTACAACAAGCAATGATACAAACGCAAACTAACCAACCTCTGCAAGAGATTTCCTTAAATGGTGTGGGGGGACATTAACAGCAAGCACTCATCGTATAAATATATGGCATTATGGCAACCAGCAACTGGAGGCTGATCTAGCACGAAATGAAATCTCATGGAAGACAGACAATATCAAAGACAGAAAATCTTCAAATGTCTGCCGCCGCTAAGCAGAAAACTTAACCAGAGAAAAACAATGCATACTGCACGACAGTACGCCCACAGAAAAATGATTACAATTGTAGGAAATTATGAAAAGTTAGAAACAACTGAATCATTTTACTATAATCTATACACTTTTTACTGTGAGTGTGTGTGCATGCAGTATGTGTGTAAGATGAGCTGCATGCAGCATGCAATAACAAAGCACAATCTGTCCATCCATAAGCAGAAATGAAGCCAATGGCACAACTACCATAAGATGTGCTGCAACTGTAAATTTTGTCACTTTAGATGGAATTACATACATACATAAGTACATACATACATACATACTCGTACAGTATTTACTTTATGGTCTTGAACAAATACACAATGATCGTGTGTACTTGTACTTACTTATTTTTCTAAAGAGATTTTTGTATTCGTTTTATTTTTATATAATTTTGAAGGAGAGTCATTTTCATACTCACCAAGCTACAATTGTTAAGAACAATGTGGATTTTCTTTTAAATACTTCGTAGTCGGTCTCCTCAATGCAATGGAAACATCATTGAATACGATTCATTGTTGTAATTGCAGCTAACGTAAGTATCAAACGATTCTCAAATGAATGATGAATGTTTTTATTGTTTACATATTGAAAAGTATAGCGAACTGTTTTATTAGATACAAATGTTTATTTGGTCAAAACTTTCTGAGGCTAACCCCTTGTACATGTGCAATTACACACATACATACATTAATTTTATTCAGAGAATTTAAAATATCTAAAATAGCATAACGAATTTGCAAGTTGCATCGGATTTAACTTATAATGTTGTTATTTTCTAACAGACTTAAACGATAATAAATCCTTACGAGATTTGAGGTATCTAGAATCGATGATAGTTATCTCTTCGATTCTGTTAGCATGTTGGCTCCATCTTGCCACCCCATAGAAGTGGTAACATATAGATGGATCAACTTTTGCTGGTAAATAAGATATTTGGCTCTAACAGAATAATGTATTCTTTATGTATATCTGCACATTCAGCCGATATAAATCACCGTGAAAGTATAAACTTAGATTTATGTTATATTTTCTGCAACTAAACTGAAGTCGGAGTAAATAGTTGTCATACCGAAAACGGACAAAGAGGAAATAACATATTCCTAAAACCTATCAACCCATATGCCTCAATCTCATGCCACTGTGAAACAATAGAGATAAATCTGGATTATCAGAGGAGAATAGCTTACTAAATGTCTCCAAAAGAATCCTAAAAAACAACTGAAAGGAATTTGATGCTTAAAGAATTGGCGGTATGTGCCTTTATTGATATTCAAGGAGGATGGAATGTCCTAAGGCGAAGTCTTATCATTCTTACTTCAACAAAGGTTATAACTTAACTTCTTGAATGGCTATTATGAGTTATGCTTTCCATAGGCGAAAGTCGAGAGATTCTGTAATCGAAACCTACCGAATTTAGTATAAATTTACAGGTAATACTTCAACAAAGAAATTTAGAATTAAATTATTATGTATGTACTGTGGGTACTACTGCTGCTCAAAGTAAAAAAAATGCAATTTTTTGTTTTGGATGCCAAAGTAGGTATCTTTAAAAAATCATTTTTTTTATCGAAAATCTACAGTTTTCTAATAAGTTTTATGGTTGTTTTTATTCTTCAAAGTCAGCATTCTATAGTATTTATAAGTTTATATATTTTTTAATGCGAAAAGCTCGGCCTAGGCCCTCCATGGGCTGTTGTGCCATTAAAAGTAAAAGTAAAGTAAGTATATTTTTTAAAATATTGTAACATAACTGGAAATTCCGTATTTTGTTGCCCAAAAATTTGAAATTATTTGAAGTTCAGTGCTGGTTGTTTCTTTTAATACATACATATAGGTATATATATGTACTCGTATAGTATAGCAGTTTTTCTTAGTACAGCTTAAAACAATTTTGCAAATGCACAGTGATTCGATCCATACAACGGCTGGACAAAAGTCGAAGGAATTCTCAGCTCATTAAGAAATTGGGCATGAGCTTGGACATGAGAATGGAGGATACTGACTTGAAATATTACTTTACTTTACTTTTAATGGCACAACAGCCCATGGAGGACCTAGGCCGAGCTTTTTCGCATCCACTCATGTTGTGCGTGTTATATTTGTACATGAATTGAAGGGACCTACAGTTTAATGCCGAATCCGAACGGCGAAGTGAAAAACTTTTCATAGCAATTTTTACTCTTGTAGGTTTGCCATTGCCTGCCAAGAGGTGGTGCCGTGTAGAAAAATTATTTTTTCTACTTTTTATTTTGCCTGTGCCGAGATTCGAACCCCGGACACTCTGCGTAGCAGTCCAACTTAAATTAGGCTTAAAATTAAATTTTTCATCAAATTTTGCCGGCTATAACCGTTTCACATTTAAAGTTCATGATAACAGGCGTACAAGTATGAAACCGTGTATTTAAAGTAATGGCCATTGCTAGCTACACCTTTTTCCCACCTCTCTGGCAATTTTTGAATGCCTGAACTGTGAAACTGTTCGTTTTTTGAGTCAAACCAGTCATCTACCATTTTTCACATTTCCGTACGAATCGAAGTGCTGCTCAGCAAGTGCGTGCCCCATTAATGAAAATAAGTGGTAGTCAGATGGAATCAAGTCTGGTAAATAAGCCACATGGGGAGGGCTTCCCAGCTGTACGAATCTACCAATTCCCGAGTCTGTTTTGTTCGATGGGAAGGTGCATTGTCACCAAGAAGAATCACATTGTGTTGCCTAGCTTGATATTCTGGACGTTTTTTTTCACAGAGCACGGTTCAAATCGGTCAGTTTTTGTTGGTAGTATTGACCAGTAACTGTTTCACCTGGATTCAGAAAGTCAAACCAGAAGACACCTCGCTGATCCCAGAAAACGCAGAGCTTCTTTCCGAAGCGATTTAGCTTTGCTGTCGATTTGGCCGGTGTATCGATCTTAACATATGATCATTTACGTTTGGGATTCTCGAAATACATTCATTTTTCATCGCTAGTAACAATTCGATGAAGATATGACTTTCTTTTGTACCTGGCGAGCAACATTTCACAGTGATTTTTCGATTGTTCTGCTATCTTTCAGTCAATTCATGCGCACCCATCCTCCCATCTTCAAAATCCATCCCATGGCTTTTAAACGTTGAGAAATGCATTTTTGGTTCACATTTAACTGTTCTGCAAGTTGTTCTTGAGTTTGATCATCATTCTAATCGAGTTAAGCTTGCAATTCGACATCTTCAAACTTTTTCGGTGGTCTTCCAAGTTCTTCGTTTCTCACATCAAAATCGCCACTTTTAATCTTATTAAACCACTCGTTGCACTGAGCATGCTGGCCGTTAGCTTCCACAAGCACTCTATGAGATTCCAAAGTAGATTTCTTCAATTGGAAATAGAAAATCAATGATGTCCGCATATCGTAGTTTGTAGGTACAAAATTTGACATTTTTACGAGCGAAAAAAAATTGTTTTTGTATGAAACTTAATTGTTTATGAACTGAATATTGTTGACAGAACTAAATGCGAAGAAATGGCGCCAATGATTTGGTTTGACAAAGCGTACAGTTTTACCTAGCGACACAGAGATGCCAATACCGGTTTTATATTTGTACACCTGGTAGTCGTACAATAAGGGTAAGATCATTTTCGATCCTTGCGCTTCTCCGTCTCAAGTCGATACACAGCCTCCTCGTGGCGTCCCCTGACACCCGTCAGTGAGCTAACTAACGTGTGATGCGGGCTTCTCCGTGGTCTTGAGTAAATGGTTGTGCGTCGGGCTTGGAACCCACTACGTTAAAATATCTCCCAGTGAAGCCTAATATAACGCCTCGGGTATGGAACTTCGTTAATGTGGGGGTGTCAACTGAAGGCTCCATTAAACAAACTAAATTTGGATGATTTCTGGCCAAAAATTATCAAAAACGTAAATTCGAACCTAGTATACGGCAAACCTATAAAGGTTAGAGTAAAACTGAGATCAGCAACTGAGATGTTAAATTTCATAAAGATCTGGAAACTCCTTAGACTTTTGCCTAGCCACCATTATATGGGATCGAATCACTGTGCGATGTCGTAATTACAAATTAGTTTGTATACCAAAAGGATATTGACCGTTAATCGAAATAAAACAATAGCGTTATTAGTTGAACTGAAATTTTAAGTGAAGACAACGAAGGTTAATCTATTTACAAAATTCAAGGATTATCCTTGGCACGAAATTAAGTAGTTGCACACTTAAGTCCACTTGCAGTTTTGAACGTTTGCCAACACTTCGGTACTTAAGGTGACCACCAGACATTTCTAAAAAAATAACCCTTAAATGTATGCAAAAATTATTTCTGGAAAAGTAATGAGAAAATAGCATCCTTTGCTTTGTACCACTAACACCACTAGACTTGCCAATTTTGAAAAGCTCTTCTGGAGGATACATTTGTTTTACGGAGGTCTTTATTTGGGGACAAAATAGTGCAGGTTTTTATTAACATATTTGCATTCAACACACAAAAATGCACTACTGCATGGAATTATATAATGTATACTAAATTCTATGCTTTAGCGTTGAAGAACTTTCTACCTTTCAGTAAGACGGAGGGTAATTTTTGGCAAAGGAAGAATGTCCTCCCGAAAGAAGGAGGTATAGGTAGGCACTAAAACCTAAAATAAAATTAGCTGCACCATGTACAACAAACTTGTGATATTAAACTTTTTCATTTTCATATCGAATACTGCGTTTTTTATTCGATTTTTAAGCAATTTATGTACGTAATTCCCAATTGTAGTTTTGTTATTCTTTATTATTTTTATTATTTAGTATTGACTTAAATAAAATATAACTACTTGCTAATTGAATTCTTTTTTTCTTCTCTCCGTTCTTAATTTGCATGCTTTGTGTTTTCAATTTTATTTTTAATAATGATTTCTTCGTGAACTGGTTTTTTTTATTACATTTAAAATTTAGTCAGGTAAAAATAGTGTTATAATCATTATCGAAAACAAAACAAAATAAAAATTCATCTCTTTTAAATTATTTTTACGAGTTTTTGTTGTAATAAACTTCAAATATAATCCTTCTGCAGTGCTATTGCTGTTGTTGTTGCAGTGTCTTCTAATTTATTTTGTGTTACTCGTTACGCGCTAGGTAACAGAAACATATTGTAATAATGCGAATGATAATATTAATTATAATAATGTTGCGCAACAATAGTAGAACACATTAGTAGTTGCTGTCGCTCTTTTTGTTTTCATTGATGCAACAATGCAATCATCTATTTAGCTTTTCCAGCAGCTGCTGCTGCAGCGTCTTCTTCTTTTTTCTTCTGTTTCTCTCGCATTACTTCTGCGTCTCTAAATTCGAATAAATAAAGCAATTAAATTATTATTTATGTAAATACTTGAAATTATTTGAACAAGTGTGCGGATTATTTCACCTTGCTTTTCGCTGTTCTACAGTTAAATTATCAGTACGTTTTCCTTTTGTTTGTTCCTGTTGTTTCTTTTGCGCCTTCTGACGAGCAAGATCTCTCTGATTTCCACCTATAGAGAAATAGAAATATATAATAGAATAAAATACATAGTTAATTAGTATTTATTATTGCATTTATAGCATTATAGAATATTAATTCCTTAGAATATTTATTTACATGCACTCGAAGTTGTCTTCAACAATTAAATTCCTATGATTGATAACTAAGTGTTTATACATGTGTGTGTATGTATGAATGTGACTACCTAAGACTTGGATGAATCGTAAATACAGTATTTATTTAATTAGTTAACTTTTCAACAAAGATTTTCAGCTTAATTTAGTTTTGAATAATCAGCCAGAAAAAAAATATTTTTTTCTTCAGGTGCAAAATTTATGCAAGTTTAAAAAGTTTGTGGTAACAATGTTTTTTAATGACATAAATAACATGATTTGTCCCAACCATCATTTAGTTTATAAATTAATCAGGTGCAAAATTTATGCAAGTTTAAAAAGTTTGTGGTAACAATGTTTTTTAATGACATAAATAACATGATTTGTAACATATTATCTTATAATTTCGAGATCAAATGTAAATTTATTATTTAATGAAGATTACGGCTTCCGGTTGTAGGTCCCCTGTGTAAGTTGCTAAATCTGAATAATTGAATAACATCATTTGGCAAGAAAGTTAAATGCTTTGCGTTTTAAGTACATGTTTCGTATTTTTCAAGTTTCTAGTTAAATATTTACATTAAAAATCATTTTATCAATATTTTTCTAGGTTTTTGGGAACAATATATTCTATGAGCAAAAAGAAAAACTGTTGGAAAAATTTGAGTAAAAGCATTCTTTTTTGTTATTCACAATGCGAAATGTATCAAAATAATTGGAAATATACGGTGGCAATGTACCCAACAGACAATATCAAATCCGGTCAAACAGAATATGTTGTGGGTAGAAGTTTTTGGGATTGAATCAATTCTCGCGCTTAGACCGCGTAATCTGGAGAATATGCAGCTACAACATTTAAATAATTTAAGTCCAATGTGCTCAGTGCTGGTTTCTGCATCGTCCAACAAGTACAGGTTTTAAGTGTTTGACTAAAATGATTGAATGGTAATTTGTATTGTTATCTTATATCAATTTGTACGGAATATCGCACTTTAATATATACCACATTTACTTGAAGAATAATTTAGTAATTTAAAAAACATTCCAACATTTTCCCTTTTCTGCTCTTCTGCATTTTTATGTATATTTCTTTAAAAGAAGCAACTCATCATCTTGGCCTGAACATTGTCGCCCATTCTGCTCTTTTGCATTTATGTACATATCTTTAAAAGAAACATTCCATCTTAATCTCTCCAAGAACAAGAAGGAACCTTGTTCGTTCACACACACCAAAACTTTCTACATGAAAAGTTGAATTTATTGGCATACAAAATAAATTAAAAACTTACGTGTCATCTTTGTTTTGTACTTTTAGTATTTTTCTGATTTGTTATTGGACTATTTTTTATTTGCGTAGCCAAAACGCGAGTTTTGACAATTTTTACGTCTCGAGTTTTCTACGGTTTTAAAATGAATAAGAATTCCCTCACGCAATTCGTTACTTTGACTCGTTAAATTTTACTGTCAGTTTCAAACGAGTACTATTATTCACGGATTTAATATTAGCGTTGCCAGATAAAATATTTTGGAAAATATTGCCCAATTTCTATTACTGATTGATTTTTTATTCAAAACTATTTAATTAATTCAATGAAAAATTATTATTAGTAATTACTGACATTAGAAATTCATAAACACTAAAGAGGGATTAAAATGTAAGCACAATTTTTCATCTACAGATTACTTTTTTTTTTATATATAAGATACCAAATTTTAAAATATCAGCCTGCTTCTTTAACAAGTAGAGAGTTAGAAAAATCTTTAACCCTTGCAGCTCGAGTTTGTTTGCTGAAAATCAAAATATTAAAAATTTCGCTTTTTTAGTAAATAAAACTTAGTGCTACTTGTTGAGATTAAACTTTTCAGGCAAACCGAATAACTGTACTTTATTTATTGTTCTGAGCCTGAAAGCGTTAAAGAATTTAAAAGTCAATGGTACATATTTTTATCTGCTCCCTGTCTCCATTAATCTTCTTCTTTAATGGAACTTACTTACTTTACTTTTAATGGCACAACAGCCCATGGAGGACCTAAGCCGAACTTTTCGCATGCACTCATTTTGTGCGTGTTATATTTGTACATGAATGGAAGGGACCTACAGTTTAAAGCCGAATCCGAACGGCGAAGTGAAAAGCATTTCATGGCAATTTTTACTCTTGTAGGTTTGCTATTGCCTGCCAAGAGGTGGTGCCATGTAGAAATATTACTTTTTCTACTTTTTGATTTTGCCTGTGCCGAGATTCGAACCTCGGACACTCTGCGTAGCAGTCCAACGCACTACCACTACACCACAGCGACCACTTTAATGGAACAACAGCCCATAAAGTCGAGTTATTCGGCTCTTTTCTTGTTTTGTTACCAAAAAAAATACAATGGACCTTTTTGACAAATGTTAAAATGGAATGTCAACTGCAGTGTCATGCCATAATTGTGGTATACTATAAGGTTTTCGACCAGACATTTTGATGGAATAGCTGTGGTGGTCATGTCAGCGGTGTGGCACAACTGGGGTTCGAATGTTAAAAGCAAAGAATATTCTTTGCTAAAATCCAAATTCGAAAGCAGAGTTTAAAGAAATATCATCTTGTTTACGATTGCGCTCACAATTGCAGAGGCAGCACATACAAGTGACAAATCGCAAAATAGAAAAAAGCTCGGAAAACTTGAAGTTCAGAGCCACGATTTCTTCTTGCACGAAATAGCCCGTACTTTTTTTTGGGTGAAAACGTTAAAAGTGGCAAACTATCAGCTGTTTTGTTTTTGTGAAAATACATAAATTGCAAATTTGAAATAAAGAAATAACTAAGAATTTTTGAAAAGTAAGTTTTATTTGGTATCGAAAATATTCGAAAAATACTCGACAATTTATTTTATTTGTTGATTTCACAATTCTCGACAAGTTTCTGTTTTACAATTTGAAGTTTTGTTTCGGGCAAGAAATTGTGTTTTTGCGTTATTTTTTACTATTTGCTCAAAAAGTACGGGAACAGACCTAATATTGTGCAGCGATGTATTAAAAAAAATGCAAATTGCACCGTAATATTTTTAAGTTTTTTACAAAAATTATAAAATTTAATATTCCTACAACATAAAAGAGAGTAAGAATATCATTACGAAAGAAACCTTTTATGTTTCTACTCAATACTAAGAGAATTGACGTAAAGAATATTTTTTTCTAATTCCTTTGTTTTTTAATATGAACAAATCTTTTCTAATATTGCTTCAAAAGTTTTAAATCGATTCAAGGTATATGTAGTTATTGCAACAGGACACTATGAACCGTCGATTTTGGACTCATCGGTGAATATTCTATTATGTTGAGGATCCTTGCCTAAGTTGAACCTGGGATCGATATTTCTATCCGATTTAGGGTTGTACATATATCTGTGGTCACACGCTCCAGTTAGGAAAAATAAAAACTTTTGCATAGTTTTCATTATAAATCGCAAAATGTTAAGAGTTTTTTTAAGAGTTATTTATTAAGCTACAATAATTATTTAAGAACGTTCAATATTTTGGCACTTACCTATAATGGAAAATATGCAATAAGTTTGTGGCCGAAGATATAAT
The DNA here is from genome assembly GCA_958295655.1 of Palloptera scutellata. Lineage (NCBI taxonomy): Eukaryota > Metazoa > Arthropoda > Insecta > Diptera > Pallopteridae > Palloptera > Palloptera scutellata. The sequence goes on from OY282450.1 coordinate 66,159,589, forward strand.
GCCGCTGCTATTTTTGTGAACACAACTGCTTATGGTATGTAAAGTTCACGTGTCATTTTAAAAGTTCCGTAAGAAAGTATAAAGAGTTTATGCTTTTGCCAAAAATGTCAGAAAATAGAAAATCAAATATCGAAGATGAAAATGACAACTCATAAACAGCAGTGCATGATATATGACTTAACATATGCGGTGTCCACGACACATTTTCATTATAAGTCACAAGTCCATAGAGACAGGGAATCATACCAGTGAACAACTATGTACATGCCGTTGTGGGTCTGGATGAAAGATGTACTTACCATTGATCTCGAGAAATCTGTCACAAAAAGATTTTGACTATTTTTATATAAATTTATAGGACTTTTTTTGAAAAACTAATAAAAAATAATTGAAATATTTCATAAATAAAATTACAAAGATTTAAAAAATTATTGAATTGTTGCTTTGAAGCTATGATATCCAATCATGGTCCACATTTCCAGGCATGAATCTAAAGTGGCAATTTCTTCGCATATCTCATCATCCACCAAAGACAAAATAATGTACCGGATGTAATCTTCCGTGGATTTCTAAACATAGAAACCGTTTTATAATAAATAAATAAAAATCCAAGAAAAAAAACATTAAATTTTGTTTATGTTTGCTCACCTTAATTTCAATAGTACTATCTGGTCCATTAGCCACTAAATCCCAAAATTCCTGAGCTTCAAAATAGGACCGTACTTGTCTGCTCCACACTTTGTAATTATCATAGCTATGATTTAATTTATCGATTTCTATGAGCAGCATTTTATTTTCAAAAGTTGAAATAGCAAAAGTTTAATCAAACCAACAATAATCGAAAGTAACTAGTATTTAATTGTTAATCAGTTAGTTTCAATTAAGTTGGTGAATCTTCTACTCAGGATCTAACTGTTGTTGAGATCAACATTAAAAAGAAAGCAACAGTAATTGCCTATGTTTCGGCTGAAATTCTCTTCGTTTGTATGTTTACAGTTATCAGCAATTTCGTACGTATGTATTTATGTGTATGTATGTATATATATGGGTCCAACCATATCAAATCGGTCACGTTTGACCCTTACCTTGCTATGCTGCTATGCTGCAAGGTAAGAGTCGTACTGTTTTTACCATATAATACCGCTGAAATGATAACACCTCGACCCAATCAATATTTCCTTTGACATCAGTTCTTGAAAGTTTCATTTGTATGGAACATACCACGCCCACTTGACCGATTTCATTCACTTACCATAAACTGAAGAGAAAGTTTACAATGCCCAGATAGACCATTGACATTTCTTTTCGGACCTATGCAACCCAATTCATGTGAAGAAATAAAGAGTAAAATCTATTTATATTGTATGGAAAATTTTTAATTCAACAATTTGATACTTAATAACGATCTTATATGCTAACAAGGTAAATTCAGGGTGCCGGAGGAGGAAACAAGTTGCACAAAAAGAAGTAACAAACCGCATGAATTTTACTGTCACTAACTTTTGCACTTAACTTCATATTATTGTGTAAATAAATTCTTTGATTTCATGTTTTTTACAAATATTATATATTAAAGTAGGTGGGTTAACCGCTTCCTTGTATTGATGGTTCAGAATGGTCCTCCACAAGTTTTGGGCGGAATAGTTGTCTCAATCAATTCCTCGAATTGATGGTTTAATATGGCCCACATTTGGGATGCGGAATCCGCTTTAGCAATGGTTTTATAAAAAGCATCTTCTACTAAACATAGAATTAGATATTGAACACATTTATCGTCTGCCGACTGAAATAAAAATTATAAAATTCATAAAAAATAAAAATTATACGTAAGACTATATAAATAAATAAATAAATAAGTAATACCAATTTAGAGGCGGCAGAACGTCCCTTCTGAATTGTTTCATGTAAATTTTTAGACTTTAAATACGCTTGGAAGCGGATTGCCCATGGGTTGAAATTAGAATAGTTGAATTTTAATTTTTCAATATTTATTTGCAATGCCATTTTTGCTTTTATTTTTCTTTTGTCTGGTGTCTTACTAAACTAAAATTGGAAAAGTGGTAATTTTAGAAAAATAACTGGACTTTTATAGTTATAAATATTGTTAAGTAAAAAGTTCGAACACAAATTTGTATTGCTCAAGGGTTGTATAAAATGTGAAATCTTTGAAATGTAAAAAAGTAGGCACAGTGCACTCTCTCTTACCCAGACACTTATGGGACTAAGAAATTTGTCCGGCTTAGAGGAAAAATGTTTATGTACATTAGAGCGGGTCGGTCCCCATACAAAAAAAGTATAAAAAACCACCTCCTATCTGAAAGCTTATGTTGAGAGTATTTCAAACCAATCAATTTAAGCATCTATAACTTTTTCGTTTATTAACCTAATGGAACACTTCTCGGGCAAGAATTTAATGATTTTCTAAGAGCTTCAAATTATTTAGAAATTGCCTTTAGGGGGGTACAACTGTGAGTACGCAACCTAACTATTGCAAATGACTTCGGAGATGAATAACACCTAAAAAGAAAATGTAGCAATCGTTGAGCCATTCGGACATCAACTGCCAAAGTTATAAACAAAAATTCATTTTAAGGGTTTTTAGGGTGCTCAAAAAAAAAATTTGTTTTGAAATAGTCTCAATATAAGCTTTCAGATATTGGTGGTTTTTTGGTTTTTTTTGCGACCCGCTCTAATGTACATAATAAGTTTAATACAGCAAAATTAATTTACTTTACTTTAAGTTATTTTTATTGACAAATATCTTCTTATAGCAAGTAAATTTCTCGTTCTTCAAAAAGTGGCGAGCTAAGAGGTGTCCGGTAATAGAGACTACACTGCATTTAATCTATCGAACCACTTGTGGTAGGTACTCTTTGTAATGCTCTAACAACCGTACAACTAGTAAAAATGTCAAATTTGAGTGAGTAATAAAAACTGTCTCAGAGAGAGGCAATATTGGAAAAAAGTACGGGAACGCGAAAACCACAAAATTTCTATATGAATGATGAAAACGTCAATTGTGACAACAAAATTAAAATAAAAGCATTTTAAAAATGAAAAAGAGCAAAATAATTAAATAAATAAGGAATCCAATATTCCATTTTGTAATACATATTTATTTATTTGAGGTTAATTTTTTAGGAATATAATTAGATTTTCCAATCAATTTGGCGAGTTTTAAGAAATTTTTCTAGTAAAGACTTTATACTTTGAAACATTCTTCAAGGACATAAGGACGGACCCACGAAAATGAATATTTCTGGAAATACCGCTTTTCTTTAAACTGTAATAAATTGTAGGCTTAAGAATACATATGTTAAACAGTGAAAATGTCATACTTTTATTAAGCTCTATAAGCTCTATAACGCTTTGCAGGCGCAAAGCTTTTCTCGTAATCGTGCGAAAAATTTAATCAGTGTTTTGTATGAAACACACTCCACTGCTTGCCGTCGAAATGCGCTGAAACCGTCAAAAGTTGAACTACTTTCAACTTTTTTCACGCTTTTCTCGTGTTGCAACGGCAAACAGCTGACAAATTGTTAGAGATGTTATAATTTGTGGGGCAATGGCATAATCGATAACAGAGTATATCGAAAAGTTTTAATAAATCTATTTGATATAGAAACTGTTGAACATTACAAAGAAATATTTCAAATAAAATTATTTTACCGGGAATTACAAATAAAAACTAAAACTAAACTTAATACTCTGGCAGATTAAACTTTGTTTTCGCTGAAGTGAAAATTATACTACCGATTATTTATCGTCGAACTTTATTCATCACTAATAAATTGGCTGCAACAAATTCAGAATAGAATAAAAAAATGGAAGAAAATTTAATAGAATTCATAAATTAGTGAATTCTAAGAAATGTATGAAATCCTTTGTGCCATTTTAGTTAATTTTTTTTAGTTACCTAAAATTTAAAAAATTAACATAAGCTGATTTTCAAAGAAACAGACGCGCAAATCGCTTGTTGTGGAGCATTGCAAAACGCCGAATGCCTAGAAAACTCGTATACGAGAAAACCGTTGCGCCCGAAACGCGTGTTATGGAGTTTGATTAATATTTATTCAATTTGAAAGTTTTCATATCGCAGCTGGTAAGAGAGCAAATCGAAGCAAGATGGTGTGCTACCTATCCCTCATTCCTGCACTTATCTGGTCAAAGTGGAACTCTTTTTTCGGAAAATAGAAAAAATTTAAATTTTAACGTTTGATGTGTCAAACATAAAGTTTTTTTATACCCTTTTCACATATGTCAGGTTTTTTCTGCGCATAAATTACTTGGCACAGCGAATTGAAGCATACACTGGGTGCGTTGATTTGACCTGGCACACCAGGTGTTTGAATAATAAATTTTTCCCGAAATTCTACATCAGGATCTCTTACTATTGATTGGTTTATCTACTACTTCAATATAATGGCACAAAGGCTCAGATTAGGCTGAATTTTCTCATCTATGCAGGTTATGCTTAACATATTTGTACACGAATGAAAGGGTGCTGCAGTTTTATGCTGAGCCCGAAAAGCAATATAAGAATTTATTCTACATATTTGCTATTGGCGTGTTGACATTGATGTGTGCTTCTCATATCACTTCCATTACGTCGACAATGGACTTCTACACTTTTGCCACCTCAACACCCTATATTCATCACCTTTCCATGGCGTATGTTATTCTTAGTTACATTGACCATTACTACGTAGGTCAGTTCCTTTTTAAATTTTTGCCGGTCTAAGTAATTTTGTACTCCGAAAATATATCTGCCTTTTTGATAATGCGCTCAGATTTCGAGGTGAAAATTGTAAGTTAATTAAATACACATTTAAGCCGGTGTAGTAATGTTTATTGCAGATTAAATTAATTACAATAACTTTTAATACACATCGCCACAACTCCTATGACAAAAAAAAAAATATATATTAATAAACTTTGTAGGATAATAATCTACTTAAGTAATTTTACAATTAATATAATTGATTTTAAGATTTAGAGGCACAGTGCAGGCACATAAACGGTAAATATAAAACATTCATTGAATTATTTATTGATTATTAACATTGTCTAGTGCTAAGCGTTCCAGAGTAACCCACATTTGGTGTGCACAGCCCAAATTACATATTTTCTCATGCAAGGAGTCTTCAATTAAACATAACATCATAAATTGAACGTTCATATCAGATTTCGACTGAAATAAAAAGTATTAAATATGTACAATGATAATATCCATAAAAATACGCAATAAATATATCAACTTCCAAGCTACCATGTGAGAGGCCATTAAAGAAGGTTGCCGGCGAATTGTATCCATTAAGTTTTCAGCGTTGAAATAAGCTTTCAATTTGTGAGACCACATCGAATAATTAGTATAGTCACCTTTTAATTTTTCAATTTTTAAACTCAGTGACATTTTTACTCTTCACTTTCTATATTGCTTTCCGTGGACAATATTGAACAATATAAAAATGTAGGTAAATGGAAGAATCAAAGAAAATAACTGCGCTTTTGCTGTTGCAAATATAACTGTTTATTTCGAACTTGACTTTTTATGATTTCAATGCTTCATTTCATTTAATGCAGTGTAAAAAAACTACTCCTGCTGTCATATAGAATAACATGTACACAGAAAAAAAATAGTTCATTAGTTTTTAATGAAAATTATTCATTAAAATAAATATCAACAAACTGATGAAAAACAGGATTAAACCAATGAAATTCTCATTGAGTTAGAGAATTTGCACATTAAATTTATGAATGCGCATGAAAACGTTCATCGATATTATTCAATAATATTGTGCCATAACAATGAGGCGTTCAATGTTGGCTTCCAAAGTAGCAATCGTGTTTGGCTTGTCCCTATAGACAAGAGACGGAGTCAAATCACACGATCTTGGTGGCCAATTGACTGCACCAAAACGTGAGATTAACTGCTCACAAAATTCGCCTCTCAATTGATGAATGGTTTCGCGTCCAATGTGGCATCGTCCTGTTGGAACCACATGTCGGCCGAGTCTAATTCTTGCATTTTCGGCAAAAAAGTCTGTTGTCATCTAACGGTATCTTCATCGTCTTTGAAGAAGTACGGTCCAATGATGCTGCCTGCCCATAAACCACACCAAACAGTGCATTTTTCGGGATGAATTGATAGCAGCTGGATTGCCTCTTCACTCCAAATACGGCAATTCTGCTTATTCACGAATCCATTGGGCCAAAAATGAGCCTAGTCGCTGAAGACAATTCATTGAAAATTCGACGTTGTGGTAGGTCGCCTGGCTTCAGTTCTTGCACCAGCTGTATGGCATTAATCCGAGATCTTTACGTAAAATTTTCGAGGTGGTCGAATAACACAAACATAATTACTGCGATCGGCGTCGGATGGACATATCGCGATCTTCTTCAACACTGTCGGATACAGCAGCAATATTCTCTTCGGTACGCATTCTATGGATATGATTTGGTGCATTGATGCCCAATAAAGTGAAACTGGTGCGAGATTTAGTCACAATGAGCTGAATAGCCTGCTCTGTGGGTGGATTATGATGACTATAAAATGGACGTAGCTTGCGGAACAAATTTTTCACAGAGCACGAATTTTAATTGTGCGCCGGGCTTGGAATCCACCATTTTAAAATATTTCCCAATAAATCCTCAAATGAAGCCTCGGTTAAGGAACCCCTCTAAAGTGGACGACAAAGTACAACGATTTACGGATATGCACCAACTGACATCACCGTTATTCAAGAAATGCGATGGACGAGACAGGGTTGCTCCAGAAGAGCATCCTGTGATATCTACTACAGCTGTCAAGGGTCGAGATACGAGTTTGGTGATGGTTTTATGGTTGAGAAGAGGCTGTGTTACCTAGTCTCGAGGTTCACGCCCATTAACTAGCGCCCAGTCACTATTCGCATCAAGGCAAACTCTTCAACATCAGCCTAATTTATGACAATGCCCCGACGGATGCGAAGGATGAAACGACCAAAGCTCCTCGACAAAACTTATAAGCATTGCCCCCGATACGATATTAAAATCGTGTTAGGTGAATTTAATGTCAAGTTGGACAAGGAGAGTCTCTATGGTCCGACGATCGGAAAATTCAGTCTCCAGGACGAAGCCATTGACAACGGTATGAGACTGAACGACTTGGCCGCCTTACTAAACATGCCAGTTAGTAGCACGAGACTTCAACATCTCGATATTCATAAAGCCAATTGGCAGTCCCATGATCAAAACACACGAAACTAGATTGATCACTTTGTAATCGACGGAAGGCGCGTTTCCAATGTACTAGACGTACGCACAGTACCTGGTGCAAACATCGACTCAGACCACTACTTGGTTGCAGCCAAGTTCTGCCCACGTGTATGTGTAGCAAATCGTGTACGGAATGTCGAAAAGCTGCAATCACAACATACAGCCAAAGTCTTCGCCAATCGACTCGCACTCCTCCTACTGAAAAACACCTAACTTGATGATATATATATGAACGCAGTGAACGCACATTTCCAGTGCTATACGTATGACTGCCGATGCTACTCTAGCGAAAAACACCTGCAGTCGGTTGAAAGGCGAACTGCTAAGGAGCGATACAGAGTTAAGGAGGGAGGAAAAACGTATTTTCAGGCGTAAGAAAAGAGATGCGAAAAACCTTGAGTTCAATGATATCGAAATGTTACGAGACAAGAACGAGCGCCTCTTCCTGCAAGGATGAAGACGGAAATCTGATGACAGATGTTCGGGTCATAATGAGGTTATGGAGGTAGCACTTTTCGCAGCTGCTTAATGACGATGACGGCAATAATCCCGCCACTGCGGAATATGTTCCGGATACCCCAATCAATGACGGCATTGAAGTACCACCGCCTGACTATGAGGAGGTCTCAACCGCCATCGCTCGCCTGAAAAACAATGCCAAGTGATTGGAACGCCTTCGACAGCACGACCGACACCACCAGCGCAATGAAAATTGGGACAGACCTCTCCGCCCAATTTGATACCTAAAGAGGTTTCTGACAAGGTGACTTCCTATCGTGCGACTTCTTTAACCTTCTGCTGGAGAAAATAATTGGAGCTGCGAATATCGACAGCTCTAGCATTATTTTCTACAAGAGTGGCATACGCTAGCATCAATGCGCGAGCAGTCAGTGCAGCATTCTCCAATCTGGAAAGGTAGTCTAGTCGAGTGTGTCTAGTGGTGAACGAGGACAAAACGAAATACCTTATCTAAACAAACAAAGAGTCACGTCGTCTTGAATAAAATGTTACTGTTGACAATTATACTTTTGAAGTCGTTAAGGATTTCGTTTACCTTGGATCCAACATTAATACCAACAATAATGTCAGCCTTGAGATCAAGCGGAGATTAACTCTTGCCAACAGTTGTTACTGCAGGCTCAGTCGGCAATTGAGAAGCAGAGTCCTCTCTCGACCGACGAAAATAACGCTCTGTAAGTCCCTCATTCTTCCTGTCGTAATTTATGACACTGATGATCATAGATGGTGGTCGCTGTGGTGTAGTGGTAGTGCGTTGGACTGCTACGCAGAGTGTCCGGGGTTCGAATCTCGGCACATGCAAAATCAATTTTTCTACCCGGCACCACCTCTTGGCAGGCAATGGCAAACCTACAAGAGTAAAAATTGCTATGAAAAGCTGTTCACTTCGCCGTTCGGATTCGGCATTAAACTGTAGGTCCCTTCCATTCATGTACAAATATAACACATGAGTGGATATATAACATGAGTGGATGCGAAAAGCTCGGCCTAGGCCCTCCATGGGTTGTTGTGCCATTAAAAGTAAGTAAAGTAAGATGATCATAGATCATAGATCTTACATAGTATCTTTCTATCGAACACTCCTAGCCGCCTCTCATCATTGGTGGTTGACGTCCACGTCTCAGTGGCATAAATTACGACGGGAAGAATGAGGGACTTACAGAGGGTTATTTTCGAACAATAAGCTGTATGAGCTGTACGCCGACACTGACATAGTAAAGCGCATAAAAATCCAGCGGCTAGAAGGGTGTTTTATTCGAGACGCGGTGGAGGAGCACACAGAAAAGGATATTCTAATACCTGTTGGAAAGACCATGTACAGGGCGACATGATTTCACTTGGTCCTATCAACTAGCGCCAGTGCGCGCATTGCAGAGGCGACTGGCGAAGCTTTATAGCTTTATATAGGCGGCCAAGACCGATCATCGGTTGTAGTGCCAGCTAAGTAAGTAAGAATTATAATTATAATAATAAAACAAATAATTTGGCAAACGGGTAGTGAATCATCTGCAGCCGTTCTTATTTCTTATAAATTATATCAATGTATCGGAATAAATTTTCATAAGAATATTTCAGAAACTTCTATAGTAAATTATTTCGTCAGCAACAAGTTCACACTGCGCTACTTATAAGCATTCCCGATGAGAGGGGGAGGGGGGCAGACGTGGGAATACTCGCCGGCCCGTCAAGTTTTGAGCCAGTTAGTTTATATGCACAAGCTGATCAACCTCTTCCCGCCCGTGACTGTGTTTTCTCTTCGCGGCCCTGGCTATAAGTTATGCTTTATGTTGCTTCTCTAGAGTTCCTGGAAAATACTTATAGACAGTACTTTCCCCTGATAGTTTTCCTTCGGATCCCAATATATAGTATTTACCACGAAAAATTATGTCTAGGCAAACTCAGTTTAAAAATGTTTACATTTTCTGTTGGCGCTTTCTGAAAAAGTAAAACGTCCCCAAGGGAGGAAGTACACCGTAGAAGGTATAGAAGATTAATTTATTTAACTTTATAATGTTTATATTGGTATGTATTATTTGGTATGTATTATATATTTAGTTTAGATATATCTGGTGCATTATTCTGTTTAGATATTCTGTTACTTAAATCAAGTTTACAGATTTCTCCTACTTACGTATAATAAAATTTTATAAGAAACAGATTTTTAGAACATATTGACCCTAAATCAATCGTAACGGGTCAAAAAAGTGATTTCTTCTGAAAAGGGCAAATAAGACTAAGAATAAGAGAGGGAGGCAATGGGTTAATACATTGGAGGCAAATGCTTTCGGAAAGTTTTACTATAAATTGCTGAACACACAAACAACATTCGATGCAAAATTAACAAATTGTCTTATGGTTGAATGTACTTAATTGGTTAGAAATGGACCAACTTCCCAAAGATCGTTTAAAAAATTAGATATAAACTTTTAAGATGCCTAGACACGTAAATAATTTTTTAATATTTATTTTATTTTAAAATTATAATAGCTAAGGTTTGTAGCTGTGGTGTAGTTGGTAGTGCTTTGGACTGTTACGCAGTGTGTGTCTGGTGTTCGAATCTCGGCGCAGGCAAAATCAAAAAGTAGAAAAAAAACCAATTTTTTACACAGCACCACAGGCAAGGCAAACCTACAAGAGCAAAAATAGCCCATGAAAAGCTTTTCACTTCTTTTTAACGAGCACCCGATCATTGAAATCGGTGAATTTTTAATAGTTTATCCGTTATTCACATAACATAGCTTGGTATACTCAAAAATACCTATTTTGAAAATTCGTAGCTGACCGGAACATTTTTGAATGAAATACCGAGGCAAAAAGTGGTAAGTATTACTTATTTTGTTTTCTCCTTACTTTACTTTTAATGGCACAGCAGCCTATGGAGGGCCTAGGCCCAGCTTTTCGCATCCACTCATGTTATATATCCACTCATGTGTTATATTTGTACATGAATGGAAGGGACCTACACTTTAATGCCAAATCCGAGCGGCGAACTGAAAACCTTTTCATAGGCAATTTTTACTCTTGTAGGTTTGCCATTGCCTGCCAAGAGGTGGTGCCGTGTAGAAAAAATAGATTCGAATCCCGAACAGTCTGCGTAACAGTCCAACACAATACCACTACGCCATAATCTCCGGTTATGCTAATTAGCTGCGGTTTTGTGAAGGCTTCTAAAATCCCGGTTTTCCTGCAACTGAAATATTAAATGTTGTATGTTTCCTTCAATCAGTTCCCAAAGTTGGATAGACATCTCGATAATTATTTAACTGATCAATCTGAAAATTGCTGCTGAAGATTACAGCTGCTAAAAGATAGGCTACGTTCGAACATGATTTGCTATAATTTGTTTCAGAGTAATATTGCGTACTCAGTTTTTCGAAAAAAATATCTAATTCGGACAGGTATTATGTTTCTCAATATTAATGCCTTTATTGTCATCATTCTTATAATAAACTAAGCTTGAGGATAAATTCTTGAAAAAAGCCTTTTTGTGTTCTAAGTGATATAAGTTAACTTCAATAAAAAAAGATATCTTACTACTACATATGTATACCTAAATTACACATTTAGTTCGAGTATTTATTACGAAAAATTTCACATTTAATTGAAGAAAAGTAAACTCTTTTCTGGCAAATTAATTTTATAATATTTATGCGTATACTAATTGACAATGAGTATTTTTCATGATTTATACACTGGTACGGGTATTGCTGCTTCTTGACTAACTCTTTGCAGTAGCAGTAAAAATTTCAATAACAACAATTTTTTGATTTTTTAACTTAATCTACATACACACAATAAGTAATAATTCTTTTAGTAAAAAAATCTAAAAACTCCAACACAATTTTTGTTTATAATTGGAGGCATTTGCGCCAATCTTTTAAGTCTCACATTTATACTTACATACATATATCCAGTACATATGTACGATGTATGTATACGGGCAGTGTGATTAGCTAAAATGTTCGTTGTGTTGACAATGTCATATTTACAAAAAAAAAAAACTAATTTACTTAATAAATATATGAAAAACGGGCAGTTTAAAGTTTAAAGAAAAAGTACAAAAGGTAGCCTAAGAACACTTTGAGATTAACAACATTTTGTTTGAAGACACATTGTGACGACAGTTTGCAAACTTACAAATCTAAAATAACTAACAATAAAATAGTAGTTTTTAAGTCTCAACAGATTGTTGGCTGATTTGTTGCTCTAGTAAGGGAAAGGGTTTCTCATAGAAGTTACATAAACACACAAAATTAACTATTCCATAATTATAAGTACATACAACAATTTCAAACAATTAGCAAAACGAATCAACTAACAATTATGTTATCAACTAACAAGCATGGTAACTGCGATACCATTTGTCATACTTTTTTCTACAAACGTCCCGTATTACTACTGCTGCTATTATTACCCCACGAAACTTGAGGATTTGGATTCCGAGTTGTTAATCTTAATGAATTTCTATCATCTTCTTCGAGTACATGTTCGTAGCCTTGATTGATGGTGCCACCGCCATTGGAACCATAAATTTGCTAAGTATAAAAAACAAAAACGTACATGCAATTATATAATCGAGATTTAAATTAATTACTACTTCATATTATGGGACAAACCTCAGATTGTACACCGTTGACATTAAAGACATCTTTAATATTAATACCAGCATTAGAGATGCGTCCACTACGTTGATTCGGTATGACGCCATTATTATTTAACTAAATGTGAAAAAAGTTATTGATAGTAATATTAGAATATAAAATTGTAAAAGTGTGTTCAAATATTACCGTTACTGTTGTGGTTATACCATATTCATTCTTTGCACCCAAAGTTTGCATTGCTGATTTTCTACGCTCTGCCATGACCGAATTTTTACGTACTTCCAATGCTCGTATAGTTTCAGCACGCATCGTCATGCGTCTTGTTAGAATCGGAGTTGCTAAAAATATACATACATACATACATATTGAATAGGAGAGGATCAAGTAAGTAACAAAATAATAGAGATATCGTGCTAAAATTTATTCCGGGTGCAGTACACATGTTACATTTAGGTATGGACTTCGATATCGCTCATTTGACCACCGCAAGCATGTTTGCAGCGCTCGATTCTTTGGAGTCAATTTTCCACCACTCTTCCACACATATCGGCTGGAACGTTGGCAATTTCACATTCTATATTGCTCCTGAGCTCCTCTAACGTTGTTGGCTTCTTTGCATAAACCAACGACTTAATATAACCCCATAAGAAATATAATGGCGTTAAATTGCCAAAAATGAGTTTCATCGCTAAAAATTATTTTCCGATGAAATTCACGATTTTCTTCAAACTTTTGCAGAGCTCTATCGGAGATGTTCCTGCGTTTCAAATGATCACGAGGCTTTACTTCTTGTATTATTCCTATTTCATCTTATAAGGGTGTGGGCCAAGACCTTTATGCAAAATTCACCACAATGCGGACCGAGATATTCGCCTGTGAACGGCGTGGAATCGGCTGATTTGGCTCATTTTAAACTAAAACAGTGTTCGGCAGTGTTGCTAGGTTTTTGTAGTGGAAAAACGTCCCTTATGACCGAAAAAAACGTCTATCAAGTAAAAATTATTTGGCAATTTCTCGCACAAGAAAAAAATGGTCATTTGACGCTTAAAATCGTCATGAGTCCCAAAAATCGTCAAAATGACGCTTCAATTGCCAACCTGGCAACGCTGGTGTTCGGTACCACTCAGCTCGCGGAGCGCTCTCTCAGAAAAATAAATAAGTAGTCGAGCTCGCACGAGCAACACACGATGGCTGCCGAAATACGAAATATTCACACGCATGTGGAAATGCAAAACCAAAGAGCGTATCATTCGACATCTGACCGCAAAACCAGCAGAACGTTGTTATGATTTCGCAAAGTGCACTAAGAAAAAATATGGCAATGTTTAACATAGAATGGGAGTTGAAATATTTTTTTTCCGAAAATTTATATGGGGAAGCTGTGTGTTTGGTTAGCAAAAGGAAAATAGGTATGAAATCCTTTAATTTAGAAAGGCATTATAGGTCTTTTCATTAAGATGTAGATACATATGTTGGCGAAGCAAGGGAATCTTATTTGATAAATTTAAAAAACCCGTTTTATGAAGAATTGGTTACTGATTTTTATAAATTTTCAAATATAGAGAAGAATGTGACAATGACGGCCGGATTTAGTTGAAGCTGAAAATAAAGCGAGTTATATTGTGACATTATCATTAGCACAACATGGACGGCCATTTGTTGTTGGAGAATTTGTTAAAACAGTCACTAAGGCAGTTCTAAGTTGTTTTGGAAAAGCGGGAACAATGTTTGCTGAAATAATTGAACGGATTCCTTTGTCAGTTAGAACTATTTCCCGCAGAACTGAAGACATTTTTTCTTATATTCAGTCTAAAACAAGAGAACTAATTTTGCAAAGTAAGTTTTACTCCCTTTGCCTTGATGAAAGCACTGACCAAAATGATTTAGCCCAGTTAATAATTTGTGTAAGAGCTGTAGACAGTTGTTTTAACATATTTGAAGAAATTTTAGCAGTTGAGACTTTGCACGGGAATGCAAATGGAAGAACAATATTTGATGCCCTTAAAAAACGTGTTTTGGATATTTTTGATCCAAACAAAGTTAGTTCAGTTTGACAGACGGTGCTAAATGTATGACGGGCACCAAAGAAGGACTAATCGGTCAATTAATTAAAAACAACATTAATGTACCTGCATATCATTGCATTATTCAGTAAGAAGCCCTTTTTGCAAAGCAGTTAAAAATTGGTAACGCGATGGAATTGGCAATTAAAGTTATATATAAGATAAGAGTCGGCCACAATTCATTAACTCAGCTTGACTGAGAATATGGGGACTTACTTTTACATACGGAAATTCGTTGATTAAGCTGTGGAAGAAGTCTTGAAAGACTATTCAATTTGCGTAACGAGGTAATGGAGTTTTTACAGCAACAAAATGAAACAAATCTGTTTGAAAATTTTAAAAATATGATGTTCTTGTTAGATTTTGGGTTTCTTGTCGATATGACTGATCTATTTAACAGACCAATATAGTATTACCAAAAAAAAAACTGAATTTCGACAAAGAGCAACTCTGTAACGAACACCAATGCAACCACTACACCCAGCACGAGAGTAAAATAAGATGTGTTCGCCGAACAGCGAACACCAGTATAACCAACAGCTAAGCGACTCACACAACGACAACTGTTTGAATGTGTTAATTTGCCGAACACTGAACTAAAACAAATACGCCTGCGATACTTCTGTACCCTGTTCTTTGTCTCAATGGCACGGGAACATTCAATAGTAAATACATATGTTGACTCGAATTTAGTCATTATAGAACGCACAGCCTGTCAGATGTGACGATTATTATGACGAAAAGTGGAGCAAGCGCTCTTAAAGCAACTTAGAATTTCTGTAGTAATTTTTTAATATTACTTACTTACTTTCAATGGCACAAGAGGCCATGGAGGCCCTAGGCCGAGCTTTTCGCATCCACTATATATTTATATTTATATTTGTACAGGAATGGAAGGGACCTACAGTTTAATGCCGAATCCGAACGGCGAAGTGAAAAGCTTTTCATAGGCAATTTTTACTCCTGTAGGTTTGCCATTGCCTGCCAAGAGGTGGTGCCGTGTAGAAAAATATTTTTTTTAATATTTTTTTTTATTTTGCCTGTGCCGAGATTTGAACCCCGGTCACCTTGCGTAGCAGTCCAACGCACTACCACTACGCCACAATTTCGTTTGTGATAAAAATGTAAACATTGAATGAAGTTTCGACATTGCCAGATCAAAAAAAAAAAAGAAGAAAATAATGGTTCCTATATACATATTTGAATACAGAATTGTATTCAAAAACCATTTAGTAATGTATTTGATAAAAAAGATAAAGTAAAAAATATGCATTTACCTGGATTATTTTCATCTGCTGTCAGCTTGAGGAATCTCTTCTTAAATGCTACATCAAGTGTGCCAATTTGTCTGCGAGGCTGCCTCGCCTTCTCAAGATTTTGTATTGTGCGCCTCCTGGCAATACGATCGGGACCACTACCGGAGTCATTGTCGTAGTCCCCGTCAATACCCTGAAGACGCTGTAGATTCTTTACGATCTCAACCGCATGCTATAAAATACAATGAAGTACATAATTTAATGTGGCTGAATTTTCATGTTTCACCGATTATAAGTACTTATATAGTTCAAAACTCACTTTATCTATTAGAGCATCTTGGGACAAATCTTCCGATTTCTTTTTGCACAAATTCAATTCGGTCGATGCCAAAATATGCGATATTGTACCAAAACGATGGAATAACATAGCCGTAAATTGTATAACCAAAATTAAGGCAAAGAAGAATACAAAAACTAAACCGATTGGCTCCAATTGTAAATATTCTTTTGATATATGCACCTAAAACGTTCGAAGATAAAGAATGGACAAGGAAAAAACATATTCAGTTACAAATTTCAATTTCAAACAATTTTAATAGTTTGTGTTAGATTATTACATACATACATACATTTCTGTATATGGTATAAATATTTGTACAGAGAAATTAATTCTAAAACCAATAGAATATTTTTGCGCATTTTTTAGTGCAATGTGTGTGATTTTATTATGGTTCGAATGTTTCAACACCAGGATTTTTAATATGCATTTTGATGGTACAAGGTTGGAAAAATCGTATTTATGTATGTATTTAGGTTGGTTTATATTGAATGGATATAAGTAGCCGTTATATGCATCTGGTTAACACAATGTTTTTGATAAATGGAGCATGTGAAGCTCAAATATTATTGGGGTTGCTGTTGTTGTGGTTGATGTTGTTTTGTAGAGTGATGAAATGGGTGGTGGGGGGAGAGAAGGGTCATTTGCAAAACATCCAAAAAATGAGTTCATGGTTGTGCTGGCTTTGTTCTTTATATCATTGTTAAAACGCATCTACTTATAAATAATTATTTCTCAAAATTTGGTTAGATGTAACATTTCATTAAAAATATTTAATTTTCCTTGATAAAACTAACTACACACTACTTATACTTTGAAAAGAAATAGATTATAAATTTACTTTGACAAAAATTTATGAAAATTTTGCATTTAAATTACAATTTGTAAAGCAAATTGTATACGATACCTTTAAATTAGTTAGATTTAAGGATTTGCAAATTCTAGATTTGAAGCTTTTGCTGTAATCTTTTGTTGTGTTGTTTCAGTATGTACAGGGTGTTTTTTTTAGAAGTGTGGTTTTCAAGAAGAAATAAACCGCATATAATTTGATGGTATGGCCTAGAATTTAGCTTTATTATAAAGATAACGATTTGCCATTATGTTTTAAAAACGATTTCGGGCAAGTGGCTGCCGCGGCTGGTTCGAATAAATTCCAGCCGAGAGGCCCAATTTTCGATCACTTTTTGCAGCAATTGGGACCGGGCCGTATGTCAGTAGTAACGCGCCGAATATTCTCTTCCAAGGCGTCAATCGTCTTGGGCTTATCTGCATAGACAAGCGACTTCACATAACTCCACAAAAAATAGTCCAGCGGTGTTAAATCGCACGATCTTGGAGACCACGCCACAGGCCCACGATGCGAGATCATGCGCTCACCAAAAGTTTCGTTCAATAAATTGATTGTTTCGTTGGCAGTGACTTTTTGAGGATGTAACGGCATCTCAACAATGGCTTGTGGATTATGATCACTCCAAATGCTACAATTTTGCTTATTAACGTACCCATTCAATCAAAAGTGAGCTTCATCGCTGAACACAATTTTCTTGTGAAAGTCGCGCGAACCGATCCATTATTTTGGTAATAAATTTGCACGATTTGCAAACGTTGTTCAGGATTAAGTCTATTCATTAGGAAATGGCAAACCAAACTGTATTGCAAAAAAAGTATTGCCAGATTGAAAACCACACTTCCACAAATAACCACCCTTTATAAATTATATCAAATCTAGGACAATTTAACTCTGTTCAGTGAAGAGAGCGACTTTTACCATATATGCAGTTTCATGTTGCATAATCAGCACAAAGGGTTACAGCTTATGTAAAATCCCACTAAAAACAATTACAAAGCGAGCACAAATTAAAAAGCTGGTGAAGGAATACAGTTTTCGTATTTTAAGTACGGTGACCATTCGTCCTTTATTACAATACGAGGACAGTTCTCTTTTTTATCTCAGTGGCCTCTGGGATTAATTTAACAAAAAAGTATAGTACTCGTATATTGTTCTCTTTCTCCAATTACTCTCAATAGGTCTGAATTACCTTTTTTTTAATCACTAAACACATTTAATCCATACAGTGTTTTTAAAATTTGTTACCTTTAATATTTTCCTTTTTGATATTAGCCAGAAAACGGATAAATATACTAAGTGTGTATTTTGACAGAATTATTATTTATACTCATCTACTATTTACTCCTGTACTATTTTTTATCCTTGACATTGACCTCTTTTTCTTTTCAGAAAAAAACGATCGCCGTAATAATACGCAAGTGTAAGTGCTGTGTAACTTTGCAACACACTTCATTCACTTTTAACAATTTTTTTTTTATTTTACAAAAAGGACTTCTGGATTTTATTTACCGAGTTAAAATATAATAGAGGGACCATCATGGTCATTAGCATTAGCTGCAGTGAGCCGACTCATTTTGACGTCTACAGGCAACGGGGGAAGTGGAGAGAAGAAAAGTTACGTGAGGTGTAATTTTTTTATTTTGTTAAAAATTTCTCGTCTCATTTTGGAATTTGTTGAAATTACATTTCAATCAGTTGCGGAAATATAATTTAACTGTACAAAATTTTATTTGAAGTGATAAAAAAGAAACGAAACTTGTAAAAATGAGTAATTGGAACTTCTTCACTATCACTCATTGCTTAATTTTTTCCTGCAGTAAATATTTGTGTTTGTGTTGCGCAAAAGAGCTGGTAAGTAAGCATCAAAAATGAGGTGACAGTGTTCAGACCACATTTTAGCTCGAACATGAGAAAGTGGACTCTTGTGAAAATGAATCGGCGCTGAAGCTTATGTGATCATGGTCAGGGTATGTTATTAGGGAATGATATGAATATGTATTATACTTATTATATTTATGTGTAAGTACCATATTTGTACAATGCATGAGTGATATAGTAATTACTGTTAACTGTTAATTATAAATAGTTTTGTTAATCAAGTTAAATTATCTAGTTTATAAATAAATGGGTAGATTGTACCCATACACTATGGTATGTGCTTTAAATATCTGGTATTGGGGATTGGTTTTAAGTGATCTATGTACAAATAAAGATGTAGGAAACTCTGCCATATGTTTTCTTGAAAGTCCGGGAAAGACTGAGAATTTTAACTCACGTTTACTTAAAAGTATATTTACTAAATTTTGAAATAAACGTGAATATTACATAATTAACTGTATGAGGTACTCTAACTACAATGCAATAATATCTCAGATTGAAGCTCTTTTTCGTCTTCTTTCATAGCACAACAGCCTGTGGAAAGCCTTCTCACATCCATTCATGTTGTGCGAGTTATGTTTGTACACGAATGCGAATGACGAAGTGAAAAGCTTTTCTAAGGCAATTTTTACTGTTAAAGATTCGCCATTGCTTACCAAGAGCTACTGCTCTTTGTTTTTCTACTTGTTCGATTTTTGCCTGTGCCGAGATTTGAACCCGGGCACTCAACTATGCCTGAAGCCTATGAGGTATTGCTCTGTGAGAACCTTCTAGAAGAAACCATCGCCAATGAAAGAGCTTTATGTCAACGTATGACATAACCTTCAATGCAAAGTTGTTAAAAGCAGCCAGGTAGCAATCAATGCACTAAGGTCGTGGTTATATTCAGTTTTTGCTCGGTGAACACCATGAAATTATTGTTGTGCACCGATCACGAAGATATAGCTTTTACTCACTTTCACAACGAACACGATATGCTTGGTGAAATAAACAACGAGTAAGTATGTCGAGTATTCAGTGTGTCAATGAGCTGTTTTACAAAAAAGGAACAAAAATATATGCAAAATATTACGAACACATGCAAACCATTACATTCATTTGCAGAAAAGGCTGCGAATATTTTTCAGGTTTAAAAGTGGACAATATATTTATATATATATATTATAATACTAATAAAAGTATTTAAACATCATTTTAGCGGTATTCACGATGTGGCGCAAGGGGTCTTATATCAATGCAAATTATTAACTTAAGAGAATTGCTAAATATTTATTTGTATATTAATTAGTGTTACCATTGCGGACAAAATAGTATTAAAAAATGGCCAAACGCAACTCTACATCGAGCTCAATGTAACTACCAGGCCGAGCACGAGAGAATAATGTAATTTGTCCGCCGAATAGCCACGGCCACCATAACCACGACCTAAGACCATGACTATAAACCCTTTTTTTATAAGATAATAAATGTGCACCATTCATCGAATCACTAAATCAGTATGTATGTATATATGTAAATGGTGAAAGGAAGTAGGTTTAGCTCAGAAAGCAAGAAACGTAATCTCTAAAATCTGACGAGCCATACAAATTTACATGACTGAATTAGAAGAGGATCTGATGACACTTTATTAAAAAGCGATTATAACACAGTACGAAAAGATTTTCGATGCTGAATGAATGATGGATTTTTGGAAAGATTGAATAATAAAAAGCAAACTGATTTCTGCAATTTTCACAGAATGATCTGTGCTTTGAAATATCTTATTTGCAATTAAAGTTGATTGGTTTTCTTTAAACCAATTTTCTTTAGATTAATACAAATTCAAAATTAATTCGTTAAATAAGTTTTAGAACTAAATAAATATCACCATACCATAAACCATTAAGTTATCAATTATTTTAGTCTATTTAACGAATCAATCTTGAATTTAAATAAATTTTAGTAATTTTTAAGCCATGTAAACCAATAAGTTTTAACTGCGAATATTTCCCAACAGATCATTCTGTAAAAATACTATTAATTAGTTTAATTTTCCTAAATTGGCTGAATACCCAATACCGGGAGAAAATTTAAAAAAAGTTAAAAGTTAAAATTTGCCGCACTGAGTAATGGACCAAGCAAGTGGCAAGTCTTTACTATGTATCGTGCTTGTGTAGTTCGTGAACTACTTATATGTATGTAGCCTTAGTAAGGTATTTTTATAATGAATAAGATTTTCATTGTTCCCGACTTATGTATAGGTACATATGTATGTTTGTAGAGAAGAATTTTAGTCAATTTTATAAGTGGGAATGTTGAAATGAACGGTTCATTAAAGTTAACTAAAACTATGTAAATTATTCAACCTAAGTAAGATATCAGTTTCCTAGAAAGTTTCAAATTAATACGATCGATCTCTAAGAATATCTTAAATTTAGTATTTTTTCTATTGAACAGCAGATTTAAAATATAAAATATGGTTTTTCTTCTATGTAAAGTGTATGAAATTAGTGCGCATGTAAAATTAGTAAGTACTTAGGCACATATGAGTATGTATTATACAATATAATTAAACCAAAAACAATTCAGATGCCAACAAATTTTTCTAGTATAGCCCAAGGATATGTTGAGGAAAAGTAAACATGTTTAATTTGTGGTAATGTGGTAAACATTAATTAAAAAACATTCATGTATTTATTTGTATTAAGTATGTATGTAAACTGAGTTTGCGAAATTTAGTTTTTGAGCCAGACATTATTACACTCTTTTTTGTTGTAGTTGTAGTTGTTGTTGTTGTTGAAAGAGAATGCAGTGAAAAGAACAGTGTAAAAGGGGAAAAAGGGAGTATTAAAAAGTTAAAACACGAATATAAAACAACAAAGTGAGTTAATAACCAAAAACAAATTAAATTTTAAAAAATTAAAAGGTAAATTTAGAATATATTAAGAAGGAATTAAGCCGACTCAGTTAAATTCGAATAATTTGAACAAAACCAAATACAACAAAATAAAAAGACTAAAATCAAAAATTAGACAAGAAGTTAAACCAAAAACGAGAAACGAAAAACAAAAAAGAACAGAAAAAGTAATTTTGTTTTTTTGCTGTAAAATATAAAAACCTCAGATGTTTCTTCAATGTATGTTATATTCGTTTTGACGCCCAGTGGCCAAATAATGTGTAATTTATCTTTGTTCAGTTGCAACAAGAACACAATCAAGACGAACAAGGCGTTGGCCATGAAAAATGCGAAGACCGATTTATTCCTTAGATCAATCAGATCGGCTGCAATCCGTTCCTGATTTATTGATGTTTGAAAACATGTTTTTTTTTATTTGAATTTATTGATTGATTTCGTTTTTTTTTATCACAACACCAGCACAAAGCAAATTTTTTATATTGTGTAATAATTTTTATTTGCAATATATAAATTTAAAAATATCATAAAAAATAAAAGAAGAAGAAAAGAAAGAAATATGTTAGTAAAATAATCACTAGGGATTTCCGCTTGTTGGACATCAAAAAAAAAAGAAGAAATTTCCGGAGAAAAGTAACTATATTTTGTGTTGGTTTTGTTTGATGTGCCGACCGCTGAAATCCCTTTTCAAAATTTACCTCTTGTGTGGATTCATCGTAGGTTATATTCGTGCGTACACCAAAAGGCCATTTAACATGAATATTGTCCTTGTTCAATTGCAACAAGAATACAATCAAAACGAACAGGGCATTTATCATGAAAAAGGCAAACACCGAAGAGTCGCGCAACTCTTTAAGATCTTTGGCAATTCTAGCCTAAAGTTTGATTGGTATGGATTAAAAAAATAGAACAAAGTTTATAACGCATGAATGGGTGAAAGAATGAAAGAACTTAGGAAACATAGACCTTTTACCTCATCTCATATTAACCGGGGCAAATGCTATCTACGGAAATATTCTTCGGCAATTTTGGGAAGCTTTGACTTTTGTTACCAATCTAATGGTAATACAAAAGAATTTGGCAAAAAAAAAATAGAACTACATATCAAAATCTCCAATGGAATTATTACAAAAAAAAGTTAAAAGATTGTCAAAGATTCTACATATTTCACAATTCCATTAATTATTCATATTTAATTTTAAATAACATTGAAGTCACACGCATCCACATTTAATCGTCGGGTAATTTTACCCAATAAGCATCGGTCCTGCTTCGGACCATTATTGGCTAACCTCCAAAAACTGTGCTTGGGTTTGTACACATACTAACGGTTAACTGACTGAGATAAGGCATTGGGTCGTAAAATTTAAAATTTATGTAGGTTTGAAAGTTATTTTTGCTAAATCAAAAATAAATAATAAAATTAGATTTAAAAAATTAATATTGTATGAAGAGTATAATTAATAAAAAAGTGTACACCTTTGAACGCGTCAAATCCACTTTACAACGAAATGATGCTCCTACTAATGTTAGCAGGCAGAAACATCATTTCAGTAACTCTTCCTTCATTCACATACCTGTTCGACGGGATCATTATCGATCGGATATAGATACTTGTCAATTAGGTCCTTCCAGAATTGAATTTCAGAGCTAGACAAAAAGTCGACCTCACCCTTGCGCAATTCAGGATCTTCAATCCAGTATGGATTTGTAAGAAAATCACGTTCCTGGCGCGGTTCAGCTGAAGTATCTGAATCAGATTCCTCGGATTCGCCCCCTGATTTCTCAGCAACTGACGATAATAAATGGTGATCTTTCGAGCCACTTGACGTTGTGCGTCTGCGCCCATGGCGTGTCTGATGCCCATGTGGGTCCAAAGCGTGCTCCAAAGTTTCCATGCGTTGTTTTATCGAATCCAATGACTCGGCGATTGCGGTTAAATGCGCTTTGTCCTCAGACGTTTTGCCATGTGTGCAGAGAATACAGCGAAACAGACCAGCAAGGGAGATCTCCACAGAACCTTCATCATCAGCATTATCGCCAATGCCACTTTGCAGAAAACTTAACATGCTCTTTTGTTTGACACGCTTCGTTACTTCTTCGGCCGCTTTCTTTTCCGCTTCAAGTTCCTTTTTCGTTTTTTTAGCTACCACTTCACGTGTTCCCCATGAAACGACATTCAAATTGATGATGGAGTATAGAATGAGCAGCAAGTACATAGACGGAATTGATAGCAGATAGATTAAACCACACGTAATGCACCAGAACTCCTGCGGATGTAAGCAGGCTGCTATGAAAAACGAGCTCGTCATTGCTATCAAGAATATAGCCGATGGTGAACCGATGCCGTCCTCGCCCAACTGTAAAGCCGTACCGACAATGACAGCCATCATAATCAACGCATACGCTGTGGATAGCACTTGCGCTACAAATAGTTGAATATTCGCTTTACACGTGAAGCACACAAACATAAAAGCCAGAATTGGGAAGATATTATAATGGAAGGAGGTCCAATTGTCAATGCGAAAGGCGGCGACAAAAGCTCCCACCAACATAAGAAAGATTGTACCAGGTCCAAGAATAGTACCACCCATTAACATCATCTGATAGAATATGTACAGCAGCGATATGTTGTCGTTAATTTTAATTGTGCGCTTAGCATCGCCCAGCAAGTCCATAATATTGGCAATGGTCGATGGTACCCATCGGCGACGTTGATTGTAGAATTCATTGAAACCTTCGGGGCAGTGAGTGTATGCATCGGAAGCAGCTGAGTACTCGACACGATAACCTCTTTGCAACAATAGCGTACACAGCCAACGATCTTCACCCTGATCGTATTGCACATAATGCCGGGCCTCATCTGAACGTGTTGTGTACTTTTTCATCACATTATCGTCCATCAAAGCTTTCCCACGAAACAGAGAAAAGCAACCAGGACTACAGAGTACACAGCCAATCATGTGTTCCGTAGCCTTTTGCAGCCAATGACCAATTGCATACTCGAACAGTTGATACCACACCATCGGGCCTGAGCCCACCGGATGAATGCGTCCGCAAGCAGCGCCCAGATTCTTATTTTTCTTCATTAAATCCACCAGCAGTGTTACAGCATTCGGCTTGAAATCAATATCACCATCGAGAGTTAGCAAATAGGTGTTCTCGGCAATGGTATCCTTGCGATCGACTGAAATTGGCAGCTCCATGAGGCGATGCCCAAGTAGATAGTACATGTACATGACCTGGGACCAACGTTTACGATGACGTATACGATCTTTATCCTTTAAATGTGTAATGAATTTTGTTTTGCCAGGTAGCGTCCAAACCAAACGACCGCCATAGGGTGTTGGATACTTTTTGGGTGGACGCAAGCGAATCGTGGTTTGATGAATTTCAGAGGCAGCTTCGTCCATGGTGGCAACAAGCAGCTTCACGAAACGATTTACTTGTATGTCATCATCGCTGTGATCGGAGATTTCAAAAGCGTCGTCGAAGAAAATGTGAGCTGGAAATATGGGAAATGAAACAGTTAGTGATTAAAGATTTACTGAGATAGAGACTTACTCTCAAATTCATAATAATCGGGGTCGACTATACGCAAATATTTCTGAGCCACTCGCCTGGCACATTGATCCTCATCCATACGCATAATACTCTTTAAGAACTCCATCATTTCATCCTTTGTCTCATGCCACATAGTGCAACAGGAATAGATGCGGGTAATGTGATCGGAAGATTTGATTGTAGGCTTGTTTTGTATGGCCGAGCCATCTGTATGCACGGATATAGTTTCGTAGTATTCGTCTCCTTTCTCTTTTTCAATTTCCGACAGATCCTGTAAATACGAATTGAAGTTAAGTCTGAATTCTCTTATAGTTTTTTTAACATTGTAATTACCTCAGTTTTCACATCAGCTTGATCGTCTCTTCGTCTGTTCATCGCCATCGATTGATCGATAAGCAGCGAAGAATACATCGGTTTCACAAAGAGTTTTTCGGTCGTAGCTAAACGTTCACATTTCGGTGTCCAGATGTGCAATGAAATCCATGTCTGGCTGAGTAACCATAATATCCAAGCCCACGCCATTTGTTGTGTGACAAAGTCATTGAATCTGAAGTTTGAAGGACTCGAAAAGAAAAGATAATCCGGTATGGTATCATGAAAAAAGCATGGATCATCAATACGTAAGCCACAGGCAGCAATCAACAACGATACCAATATCGGTACCGTCAGGCTCACTGGAAAGGCATAACTGAAACCCTGTATCAGAATCTTGCAAGCGAATTTGCCGAAAATGTAGCACAAGTAGGCACCAAATATCTGCAACAGCAACACATAGACCACAGTATTATGTGCAGCATCAACATCGATGCTATCGATATTTGCAGCATCGAGCGTATCCGGCAGGATGCTTGTCAAGCTGGTGGCCAACTCATCTACCGAGATTTTATGCGGACCGAATGCATCGCTGTACATGCTGAATATATTGCCAGGCTCTTCGCCCTGTATCCAGTAAATCAACAATACTGAGCACAAGAATAGTAAAATCTTCCATATCGAAATGAACATGTGACTGAAGTAGCGTGTATATTTGAGTTCATCTTTAACGCGCCCCATAGCACGCACTATGCCAAACGGAGAGTGTGACGATACATAATTCTCCCACCAACCACAGGAGATCATCAGACATGCAACAGGTATTACCCACAGTTCACGACGATTCTCAAGCAATGGCCATATAACGAAGCCAGTTACTTGTGCCGCAATCGCTGCCATATCAATGATAACCTTCACAAAGCGTTTACCCTCTTTGGAGGTGCGTGACAATAGTCCCAGAAACCCGGGTATAACGCAAAGGCAATTCGTCAACATGGCGCCCTGAATCGCATCAATTTGTGGCAATACCACAAACATAAGTAACGCAGTACCAAATGCATTCATACTCTCCATGAGTGTGACGAACAGGAAGTGGCCAGTTTTCGGTACACGAAAATTCTTAAAAAAACATATACGGGCGGAGCGTATTAGTGAGCCAATTTCTGGTATCGCATATGCGATCATTAATGCCCATATCCATGCTATCCGCTCTTCTTCGGGCAATTTGACGACGAAGGTTTTATCACGACCCTAAAACGAAAGGAAAGTGTGCAAAAAAGAATGTCATTGTATAACATTTGAAAAGAGATAATGTGCATTGAGAGAACATCACGCGGTTGCGCTAGTTGACCAATAATAATAATAATAATAATAATTTTATTTATTTCTGTTTTGAAGGCTGAATTGGGACCAAGGAATTCAATCGTTCAAACTAATTGCGCCGCAATCGCTGCCATATCAATGATAACCTTCACAAAGTGTTTACCTTCTTAAAAGAATCGCGAAAATAATAATCTCACAAATTGTGACATTGGTTCGAGTTTTCGAGATAACAGAAAATAGTCTAATTTGATTTAAAAAAATTCGAAAAAATATTCAAATCCATTGTAAATTGTTCTTTTGTATCTTATATTACCATATGTATACCAGTGGCGTAGTTAAGATGTTGAAATGGGGAGTAATTATTTCAGGTTCCATGTAATGCCTCGAAAAAAGATAAAGCCGTTAAATATGAATAAATTTCCTAACTACACCATCAGATTTAAACCGTTTCATATTTGAAAAGCAGGAACTTCAGAGGAAACATTCAAAATACCGTTGAAAAACGGTTGACACCATTGTATTCCTTGGTCTAGATTTTGAACTTGCACTTCTCTCTCTCTCTCTCTTTTATCACTATGTATTTCACTTACCAAATCTTTATTGCAGTATTCTATTTTCTTATCTTTACGTAATTGTGATGCCATAAATAAAACACAGCCCTTAGCTATAACTCCACCGCACAACACTATGACAAATGTAAATACATATGCAAAGATTTTCAATATCTTTACTGTTAACTCTAGACATTCTTGATTGGCGGTTGAACCAGATTCGACTTTAATTGGTGGGTCTCGAAATACATCCCAGCCTTTTGTTTCTTGTATTGTGCGTTGGCTGCAAAATAGTTTAAAAAATAATTTAACAATAATTAGAAAAGGTTAAGGTTTAGATTCTGCTACAGCTACAACTAATTAACATAACATTCATTTACTTATGCATGCATTCAACAAAAATAGAGTGGCTTAAATAATAATTTCCACCTTATGCAAAACCTACTAAATACAAATTCCTACATACTTATTTATGTAGCCGAGTTCATTTGAAAAAGTTTAAAACATGTTATAAAATTATTTCCGGCACTATTGCTCTTTGCTTTAAATTAATTTAGTGTTACTTTTATGATAGTAAAAGTGATTAATTGTGAACTAAGTGGACTACCGACCGCACCTAATGTGGGAAACGGTTAGAAACAATACCAGCAAAATTACCATACTTTAGCTTGAGGTCAAAGTATTTTCTTTGTTTAATATAGAAATTTAATTTGTTTTCAACTTCAGAGAGTTTACGTACCGTTCCACGAATTCAAGGGCAATATTCACAAAAGGCATGTTCCAGTCAGAATAAAAATGAGTATTAGCTAATTCCAGAATGGCATGGAAATGCAATATTCATTAAAGGAATGTTCAAGTCTGAATATGGTAGATAATAAAAGTCAAATCTAGAATGAAAAATTTAGCACAAAATTTTATTTTATTTGCTATGAATAACGTGTAATTTCATTCCCATTCCCTTGCTATGGAGGATGAAATTGCAATTGTATGTAAAGTTCGAGTGATTTGAGTTCGAAGAAAAAACAACAATCAACAATGCTATAAACATCGAGAAGGAAAGCTCACTAAGCGATCATAATTGAGACTCCTGCATCAGAAAATAGAAAATAAAATACTGTATCCTAACAATTTCTAAGAACTCAGAGATATCTTTATTATTGTCGCTGTAGCGTAGCGGTAGTGCGTTGGACTGTTACGCAGAGTGTCTGGAAATCGAATCTCGGCAAAGGCAAACAAATACAAATTTTTTAAAATTAAAATTTTTAGAAACAACAACATTTTGACACGGCATCACCTCTTGGCAGGCAATGGTAAACCTACAAGAGTAAAAATTGCCCATGAAAGCTTTACACTTCGCCCTTCGGATTCGGCATAAAACTGTAGTTCCCTTCCATTCATATAACACGCACAACATGAGTGGATGCATGCGAAAAGCTCGGCCTTTGGCGCTACATAAGTAGTGGACACTGATAAACTAAAATATTTAAAAGGATGTGAAAAAAAAAATATTATTTTCTTCAGTGGGACGCCAGTGGGGCAGAAATTTACTTCTTCAGAACTTTTGAGTTTTGGGTTGTTACGTTAGGTTTAGTAATCTTGGAAAAACCAGAGTCTATCGCAGACATTACAGGCATGGCGGAAGGAATTTTTAACGAACATAATAGTATGTAAAAATTTTTGAGCAATTTATGCAAACGATAAGCCTTGATGATTTTCTGATCCCACGTGTGATATATCTGGATTAACTTCATTTTGATCGTTTGCAAAGCCCTCTGCAAAGCCCTCATCACGCAAATTTATTTGCTACATAATTATAATTATAATTTTATCATCATCATTGTCATTATTATCATCAAAATATTCAAGTTGTATATTCTCAACATTTGCCACATGCCGGCATGGGAACTCGCGAATGTTAAGAGGTTGGCTAAAACCTTGGCAAATCTCGTCCATGTTTTGTTGTGTTGATGCGAGTTGTTTTCTTTCCAAGGAGGAAAGATTTTCAGGTAAATTTTCAAGTAAATCTTCTGCCCTCCTCTTTCGTTGAGAAGTTGGAAATTCGGCTACCTCAATGACTGCCTGGTCTGAGGACCTTCGTCGGGTCTCAATGATATGAGTGTTGTTACCATTATTTGGCTCTAATGAACTCATTTACCATTCATGCTGTCTCTCCGCATTAGTCTTTGCGAGTTATTTTACATCGGAATTCGAATTCTGTAGTGCCTCAAGTTGCTTGTGAAGTCAACACTCTCGCGATCTCTCGGTGCTGGTTTTTGGGTGTTTTTCATGATAGCAGAATCTGAATCTGATTGGGCCTCCATTTTTCGACGAAGTCTACATTCTTGCTGTCTCCTTATTTCCGTGACAATTTCCGTTTTGCCACGATCATCTTTTACCCCGTCGTAAATATAAAAACGATTCTAAACTTCAATAAAAATCTGCAGAGTTGGGACTCCTACAGAATACAAAAAATACATTTGGTACTAAAAGAAATTGTTTTGGGCCAGACTAACTATCTGACGTCATATTTTCCGTATCCCTAATATATTACCGACGATTTGAGATATTTGTAAATGGTTTTGTATCTCGTCCAGCCCGTCTTCTTCTTATTCTTGTTTCTTTGTCGGAAAAGTGTCTCTACACGTAAAGGTTAGTCTTCAAATTGTTTTTAGATTTCAAAGAAATTCGTTGTAAAGGGTAATTTTTTGGTACGTTGTTCTCGAATTTTGTATTTCTGACAGTTCACGCGTGATTCTTGATATGTGTCAAAGTAAAAAATGCTCAGTTTGGTTTGCCATTTCATCATGAATAGACTTAACAACGTTTGCAAACTATTGAAATTTATTATCAAAATTCGTGCTCTGTTAAAAATGTGTTTCGCAAGCTACATCGCAAAATTGTCTTCAACGACGAGGCTTATTTTTGGCTCACTGGATACGTGAATAAGCAGAATTGCAGTAGGAGTGAAGACCAGCCAGAGGCAATTCAGCAGCTACCAATGCATCCCGAAAAATGCACTGTTTGGTGCAGTCTATGGGCAGGCGGCATTATTGGGCCGTAGTTCTTCAAAGCTGGTGAAGGCCGCAACGGTAAAGAAAGAAGGGTACAGACTTTTTTTTGCCGAAAATGCAAGAATTGGATTCAGCCGACATGTGGTTCCAACAGGACGGTGCCACATGCCAAATGCCATACTGCATGCATCAATTGAGAGGCGAATTTGGTGAGCAGTTAATCTCATGTTTTGGTGCAGTCAATTGGCCACCAAGATCGTGTGATTTGATCTCGTTAGACTATTTTTTGTGTTAAGTCTCTTGTCTATAGGAACAAACCAAACACGATTGCTGCTTTGGAAGCCAACATTAAACGAGTCATTAGTGAGATTCTGGCCGAAATGTGGGAAAAAGTGTGCCAAAATTGGACCTTCATAATAGACCACTTGAAGCGTAGCCGCGGGCAACATTTAAGTTAAATTATCTTGAAAAAGTAAATAACAGAAATTTATTTATCGATCATTCACTTTTATAAAATTTCTGTGTTTTTTTGAATTATCAAAAACCAAGCTCTTAAAAAATCATGCTTTATAAAATATTACCTAATATTATCCGATTGCAACAGGGGGGGAAAATATGAGAACTTTTCACAAAAATCTTTCCATTTTCTTTAAGGTTTTTTGTATTTTATGAACCAAAGTAGCCATACACGCTTTAGCTAAAGCGAAACGGTTTATTGTTGCACTGAAATCTAACGAGAACGGGTCCATGTAAAAACTGTGTGCAGGGGGGAACCCTCCCACTCCCCAGGACTATCTCTGCCAGAAAATCCCGAAATTTACATTTGCTCATTCATTGCAATAAAATTATGCACTATTTTAACTACCTCTTGGTTTATTTTCCTTTCAGATCTTAAAACGTTTATTAACATTTGTTTTTGGACATCATAACAAATTAGGGCTCGGTTGTATTAATCAAATTTCTATCAGAAAAGCAACAACGTTAGAGCAAACTACAGTAAAACAATGCTGTGCATTTATATAAGTTAGCCATTAAAGTTTTCACAGACATAATCATACATATATTAAAAACAAAAATGGTAACCATAATTTTCTCCTCATAGGTTTTTCTTTTCGTTCATGTTCGTTTGTTCGTTGACGGTATTTAAGCCAATCATTTCGCATAACCAAATTGCATCTCAAGTAGTAAGTGGTTAAATAAATAAGTATTTATGTTCATGTGTTACCTTCCGCCATAAATATCATGTGTTAATGGCGTACTCTCATCGTCTGTAAAGTTGTCATCACTATCGCCTGTCCCCGGCGGTGCCAGAGGGCGATGTCTTACGGCAGACATCTCCCACGGTTACAAATTAGATATAAAAATATTTTTTTTTTCTTATTTTATTTTAGTTATTATATATATTTATAATGATGCTGCTGCTGTTGTTGATGATGCTGCTGTTGTTGTTTGAAATGTTGCTATTATTGCTGTCGGACCACAAATTTATGTTTTATTTATCTTTCTGTAAATAAACAAAACAAGAAACATTCGTTAGTTGAAGTTGGTTGGTATTTGTTGATAAGCGGGTTTTAATGCAAAGATGATATTTCTGTTGTTGTTGTCGTTTTTGCAAAATGTGTATGATTGTGTGTGTGCAAGTATGCGGGCTTCGGACAACCATTAACTTGTTTCTTCTTTCTGTGCTTATTTATACTACACACTTATTTAGTTGTTTTAAGTTTTTCTTATTTTTTAAAAATGGCAAAGTGCATTCATCTTCATGCAAGCCACTTATGCTGAAGCTTGAAGCTGTTCTTTATTCAAGGACATGGCTCAAGGCAATTGTTGCTAGTGGTGATGGTAGCGGTGGTAAAATATAAGATCCTTTTTGTGTGATTATTTTAGATAAATTGCTTATTTTCAGCTGAGTAGATTATTAAACATAGATACACAACCACACATACTCGTACATTAAATTGAATCTTGATATTTAAAAATAGCATATGTGAGTTATTTGAACTCTTAAAAGAGGGAATTATAGTTTTTGCAGAAATGTAAAATGATATTTTAAAATTAAAACTACAGGGCGATTCTCCAGCATACCCTGCAACAAAGCAATAATAAAACAGAAATGGAAAATAACCCTTATGTTTATGGATAGGAGCAAACATTAAAACACCGATAAATCCGTAAGAGTCGATACATAACAGAATCGACCAAGCTCATTCGCGAAAATTTTCAAAACTTCTGATACAATACACACTGAAGAGTTCAAAGAAAAGTAAAGATATGTATCGACTCATTATATTGTAGTTTTGAGTTTTCTTTATCGGATTTTGCTTAAACTATTGGCTTTGATACATGCTTTTGGAGAGGATATGTTAAAATTTTTGGGAAACCTGATGTGCTATATTGAAAGAGATCCTCAAAATTAAAAGTTATGAATAAAATGTATGCATCGGTTTTTGAATATCTGTATCCTCATACACTTATTATTATCACCTATATCACTTTAAAATTATATGAGGGTGGTTTGAACAATTTAATTGAGAGTGTCTATAAGCTAACTTTATAATTCTACATATAAAGGGTGGTACATCTAACGTTTGAAATTTGAACTACTTAATATTTTGAGTGTTGCAACTCTAATCTTATTCGTATTATGACGGAAAATTTGTTTTATATTTGGGTTTAATGAAATCGGTAGCTACATGCTGAAACAACGTTTTGAAATACTAAAAATTTACTTGGAAAATGGTGAATCTACTACTGAAAGTATAAGAAAATTGCGTTCAAAATTCGGTAGAATAGAAGCGTCTTCCACGCAATTTATGGATCAATTTTTGAATCGTATGCCTGAAGCTGAATCTTTATTGGGTAAAACAACACTTTCTCATACTCCTACAATGCTCACAAGCGAAAAAATTGCTTCTGTTGCTCAGAATGTGTAAGAAGAAGTTACACTGAATGGTGAGCCCTACCGCACAAAGATAACTGATATTTGTGACCTATATTAGAAGATATAGACTTATATGACATTTCATTCCAACAGGATGGCGCGCTTTGTCATACAAGCCATACAACAGTCGATCTTTTGCATGGGAAGTTGGAAAATCGCTTTATTAGCCGTTTTTTGTGATGTGCATTGGCCTCTACGCATCTGCGATTTGACTCCGTTGAACTAATATTTGCGGGGAGCCGTTCAAGATAAGTGTTACGCTAACTATCCAGCAACGATTGAGGCTCTTAATGGTGCACTTGGTGCAGCCATCTGACAAGTACCGCTCCATACAGTGGAAAATGTACTGAAAAATTGAGTCAATGGTATGGGCTACTGCCGAGAAAGTTATTTGAATGAAATAGAGTTCCACAATTACCCGGATTACACTTTCGAAACAAAATATTCTTTTCTTGTTTACTTGTGGTCACTGTGGCGTAGTGGTAGTGCGTTGGACTGCTACGCAGAGTTTCAAGCGTTCGAATCTCGGCACAGGCAAAATCAAAAAGTAGAAATAATAATTTTTCTCAACGGCACCACCTCTTGGCAGGCAATGGCAAGAGTAAAAATTGCCTATGAAAAGCTTTTCATTTCGCCGTTCGGATTCGGCATTAAACTGTAGGTCCCTTCCATTCATGTTCAGATATAACACGCACAACATGAGTGGATGCTCGACCTAGGCCCTCCATGGACTGTTGTGCCATTAAAAGTAAAAAGTAAGTACACAAAAATCAAATTCTAAATTATAAATGGTCCACTCTGTATGTTAATTTGGATTACTCGTAACGATTTTCCAATGCATACATAAATGCGTTTTTCATGATTTATTTGATTGAAAGTGATAATGATAAAATAGAATCTCACAGTACTTTTAAATATTTGATAAATAATAAATCGTTGATATCAAAGAGACAAAAAATAGGAAGCTGAGTTTGGCTGGAATGCTTATTTCGTACATATAGTACATAGAAAGGTTATGGTGATAATTTGGAAAATTTTAATAATTGTTTTGAGGATATACATAGATAGCGATGTTTTGATAGCTCAAGGTGTCGTTACTTTTAAGAGGAAATATTGGTACAAGAAGTCAGTGCAGAAAAGGAAAGTTTTTAATCGGATCCTGACGGAGCTCTCAGAAATCATGGTTGGCGGACACTGAGGTATCTCATATTACTGATTCAATACTGATATCATATCTAAGTGTGAGTAACCAAGTTTTTGGATAGATCACCCACATCCGCATCCTGAAAATTAACAAGGCGAAGTAGTAACAGTTATAACATGTAAATTTTGCTTTATGCTATAACTGAGAATCGTTTCTGAATTTCTGTTTCGTGTTTATCGTAGATAAAGCAAAATATTTCTTAAATAGCTCGTTAGTATCGAATATTGAAACATATGTATAGTA
Organism: Palloptera scutellata; assembly: GCA_958295655.1. Classification (NCBI taxonomy): domain Eukaryota; kingdom Metazoa; phylum Arthropoda; class Insecta; order Diptera; family Pallopteridae; genus Palloptera; species Palloptera scutellata. The sequence goes on from OY282450.1 coordinate 66,194,392, forward strand.
TATAAGAAAAACCTGTATTTAAAAACCAACCTTTACTTAAAAAGAAATAAACAAAATCCATCTAACGATATTTTGAAAACCGAACTAAGTATACGAGTAGAGTTACAAAATTTTTGCATTCACATTGGTGGTATAGAAATAAAATGTAAAATGTAAAATAGTGATATTTTTGCTTACTTTTAATTTCTTTATTGTATTTAAATTTCCACTTTCACTGTCTACAAATCAAAGTGAATAAAAGAAATATTTTTTTAATTATTCATTACTTCTTTAATAACACAAAAATTATCACAACATTTACATTTTACAGCTCCTATGGTGACTGAGTGGTGAAGATATTAAAAAAGAAATCACCAAATAAAATACAAATCTCACTAAATAAAGAAAGAGTTTGTTTTAGTTTGGTGATTATTAAGCAATAAAAAATAAATGTATGTATCTAAAGTAATTTGTTCATTGAATATAACCAACATAACTGGCAATAAAAAACTGTAGGAACTGCGAATTCATGAACACAAATACAGGTATCCCTCGTATAACGCGGTACTTATACAACGCGTTTTCGATTTAACGCGATTTGAATAAAATTCGGTTTCAGTACAATGCGAAATTTCGACTTTTATAACGCGAAGTTGAAAATATGTATGTATAATATAAATACATACTGATAATAAGACTTACGTTCTAGCACAGATGACAATAAAGTTGGGTTCTTAGTTCTGTTGGATCAATCCAAGGCTTTCGATACAGTCGACCATAATATTTTGGAGACAAAACTAATTAAATTATTTAACTTCTCGCCATCTGCGACGAATCTTATTGCGTCATATCTTTCCAATAGGTCACAAGCTGTCTTCGCCAATAACTGTTCTTCAGTCTTTCTACCCATTATAAGAGGTGTTCCTCAAGGTTCTGTCTTGGGTCCCCTTTTTTTTTCTATGTACATAAATGACCTACCTAGTGTTTTGAAAAACTGTAAGATCCATATGTACGCAGATGACGTCCAGTTGTACGTCAACTGTAAGCGTGAGAACCTCTATGACTGCATCAACAATCTTAATAGTGTTCTTGAAAACATTGGTAATTGGGCAATAAAAAACGGCTTAAGCCTTAATCCAGCAAAGTCAAAATGCTTGGTAATAGCGAAGAAAATCATTGACATTTCCACTGCCCCTAACCTTTCATTAAACGGAAGCAATATTGAATACGTAGACTCTGCAAAAAATCTAGGGGTAACCTTCAACAGAACTCTAACTTGGAATAACCACATAAGTAACACGGTTGGGAAAGTCTACAGCATGCTTCGTGTTCTTTGGACGACGCAGTACTTTACTCCTCTTCATATTCGAATGCTCCTTGCTAAAGCATATCTCATACCAACAATGCTATATGGCTGCGAAATATTTGCAAACTGTGATAGTCTAAGTAAAAATAAATTAAATATTCTTTACAATAACATTGTTCGTTATGTGTTTGGACTAAAACGAAGAGATCATGTTTCCCAGTTTGCTAAAAGAATCCATGGCTTAACCTTTGATAACTTACTGAACTATCGAACGCTTTTATTGTTGCATAAAATTATATGTAATGCAGAACCCAGTTATTTGTTTTCGAGATTAAACTTTTCTATATCCAATCGAACTAATATGATTAACTGTTTACGTGTTTCTTGTTTAACGTCTGAAAGGCAGTTCTTTGTACACTCTGTTCGTCTTTGGAATACACTTCCTAATAGTTTAAGATCTGGTAATAATGCTGTGCAATTCAAAAATAAACTAGCTTTATTTCTTTCTTCGCTGTAATAGGAAATAATGAAATATTTCATGTTATTAAAATTTTTAACGAATAGATGAATAGATGTTTAATGTTTAATTTTAAAGTAAAGTTTAAATTTTTATGTCATGCAATATATATTATAAGTCGTATTTAATCTTGTTTATGCTACATGCTGCCGGTACTGCTAATAAGGTTTTAAACTTTGTTGTGCCGGTTTTCGAAAATAAATAAATAAATAAATAAATAAAAAATAAATAAATAATACTAATTTGTGTATGTACATATTCATACTTTTTTTTTTTAAATAAAAAGGGAAATACCCATTTTTGCTTTCAAAACATGTGTTATCGTAAACATGTGAATTGAAAACTATCATTACAGCGTGAACTTTTGTGCATATAAGACGTTTAATTGGGAACAAATTTGTGAATTTTTTTTTTATTATTAAACAATTTTTTGTAGCAATGAATAGTAAAGTTCCAAATGCCCAAAAACCTACGCTTAAGCGAAAATTTATTACGTTAGATGACAAAATTAAAATTCTAGATAGATTGTGCAGCTGGATTAGTAGCAAAGTCTCTCGGCTTAAATGAATCCACAATACGCACCATTAAACAAAATGAAAATAAAATAAGTAATTCTGTTATGGTTGGGTCATCAGTAAGGGCAAAACGAGTGTACGTGTGCGCAATGTTTTAATAGAAAAAATGGAAAAACCTTTAAAGTTGTGGACTGTGCTACAAAAAAATGCGACTCAATACAAATGCAATTAAGGCGAAAGCTCTTAAAATTTAAACACATTTAAAATAACGTAATCCAGATGCAGTGCAAGTAACCCAAACATGTGAGCAGGAATTCTTAGCTATCAAAGGCTGGTTCGAAAACTTTAAATCACTATTTGGATTACATAATCTTAAACTTCAAGATGCAACTGGATCGGCACATATAGAAGCTGCGAGGGCTTACCCTAAAACTCTTGCTAAAATGATTGAAGAGGGTGGTTATAAAGGAGAACAAATCTTAAAAGCAGACGAAACAGGTCTAAATTGGAAAAAAAAATGGAGCGTCGGACATACATCTCGAAAAATGAAAAGGTTGCACCAGGTTTTAAGGCCGCAAAGGACCGAATTACTCTACTTCTCTGTAGTAATGCATCAGGGGACTATATAACAAAACCTTTACTTATAAACCGCTAGTTAAATCCACGAGCTTTGAAAAACATTGATAAATCCAAGTTACCTGTTTATTGGCGGGCAAATAAAAACTCTTGGATTACAAGCAGTATTTTTCGCGATTAGTTTTTTAATTACTTAATACCCGACGTTGAAAGTTATCTGAAGAAAAAGAACATCGATTTCAAAGTGCTGTTAATACTAGATAATGCGCCAGGACATCCAAGAGACTTGAACCATCCTAATGTAGAAATAGTTTTCCTACCACCTAATACCACGTCTATCATTCAACCGATAGACCAAGGTATAATATATACATTCAAAGCATAATATATTCGGCAAACAATCCAACTTATTCTTGACAAAATGGATTCTAATTCTAACGTGACAGTAACAGAATTGAGGAAAACTTTTTCAATTTTAAACTGCATTGAAATTGTAGAATCATCTATTAAAGAATTAAAACAGTCAACTCTAAACGGCGCATGGAAAAACATATGGCCGGAGGCTGTTGCAAAAGATAATGCAGTACCAACATTAAATGTGGAATCTGAGAATTAATTCCATATTTCACACTAAAGCGCATACGAGAGGGCTTAAGTTTGGCTGAACAAATGAAATCTTTCTTTGCTAATAATGATCCAGCAAAATAATAAGGCAAATAAGATATTAATTTAGCACCTTATTATGAAATTGAAAAGGATCTTGGAAAAAAAATCAAGCAAAGACTGATAACTGATTCCGCGATTATAAAACTAGTGCAATCACAATCACAACTAGTTTTGTATCCAATAGCGGCTATGTTGAAGAAATATCTTCTGATGAAGCTATTGCACACCCAAAATGATCAAAATTTGCACGAAATATGATGTTTGAAGACAGCGAAACAGATTAATTACTTAACAACAATGAAATTTGAAAAACACATTTAATTTGTTCAGTTTGTTTTTAAATTTTATAATACAAATTATTTTTTTTTTTTTTGTTTTTTGAATTTTGTGATATTATTATTTTTATTTTGTGTTTTTAATTTTATAACAAAGTCTGAATTTTAATTTTAAGTCTGTTATTTAGTATGATTTTTATTAAAAAAAACCTATTGTAACATAACCCTCAAATTTATATGGAAACTAAGTCTTACATAACGCGAATCACATAACGCGAAATCTTCCTGGAACATAACTACCGCGTTATACGAGGGATACCTGTATTAGCATCTGAACCTAAGCAAAAACATTATACATTTTAAAAATAATGTAGATATTTTTCTGTCTTAATTCCATTATGCTTATAATTACTAGCGTCATTCAGTTGTTGTTTTAATGAACCTTGCCCTACATTCCGCATAATGTAACTTACATCTTTTACACGAATTGTACTACAAATGTATCATTTTAATTGAGATTGCGAATATGATTGGGAAAATGAAGAATTGATATATAATACATAATTCTTGAAATACGGGTATTTTATTATATAAGTACTTACATAGAAGTACATAATTTTTTTTAATTGTAGATTTCATAGGGAAAAAAGTGAATTTGCAAATTTATTAAATACAAATTTTTCTAAATCGGAGAATTAAAAAAAAAATGGTTTCCTAATAAGTATTTCCAATAATATTTAATGAAATTTGTTCGGCTATAACGAACATTGAGGTAAAATCGCTTGTTTATTAATTCAACGCATAGGATTATGCTTTCAATGAGCCAATCACAAGATTAGTGCAATTATACAACAATTATATTAGCATCATTAATTTTAGTGTTACTTGTGTTGTAGTTGGTAGGGAGTTGGCCTGCTACGAGAGTTGATTCAAATCCCGGCAATAAGTAGAAGAAACTATTTTCCTAAGCGGCACCACCTCTTGACAGGCAATGGTAAGTCTTATAAGAGTAAAAATTGCTAAGAAAAGATTTCGCATCGAGTTATTGATAGGAGCTGATTTTTTTTTTGAGTCCACCCTTTCTGCGAAAATTCAAAATAAGATGGGTCGTTGATGGTGGTATCGAGCGTTCGTCTCTTCTTGTTACGGAGCAAGCTGATATCCAAAGAGATTCTGAGTACTTAGACGAGTTTTTGAAGGTTGAAAACCATCTTGATATTTCCACATAAGTAAATCACCAAGGAGAAGCTCGATTGTGAGAATCTCTTTGTAGAAAATTACACTCGTTTGGAGTGTGTTACCTAATCAGTTCGTTTGCCTCTAAAATGTAGCCCTACCTCGCTTAGTGATTCTTATAATCAGCCATTAAATGACTTCAAGAATTTAGAGAGGCGTCTGCAACAAAACTCAGAACTGAAGGCACAGTCAGCGTTTTTAATATATAAAAATATATCGATCAGATAGATAACGGCGTTGCGACTTGCTTTTTACCGCTTACATCAAAGGACATTCAAATGGGAGCTCATTTATTTATTCGCATGGTGCAAAAGGCAGTCATTTGGCAGGAGTATCGTCAGTTATATGAAAAATACCTATCTCCTTATCATCTCAATTCTCATCGTTTTTTTTTTGTTGATAAATTTAGTCTAATTTGTGTCGGAGGTTGGCTTCAGAACTCAGCTCTAGGATCGAAGCATCCAATGATACTATGATATTGTCTAAGCAACAACCACTTACAAATTCGATAATAAATTACTTACATCAGATATGCTTACACGCGCGACAGCAAGCGCTGCTAGCTACTATTCGTTTGCAATATGGGCTTATAGGAGGCAGAAAAGCAATAAGCCGTTTAGTCAGCAAATATGTGCGGTGTTTTTGCGTAAGGGCAATCTGCCAGCGGAAAGAGTACAACCCAATCGGGCTTTTCTCATCACAGGCATTGATTTTGCCGGCCCACCCTTTTATCGCTCAGAGAGACGAAGATCACCCGTGCAGTGTCGTATAACCCTTTTCGTGTACTTCGCTATCAAGCGATGCGCTTAGAGCTGGTGAGCGACCTGTCTACATTATCGTTAGTGACCGCTTTAAAGCGCTTCGCATACAACTGAGGAAAACCAAAAGTGCTTTGGTCAGATAATGTAACAAATTTTGTTGACGCAAAAAAGGAATTAATCGAGCTGAAGCAGTTGTTTCTTAACTAAGAGCATATGAAAGCTGTCCATTAGCAGTGCTAGGAAGATGGCATCAATATTCATCTTGTTGATCGTTGGCAGAGAGCATGCCACATGCAGTAGCTTTCCTGGAAGAAATGTAGTAATGGATGCATCACTCTTCTACAGCAGCGTGTGAAGTGGCATACAGCTAAGCCAGACATAGGCGTATTAGCAATTGTACTGCTGAAAGAGGAGAGCACATCTCCTCTCAAATGGCCCCTGAGCAGAGTCATTGACGTCATCAAGGGAGGAGATGATATAGTAGGGCTGCTGAAACGTGCAGTCGCTAAGCTATGCATGTTACCTACCCACCGAAATTGTTGTCGTTGAAAGCTAGAACCTTCCAACGGGGGGAGAATGTTTAGAACAGCTAAACATTTATGTTAATCTTTAATTGTAATACCATTATCCAAAACTAAATATATTTTCCTCTTTTGTAACCTAAACTACAATCGATTAACTACATTGCATTTAGCTTTGATATCGCTAACATACTTATTTAGTTCTTATTTTGTACATATACAAATACAACATATTATGTAGCATATGTAGTTGATCTCTTCCTATAAATTTTAAGATAACGATAGTTTTAACTAACGGCATTTCTAACTTTTTATATACTGCGTTTTCAAAAAGCTGTTCTAGTTTTTAGTAAGCTCAGCTCTACTTTGATTGGAATGGAATTGGTTAGTTATCATTGATCTTTCGTGGAGATTGGACTCTTAAAATAAAATTGTAAAACCTACATCTTCTTCCTTTTTTTTTAATGGCATGAGTGCCTAAGCCGAGCTTTTCGCAACCTACATCGTTTAGTCCTTTTCTATGCTAGTTCAATTGACCACACTTTCGCATTTTTATAGTTATTCAAAAACATTAATAACTTAATATTTGTTTTGATAAAATCATAATAAAGTTCTTGCAGATTTATATCTAATGTCTGTTATTTTTCCAAGTTCCATGTACATATTTATAATCATACAATGGATATTTGAAAAGTAACTAAGCTTCCAGATACTCGTAGCCTTGAAATGCAAAATGTTGTTTTCTTCTTTGTAAAGATATTTTTTCTTTTTCATATTAAGTAGCAGTAAACCGTTTTAAATTGATATCTGATATTGTTATTTAATCAGGTTTGCGGTATTTACATTCATCAAATGGAAGGTATAACATAGATACTTACTATGTAAAGGGTGTTTTTTTAGAAGTGTGGTTTTCAATCTTGCAATACTTTTTTCGGCGTTGGTATTTCTGACAGCTGTCAATTGATTTATGCTCAGTTTGGTTTGCCATTTCATAATGAATAGACTTACTCCTGAACAACGTTTGAAAATCGTGCAAATTTATTACCAAAACGAGATGACCACCGATCCCGATTCTCACAAAAAAATTTTGTTCAGCGATGAAGCTCACTTTTTGTTGAATGGGTACATTAATAAGCAAAATTGTCGCATTTGGAGTGATCATAATCCACAAGCCATTGTTGAGACGCCGTTACATCCTCAAAAAGTCACTGTTTTGGTGTGCTCTATGGGCAGAGGGGATCTGGTCCATATTTCTTCAAAGATGAAGCTGGTCATAATGTTACAGTCAATGGGGAACGCTATAGAGCCATGATTAATGACTTTTTCGTGCCTGAATTGTGAATTGGAGGATGTTGATGTGGACGACCTTTCGTTCCAATGAGACGGCGCTACATGCCATACAGCCAACGAAACAATCAATTTATTGACGGCAACTTTTGGTGAGCGCATTATCTCGTATCGTGGGCCTGTGGCGTGGCCTCCAAGATTGTGCGATTTAACACCGCTGAACTATTTTTTGTGGGGTTATGGGAAGTCGCTTGTCTACGCAGATAGGCCCGAGACGATTGACGCCTTGGAAGAGAATATTCGGCGCGTTATTACTGACATACGGTCCAGCCCCAATTGCTGCAAAAAGTGATCGAAAATTGGGCCTATCGGCTGGAATTTATTCGAATCAGACGCGGCGGCCACTTGCTCGAAATCGTTTTTAAAACATAATGGCAAATCCTTGTATTTATAATAAAGCTGAATTCTTGGACATAATATTAAATTATATGCGTTTTATTTCCTCTTGAAAACCACACTTCTAAAAAAAACACCCGTTATATAGCTATAAGCAAAGCTATCGTTTTTATTTTTTTTAAAGGTTTTTGAGTAATTTCTAAAGAAACCAATTAACTGCTATACAAGAGATTGATTCAGTAATTTTTGATATCGATTGCGGATAAATTAGACCGTGATATGACTTAAAAAGCATAACGATCGAAATATCGAAGTCGAATTTTTGAACATTGTAGCTAGAAAATGGCCGGGAAGATATGATATTCAAGACATCACATTTAAGCTATGTTCATATTTAATAACATTCATTTTCCTTTTTAAGAGACGTAATTCCGTTAATCAATAAACAACCACAGCTTTGTCTTTTATGTAATAAATTTTATATTTAACATTTGCGCTTACAAAGATAGAACTGCGAGTAACAAACTGTTCACATTTTTACTTGAACTTATTTTAAAGCAACTTTTGTGCAAATTGCTGAAGAACCGCTTTTATTTGTTTAGCTAAATCAAGTAAGGTTTCACTTTCAAAGTTGAGCTTTGTCATTTCCACGCTTGTTATTTAAGAGACGTAATTCCGTTAATTAATAAACAACCACAACTTTGTCTTTTATGTAATTAATTTTGTATTTAACAATTGCGCGTACAAAGATAGTAACTGCGAGTAACTACCAGGTGTACACGTATGAAACCGGTAATTTTTTTTATGAAAATATACGTTTATTTAAGAAAAATGGTTATACATTCAATCTTCAAAGTACATATTTTTTCCATCTCTCTGACAATTTGTGAATGCCTCGTCAAAAAAACTGTTCGTTTTTTGAGTCAAACCAGTCATCGAGCCATTTGTACATATTTTCGTACGAATCCAAGTGCTACTCAGCAAGTGCGGGTCCCATTGATGAAAATAATTGGTAGTCAGATGGAGCCAAGTCTGGTGAATAAGCCACATGGGGGAGGGCTTCCCAGCTGTACGAATCTACCAATTCCCGAGTCGGTTTTGTTCGATGTGATGGTGCATTGTTATCAATGGCATCAAGAAAAATCACTTTGTGTTGCCTAGCTTGATATTCTGGACGTTTTTGGCGCAAAGCACGGTTTAAATCGGCTAATTGTTGTTGGTAGCGTTAACGAGTAACTGTTTCACCTGGTTTCAGAAGGTCAAATCAGATAACACCTCACTGATCCCAGAAAACACACAAAACAGAAATCATTTACTTTTGGGATTCTCAAAATAGATCTATTTTTCATCGCCAGTAACAATTCGATGAAGATATGATTTCTTTTGTACCTGGCGACAAACATTTCTCAGGTGGTTTTTCGATTTTCTTGCTGTCTTTCATTCAATTCATGTGGCACCCATCTTCCCACCTTCAATATCAATCCCATGGCTTATAAACGTTGAGAAATGCATTGTTGGGTCATATTTACCATAATTGTTTTGCAACTTGTTCTTGCGTTCCACCATCAATCTTCATCGAGTAAAGCTTGCAATTCGGCATCTTCAAACTTTTTCGGTGGTCTTCCACGTTCTTCGTTTTTCACATCAAAATCGCCACTTTTAAACTTATTGAACCACTCGTTGCACTGTGTTTTGCCTAGAACATGCTGGCCGTAAGCTTCGACAAGCATTCAATGAGATTCCAAAGCAGATTTCTTCAATTGAAAACAGAAAATCAATGATGTCCGCATATCGTATTTTGTAGGCACAAAATTCGACATTTTTACGAGGGGGAAAAATATGTTGTTGTATGAGACTTGATTGATGAACTGAATATTATTGACAGAACTAAATGCGAAGAAATGGCCCCAATGATTTGGTTTGACAAAGCGTATAGTTTTACCTAGTGACACAGAGATGTCATTACCGGTTTCATACTTGTACACCTGGTAACTGTTCACATTTGTACTTGAACTTATGTGCAAATTGCAGAAGAACCACTTTTATTTGTTTAGGTTTCACTTTCAAAGTTGATATACTACTGTGGGCAAAAAGTAGTAAGACTTTGTTCATAATTTCAAATTTTTTTATACATTCTTCCAAATCTATTTCGTCCCCTTCAAAGTAATCCCCCCCGGCCCAAATACACTTGTGCCAACGTTTTTTCCAATTTTCGAAACAGTTGTTAAAGTCAATTCCCGGAATAGCCTTCAATGCGCTTAGCTATTCATGTTTAATGTCTTCAATTGACTCAAAACGGTGTCCACGAAGCGGTTTTTTGAGTTTAGAAAATAGCCAAAAGTCACACGGTGCTAAGTCAGGCGAATAGGGTGGTTGCGGAACGATATCAGTCGAATTTTTGGCAAAATGGTCTCGTAAAACCAATGCAGTGATTTTGGAACCAATCGTGCATTCACTCTTCTTAGGCCCAAATGATGTTTTAAAATGGTTTTCACTGATCCTTCCGATATTCCAACGATGCCAGTAAGGTCTCTGACTGTTAATCGTCGATTCTCGAGCACCAATTCCTTGATTTTATTGACGTGTTGATCATCAGTTGATGTTGATGGCCGTCCTGGACGTTGTTCGTCGTCAACGCGTTCTCGACCATCTTTGAACAATTTGTACCAATCAAAAACACTTGCTCGCGACATACAATTATCGCCGAAGGCCTTTTGCAACATTCTGAACGTTTCGGCACCAGAAATTTGATTCCGTACACAAAATTTAATGGAACTTCTTTGTTGAATAATTTCACTCATTGTGAAAATCGCCGAATGCACTTTTTGTACTTCAGAAAGACAAGCGTATACTAAACACTAATGATTATTTTGATGTGACATTTGGCACAGATGTCACTGACAGTCATACCAACCTTAAAAAAATAATATTTTGATGAATGGATTTCCGCGCGAAATTTAAATTAAAAAGTCTTACTAACTTTTGCCCACAGTAGTAAGAACCAAAAAGAAAAAACTAATAGAAAAAACTATTAAATTAAATAAAATATAAAGAAAGAAAAAAAAGTTGAAAATCCAGATTTTTGCTTACTCTTCAGATAAATATTTAAGCTTATTTTGAGTGTTGCAACGCTAATCTTATTCGTATTATGACGGAAAATTAGTTTTACCTATATATTTGTGTTTAATAAAATCGTTTCGGCGCTGAAACAACGTTGGGAAATACTACCAATTTACTTGGAAAATGGTGAGCCTTCTACCGAAAGTGTAAGAAAATTACATTAAAAATTCGGTAAAAAAGAAATGCCTTCCACGCAATTTGTGGATCAATTTGTGAAACATGTGCATGACACTGGATCTATATTGAATAAAATAACACGTTCTCGCACTTCAACAGTGCTCAAAACCAAACAAAATTTCTGCTGTTGCTCAGAGGAAGGAAGATGCGTTACAGTGAATGGTGTGTGCTACCGCACAAAGATAACTGATTCTTTGTGCTTTATTAGACAACATTTGGTTTAAACAGATCACCCAACAGTCGATCTTTTGCGTGGGAAGTTTTAAAATCGCTTTATTATGCGTTTTTGGTGAGGTGCATTGGCCCCACGCAGTTGCGATTTGACCCCGTTGGTCTATTATTTCTGGGGAGCTATTAAAGATAAGTGTTACGCTAACTATCCAGCAACGATTAAGGCTCTTAAGCACGTAATTGGTTCAGTCATCGGTTAAGTACAGGTCCATACAGTCGAAAATGTACTGAAAAATTTGTCGAGGAAGTCATCTGAATAAAAATGAACTAAAAATCGTTCTTTGGAACAGGGCATTATTGACAATTATTAGCATTTTCATAGAAATTTTTAAGATTTTTTTTGATTTGGATAATTATTAGATATAAGTATTTAAAAAGGTTTAATACTTAGAGGATATTTTTGCTGGTCAATGTAACAAATCTGCGAAAAATTGTAAAAGCATGAAACTGTATTGTAATTGAAATTTTCAATTTCTCTTTCATTGTTTCGTTGTTTTGTTTTTAATACAAAGCTAATGGCGGTTTTTGAGTGATATACAAGTTTAGTGTATTACGTATTTTTGAGTTTATTTTTCAATGTGAAACTTGATTTTGGGCGAAATGTCTGCATACACATGTCTTAATAGACAGACAATAAAGTTTTATATGTGTGTAGTTTATTTGCTGTTTATTAGAGCAAATACTAACAACACGGAAAAAAAGAGTTCATTAAAAATTAATGAAAATCATTCCTTAAATTAAAAATCACAAAATTAATGAAAAACTTCATAAAATCAATAAAAACCTCATTGAGTTAATGAATTTGTACAGACAATTTTATGACTGTGCATGAATACGTTCACGGATATTATTCATTAATATTGTATCATAACAAACTTAAACAAACAATTCTAATAAAGTTCAATGAATTCGTTCGTTAATCTTTCATGAACAAATTCATGGATTTTGCCTAACAACCGTTGTCATAATATTATAATTGATTTTTTTTTTTGTAGTAGGCCCTCGATAATCTAGTGGGTAGCGTACTGGACTCTCATCCAGGAGATTGGGTGTTCGATTCGAATCTTAGTCTAGTGGTTATTTATTTATATTTTTCATAATATCATATCCTACTGATATGAAGTGAATGAGAATTATAAGAAAATTTACAAGTTCACATATATTTTTTAGAAGTTTTAATGAACTTATTCGTTCTTTTCTTTCTTTCTTTTTATGATAAACAGCCCATGGAGGGCCTAGACCGAGCCTTTCGCATCCACTAATGTTGTGCGTGTTATATTTGTACATGAACTTATTCGTTAACATATACATTTTCATTGATTCTGTTTTTTCAAAAAAGTTTCAATGAAAACCCATCCATTGATTTTATGTAACTAGTTTTGCATGTGATGTGTTTTCATTGAATTTCTGAAAATTTTTGGTTCTGTGTAGTGGCTACTCAAAGTAAAGTTCAAATAATTTATTTGCTTGTACAATACATAACTAAAATTTTAACTTTACATATACATACATACTTACATGCATTATAAATTTACTTTAAATTCATATGAAAACATTTGTAACACAGATTTTTAGTTTTTTACTTTTGCATTTAACGATTCAATGCGTTCAAGGAATTTGGCGATTATAAGCGCAACGTTGTGTGTAAACTGGAGTAATATTGTATTAAGATATAAAATTAATTCACTTAATAAGAAGGAAAACAATTGTGGGTATTTTAAATACTTAAATTTTCTCATAATAACTACCTTCCTTGTACCAACTTGCTACCAATGGAAGAAAATCCTTTTGTTCAATAAATTGCAAAATTTAAAATATTTTCTACATTTTAAAAATTTACAACATTATTTTTATTCTTAAAATCGAATATATGGTACATATTAACGAGTTTATTTATGTATTGCAGGTTCCAATTATTTCCATCAGTAAAATATTTGGAGTTTAAAGATTAGAATTGTATTCATAGAATAGGCAGATCACATGATTGTTTCGGTACCCGCCACAGTCAGATGACAGAAAATCTGACCAATATTCACTTAAGTGGTAGAAAGGGTAACAACCAATATAGGAACGATTGTTGTAGGTATTTATTTTAAATAATGGAATCAATCTCAAAAATTACTGTGATCATACACTATGTTTCTGAAACTACCACAGTTTTTCCACTCCATTATTTTAAAAATTACTTATAGTAATTAATAATATTATAAAGTAAATGAGAATTACTAGACAATATTTTCACTGAAAGGTATTTTTGAAAGGAGCTACACAACTACTATATTTCATTACATGTAGTTATTCTCTTTAATACTTTAGTGCATAATGGTCAGATTTTCTGACATCTACTACTGTGGGCAAAAAGTAGTAAGACTTTGTTCATAATTTCAAATTTTTTTATTCATTCTTCCAAATCTATTTCAATATTTCAAAGTAATCCCCCCCGGCCCCAATACACTTGTTCCAACGTTTTTTCCAATTCTCGAAACAGTTGTTAAAGTCAATTTCCGGAATAGCCTTCAATGCGCTTAGCGATTCATGTTTAATGTCTTCAATTGACTCAAAACGGTGTCCACGAAGCGGTTTTTTGAGTTGATTTTGAGAAAATAGCCAAAAGTCACACGGTGCTAAGTCAGGCGAATAGGGTGGTTGCGGAACGATATCAATCGTAAAATCAATGCAGTGATTTTGGAACCAATCGTGCATTCACTCTTCTTAGGCCCAAATGATTTTTTAAAATGGTTTTCACTGATCCTTCCGATATTCCAACGATGCCAGTAAGGTCTCTGACTGTTAATCGTCGATTCTCGAGAACCAATTCCTTGATTTTATTGACGTGTTGACCATCAGTTGATGTTGATGGCCGTCCTGGACGTTGTTCGTCGTCAACGCGTTCTTGATCATCTTTGAACAATTTGTACCAATCAAAAACACTTGCTCGCAACATACAATTATCACCGAAGGCCTTTTGCTGAACGTTTCGGCACCAGAAATTTGATTTCGCACACAAAATTTAATGGAACTTCTTTGTTGAATAATTTCACCCATTGTGAAAATCGCCGAATGCACTTTTTATACTTCAGAAAGACAAGCGTATACTAAACACTAATGATTATTTTGATGTGACATTTGGCACAGATGTCACCGACAGTCATACCAACCTTAAAAAAATAATATTTTGATGAATGGGTTTCCGCGCGAAATTTAAATTAAAAAGTCTTACTAACTTTTGCCCACAGTAGTAATATGAATTGTGTCCACTACACCACAGTGGTCGCTGTGGTGTAGTGGGAGTGCGTTGGACTGCTACGTAGAGTGTCCGGGGTTCGAATCTCGGCACAGGCAAAATAAAAAAAAAATAAAAAAGTAGAAAAAATAATTTTTCTACGCGGCACCACCTCTTGGCAGGCAATGGCAAACCTACAAGAGTAAAAATTGCTATGAAAAGCTTTTCACTTCGCCGTTCGGATTCGGCACTAAACTGTAGGTCCCTTCCATTCATGTACAAATATAACACGCACAACATGAGTGGATGCGAAAAGCTCGGCCTAGGCCCTCCATGGGCTGTTGTGCCATTAAAAGTAAAGTAAGTATGTTTATTCCTAAAAAAGTTAATATTAAAAAGTCTTTAAAACATAGGTACTTATACTTCAATTTAAATTCAATATTTTTAATTCGGAAAAATAATTTTATTGGTTGAGTTTAATCTGAAAAGCAGGAAAAATAATGTAACAAGAAGTTATTGCTCATAAATTATCAACATCGATTAACTGGCGTGTCCTATCCGATTCTACAGAAAATATGGTAATAAAAAATAGAAACTTACATAATATCATCACTTTTCATTTAAGTAGTATAGTAGTTTTGCATATGTACATATGTTTAAGAGACTTAATAAACAAATAAGAAACTATATATGATATATAAGAATACAGTTATTCTACTTTCAGGAATTTATTTTGTTATCATTCAGAATAATGGAATAATGGTTTACTTTGGCTGAATTTTAAGATGAAGTTCACAAAACTAAAAAAAAGTTAATTTAAAATATCAATACCATATTTCAAGAATTACTATGTACATACTTATATTAATTGTGCTTATGCCGTTTATCTCATTAAAATGTATACGGTGTAAAGGCTACTGATAAATAATCAGATGTCGACAAAACTAGTAGTCGAAATGACCCATCTGACCATATGAATTGACCCCACAGTAATTATTTGATCCACAAGAATTCATCCTTAGCAAATTCACACTAAGACATGGTACATTATAATTTGCAAAAGTAAACCTTAAGTTTTTGCATACTTGAAATAAATAAACTCAAACTTCTATTCATACATATTCACAATATTTAGGATATAAAAAAAAATAACATAAATCTAAATATTGATTGACGCTTGGATTTCTTTTTAATTGCCAAAGCTTTATGGTTTATTGTATTGCTAGAGATTGGAGACAAAATAATTTCACAGGCTACTTTCATGTCATTTGTAACAAACATTCTTAAAACCCTATCGTTATCATTTTTAATCGAAAAAACTAGTTACATATTCCTCAACATCTGATTTTATATTGAATGGTAATAAGTACTTAGACACTTTTCCTCAAAAACCCAACAATTATTTGTACATCGTCAGTTAAACTCTCAGATATAAGGTTGATATTATCTAAGTGCTTTATATAAAGATCTAAACTTCTATATAATCACGTAGCGATTGCGCCATAATAAAGTTTTTAGATTTGGTACGGATGCGTTTTTGTAGTAAATTTTTTCTAGTATATTTTTGTTTGATTTTGTCGCGGAAATGAACGAAATGTTCGAATATTAACATCAGCTGGCCATAGTGATGGATCCACATTATCCATCATTATTATAGTAGCTCGAACCCAGCATAAAATGAGCTTAGATTATTAGTTGGATCATCGTTTTTTATAAGCGTATAGCAAGATGGTCGCTGTGGCGTAGTGGTAGTGCGTTGGACTACTACGCAGAGTGTCCGGGGTTCGAATCTCGGCACAGGCAAAATCAAAATGTAAAAAAAAAAATTTTTGTACACTGCACCACCTCTCGGCAGGCAATGACGAACGTACAAGAGTAAAAATTGTATATGAAAAGCTTTTCACTTCGCCATTCGGATTCGGCATTAAACTGTAAGCCCCTTCCGTTCATGTACAAATATAACACGCACAACATGAGTGGATGCGAAAAGCTCGGCCTAGGCCCTCCATGGGCTGTTGTGCAATTAAAAGTAAAAGTAAAGTACATAGATAGCAAGATACTGCTTTTTGATATTGGCATATTTCTCCACATAAGCAATGATATCTTCCCCAGGTATGGATGATTTAAATTATGGTAAGTGAAACCAACTTTTCTTAGCGACCACATCGAGATCTGAGCTCTCACTCTGACCTACTACAATAGATCTAAGATTAGCATTCTTCTGTCTGCCATTTACCAATTGATTATTTTTATTATGATCAATGTGTACATTATGTGAAGATGAAGCGGTATTATTTACATTAAAGTTCGTAGCTCGTTTCTTAAATTTGCATGTACTTACATTCCCTTAGTTATTATGTGGGTCAGGATGTGCATGGAATTCAATACCACCAATAGAAGCACTTTTGACTCAACTGCATTATTAATTGTATCAATATTTATAAGAGAGGCTACGCGGAGATTAGCATTTGCAGGGCAAACAGAAGTAATAAGAATATATTATGATTCCTAATTAAGGGCCAAGTCTTTTCTTCACTTTTTCTTAAAAGTGCGCGAAAAATTGGTGCACATTTTCTTAACTTGTAAAACAACCTACGCAACCGTTATCCACTTCTTATAACAAAAAACAAACGTGGGAAAGTACGATACGGGCAAAAATAGTGAAAGGGACCAGGAATTGGAGAGGAAGGTCATAAAAAGGTTGAAGCAAAATGCTAACCTGTAAAAATTTCCCTCAACAATTTATAGTGTGGCAGCCAGATAAAAGCAGTACCACCTAATTCGTAACGAAAGAGAAAGTCGGTAAATTCGGAAATGTATTCAACGAATAATTGAAGAAAAGACTTGGCCCTTGATTAGGAGTCATAATATATTCTTATTACTTCTGTTTGCCCTGCAAATGCTAATCTCCGCGTAGCCTCTCTTATAAATATTGATACAATTAATAATGCAGTTGAGTCAAAAGTGCTTCTATTGGTGGTATTGAATTCCATGCACATCCTGACCCGCATTATAACTAAGGGAATGTAAGTACATGCAAATTTAAGAAACGAGCTACGAACTTTAATGTAAATAATACCACTTCATCTTCACATAATGTACACATTGATCATAATAAAAATAATCAATTGGTAAATGGCAGACAGAAGAATGCTTAAGATGTCGTCGAAAGGTTCAACAATACTGTGACATGGATTGACTAAAATATACATAATATCAAACTGAATGAACACAAAAAAGCAACCTTTAACCTCGTAGCTTAAGAGTTTTTGTATGTACCATGTCTTGTTATTGGTATGTTCTAGTTCCATGAATTTTTGGACTTTTATCTATGGGTCGTACCATGTTACTGTGCAATGGCTGTAATGGCTGCAGAGTGATACGTCCAGTGACATGTACACTTCAATAAAAGAACGTTCACTCGTCATCGGAACGGATAATTTATAAGCTACCTACCTTCTGCTTTGTACTAATTTACATAATAAATACTTAGAACACTTAGCTGAGTGATGAACATTTACTCAACAGTTGTGTCTGTTGAATGCAGTCAGTGTAATTCATATTACTGCGATTTCCATTTCACTCGGAAATTCAGAACATGGCTAATAGTTTCTTGATGAACTATGAATAAGGTTTGCTAAGTTAAAATAAAATTTATAAATAAAAATTTTCGATTGTTTACTAGAAAGAATTCTACTAAAAATCATTATAAACATTTTCAGATCATTAAATCAAGATTTTCACAGCGTTAACATTACCAGAGTTAAGGCTAAGAAAATTGTTAAATTCAAGGAATGTTAACTTGCGAAGAGCGAATTGAAAATGGGTTGTCAAAAAAATATGTTCAATATTGAGTTCTGATTTGACTATAATGAGATGTCAGGAGAGATGTTCACAGCTGATTCAATAATGATTGTATTCCTATGTATGCATATGCTAACACCTGAATGATTCCACAGCAAAAACCTTATAACCATTGACATGGAGTACAGAAAATAAGGGAAATTCCAAGCTTTAACCCTTTACACTTCATTCAATCGATTATGTAATAAGCCGCAGATTGTCATAATTAAATATTTCTGTGCACAATTTCCCATTTGTAACGACGGCGTTAGCTTCTAACAATAACGAGTTTAATAAAACTTTTGATGATATTAACAAAGTTCAAAGTTCAAATTCAACTTTTACAAATGTTTACTTCC